>OX439483.1:255748998-255964772 GCA_949320155.1 Melangyna quadrimaculata | reverse complement strand
GAGAGGGCTTAGCAATTGTATTTGCCGTAAAAAGATTTCACAAATACATATTTGGGAAAAGTTTTAAGATATATACTGACCATCAAGCGTTGAAAGAAATCTTCCATCCCAGAAAAGGAACATCTGGTGTAGCAGCAGCTAGATTGCAGCGATGGGCGGTATTTCTTTCGATGTATGACTATACAGTAGAGTATAGGAAAAGCTCATTGATGTGTCATGCTGATGCACTATCCCGACTTCCGTTGACCGAGAGCACTAATATTGAAGTTGTCAGCTTAATTCACTCTGTGTCCTTACCGTTGTCTAAGGAAAATTTGAAAGTTGATGTTGAAATAGTCAAATAATAATAATAATAATAATAATAATAATAATAATAATTTTTTCCAGTCTTCAGTTATTTATTTAGGTCATATTTTGTCAAATGGAAAAGTCTATCCAAATAATGAAAAAATGAGAGCCATTCTTGAGGCCCCAACCCCACAAAATTTGCAACAACTACAGTCATATCTACGTTTGTTTTATTGTTATGGTCGGTTTATAACGAATTTGTTGCATCATTTAAAGGAGCTAATGGTCACAGTCATGTGAAGAATCGTTCCAAAATAGCAAGTCGCTAATTTCAGAAAATAATGTTTTAGAGTTATATGATTCATCTAAACGTATAGTGATTGCTTCAGACGCTAGCCCATATGGGGTTGGCGCAGACCTGTCTCATGTCATAAATGGTGTCGAAAACCCAATCATGTTTGTGTCTAGTTGTCTTTCGGACGCGGAAAAAAATTATTCACAATTACATAGAGAGGGCTTAGCAATTGTATTTGCCGTAAAAAGATTTCACAAATACATATTTGGGAAAAGTTTTAAGATATATACTGACCATCAAGCGTTGAAAGAAATCTTCCATCCCAGAAAAGGAACATCTGGTGTAGCAGCAGCTAGATTGCAGCGATGGGCGGTATTTCTTTCGATGTATGACTATACAGTAGAGTATAGGAAAAGCTCATTGATGTGTCATGCTGATGCACTATCCCGACTTCCGTTGACCGAGAGCACTAATATTGAAGTTGTCAGCTTAATTCACTCTGTGTCCTTACCGTTGTCTAAGGAAAATTTGAAAGTTGATGTTGAAATAGTCAAAATAGAAACGAAAGAAGATACCTTGTTGAGTTCTGTCTATAATTGCGTTTTGAGTAACCAGTGGCCTAGAGAAATCGGTAAAGCAATGCAGTCTTATCACAATAAACGCATTAGTTTGTCAACTGAAGATAGTTGTTTATTTTATGGTGATCGGATAGTCATCCCAAAATCCTTACAGTCAATCGTTCTGAAGGTACTTCATAGTATGAATCACTCAGGAGTAGTTAAAATGAAAACGTTGGCCCGTTCATACATGTGGTGGGATAAAATTGATGATGATATCGAAACATTTGTGAAACAATGTTCCTTTTGTCAAAAAAACAATGAACGTTCATAAAGAAGTAGTGACAACTTCATGGCCAACTACTAATTATCCGTTTGAACGCATACATATAGATTTTTTCTATTTTTCTAAGTTTCAGTTTTTAATTCTTGTCGATTCTTTCAGTAAATTTTGCGATGTCACCTTAATAAAAAACAACACTGCGACAAAATTAATAAATATTTAAAAAAAAATTATTTTTAATGTTTGGTCTACCAAATGAAATAGTGTCAGATAACGGACCTCCTTTTGGTTCATATGAGTTTAAAGCCTTTTGTAATAATTCAAATACAAAAGTTACTAAATCACCTCCTTATCATCTCCAAAGTGACGGCTTGGCTGAGAGAAAAGTTCAAACCACAAAGAACGATTTTAAAAAATATTTAATAGAAAATGAAAAGCTTGACATTCATGAGCTAATTACCAAATTCTTATTTAATCAAAGAAATATCCCACATTCGAAAACTGGTAAAAGCCCTTCGGAATTGATTTTTTCCTACAAACCAAAGATCCTGTTAGATAACTTAAATGAAAATAAGCGAAGAAAAAGTATTAAAGAATTCAATAATAATAATAAAAATATTGCAACCAAGAAATATGAATTAAAGTCAAACAAAACGAATGTTGTACATTTTGAAAATGAATTTAAGGTGAAAATGAATATGTTAAATGGATTCCTTCAGTTATTAAGGAAATTGTAAGCCCAGTAACTTTTTTAATTAAAGTTGGAGATAACATAAGATATGTTCAGAAAAATCAAATAAAAAAATCAACTCTTGAAGATAAATACCATCCAACAGTAGATAATTGTATTATATCAACAAAAACAAAGAATCCAAATTTAAATACAGAAATAAATGAAGATGTAAATGAAAAATCTTGTTCTCAGAAAATTATAAGAACAAAAAGAATTTATAGAAAATATAAACCAAATGTTGGACCTGTTCGTAGATCAGAGAGAAATAAGAAAAGTTTTATTTACAAATATAAATTTTAATAAATTAAATTTTTTTTAAAAGAGGGGTAAAGTTTTACTGTATTATACCTCTATTCAGCATACTTACTCTTGTACTAATTGTCATGTCAAGTATCATGTATAATGGTGGATTTACATGTATCTGCGTTTGGTTTCTGCACAAAAAAAAGGATGCCAAATACAAAATGTATATTTGTTAGATAGAGAGAAAAGATCAAAATGAAGAAGAATTTCGTTTCTGCATTATAGGAAATTGCCATAAAACATAAATGAAGACGAACATGTTCATCTTCTTGATGGTTCTCTTTCACTCGCTCGGATTTTTTGTATACAACTGTCCTGCTCTACTTTTCTGCTTTATGCAGACGAAGATACATGTAAATCCAGCATAATGCTAAACTCGATTCCTCTCTTTTGCATGATTGATCTTACTAAACAGGTTTTATATGAATTGTACTTAGATGATAAGATAATATTGTTAACATGTAAGTTCAGACAATAAATAGCATTGATGAACTTAAGTCGTGTGTTTTGACTCAGAGCAAAGTAAGACGACATAACACCGGTTAGATACTATCTTTCTTAGACTATTCACCGTTAATTATTATTATAACGTAAACTGTGTGCAATATTAATCAATAACAATTAAAACATTGAACCTTATTGATTACACTAGTGTTCTTCAATAAAAAAAAGTATACAAAATTTACACTAAACTTATTTATTATTGAAGGTTGCCGTTGTTTTGCCGTCAACTGGATTCGAACCTAGACCCATCTACCTCAGAAGCCGTAGCACTACGCATTGCACCACCGAGGTCACCTGATCGTGCCCATCCAAATGAAGGTTTTTCTAATTAACAATTGCATTTGGACAACTATCATTTTTACAAGCCACTCACTAGTTGGATGTTATTCATTCGGGTTCTTTCTTTTTCTCCTCTCCGTTATCACCGCAACAATTCGTTGCATATGTGTAAGGAGGGAAATTGTATGAAAGATTTGAAACTGGTCAAGAATTGAATTTCATTCAAAGTTGTTTTCTCGTGATAACACTTGCAGTTAGGCTGCACAGCTTTCGCTCCGTCATAATAAACATTGAAGGTTTTGAATGAACAACAACCACTTTATTTATTTATTATTAATTGAAAGTACCTCTGTATGCATTTCGATAGTCTTTGTCTATCATCAGCAGACACGACTGATGGTTAAAGCATCATCTTTTTTGTACAGCATCATTTGTCCAAAAGTGCAAGATGATGCTTTTACCATCAGCCGTGTCTGCTGATGATGATGAACAAAGTCCAAATGCATACAGACAACGATCATTTTTTAAAATAAGTCATAAAGAATGTTTTATTATCTTTTTATCTCTCCTGGAAAAAGACTTATAAGCAAATAAGAATAAAAAAAAAAACAAAAAAATTGATTTTTTGCATTTTGCTTGCAATTTTCGTTTTTTTATTTTAACACATTAAAAACGTATTTAAAATTTTTTGAATATGCCAATTCTATAGTAAAATATTACTCTCTACAAAAATGGATTTCGAAATTTACTTGAAATTTAGCGTGGTTTTCAAAAAAACAAAAAGGTTTGCAGTTATTCCCCCACCTCAAAATTGCACCCTCTCATTTAAAAACGGTCCGCAGTTTTCCCATCTTCAATGACCCATGGAATGATTTTTACAATAAAAACCCTTGAACGTCTTAGTTCCATTCTATGTACTTATATGACATAATCAATAGCCTATTAGTGGCTTCCTGTAATATGACATATAGGTAATTTCATCGCGCTCTAGCCGCTGCATTTTTTCGCCAATTTAAGTGATGAATGTTGCAAATTTGTAAAGAATTTAATGTTGTTTAAGAAAAACGTTAAGGTTTATACAACTACGGGCATGGTTTTTGAGTTACAAGCAAAAATCTAGCCAGAGAACTATGTTTTCCAAAAATTACGAAATTTAAGTCTTTTTTCACAGTACTCTAGTGGCCAAACTGTTTATTCTACAAAAAAAATTGCAAACCTTTTTTTTGATGTATGTTTTATAATGTGTAGAAGGTAATTTTATCCAAAAAGTGTAAATTTCGTTGATTTTTTGCCAAAAAACTGACAAAAAGGTCGAACATTTTGAGGTTGTTTTGCGATTTTCGCTGTTAAGTCATATCCGTAGGAAGTAGCAAAGTTGAAATTCGGATTCAGCAACCCCTTAAACATAAAAGACTTCTGAGAAAAAAAAACTTCAATATTCTCTAGGAGACGATTTGACTGGACTAATCTTGTTTGAATTGATAGAAAAAAAGCAGGTTACATCTACATACATATATAGGAGCAAATTTAACCCTCGTTCTATTTTTGTAAATACAAATAACCGCTCCCTGTACTTTTTCTTCATATAAATATGTTTATATGGGTGAATGCTTTGTTATTATTTCATTAAGTACGCGCATACATTCATGAACTTCAACCCTCTGTATCTATCTTTTTTGTTTCCTCGCCTAGTTATCAACCTACCCTTAACGAATTGAAAAGCGTTTGTGTACAGCACAGCTCACTGTTACATAGTTGAAACCAATGCGCCCAAACCTTTGGGTATCTATCTAGTTTCAAACTTGAAAAGATACAATAATAATAGTGATTGATTACTCTGAATTAATGTAGCTGAACAAGTTTATACCAATACTAAAATATACAAATACTACTCTGCCAGTCCAGGAACTTTAAATAAGGAGAACACCGTCAATGTCCATAGAAGATAGTGATTGTTTGGTGGTGTATTCAAACTCCAATTCAAACTTGTATGCGTGCACTGGGGTAAAATGTTAACGAAAGAACAGAAAGTTACAATCCTGCTTTGGTTTTCGTTGGGAAAATGTCTGCCCTCACATCAATTGCTGATGGGGTCTTTCAGTCAGCTTTAGATATTCGTCGTATGTAAGAGTTTTCCTTGATTTCGCCTAAAAACATCCTCTTACAAGCGGTATACAGATTAATATTATTTTTCGGATACCGATAAATGACATGTTTTCCACTAAACGTGCAATTATTAGTTATTTATACGTATTTAAGAAACCATCAACACAAAAAGCCAGTGATATTGTCCTGTCACAGCAGTACGAATTTAAAAGATTACTGCTGTACCGGGACATTAACATTGTTTTTTTTAAACCATTATTAACAAAATACGGATATATAAAAACTATATTCCTAGAAATTAATACAAAGGAGAAACAATGTGGAATTTGAATATAAAATAAACTGTTTTTGTGGACTTTCCCGAAAAAAAAATCGTGAAAAGATAGTTTTCGTGTTATTTTTGAAAAAAAAAATGAATTAAAAATAAAATGATCAAACTTTTTTGTACATTTTTCAAGAAAAAATTGGGATGAGCTCCTTTTTCCTTTGACCGCTTTCACCCAAGGAAACTGAGTTGCCAGCAATTTTTAGTTTGTAGGCGAGAAGGGCGTAAGGGGAAGCAAACAAATCTCCCCTCACACCCTTCTCCTCTACAAACTAGCTTATTTCTGGAAACTCAGTTTCCCTGTTCTGAACGAATAAGTAAAGAAAATCAAAAATTTAATTAAAGAATCAAACTTTACCAACATATAGGTACATAACAAAGTGACTGTAGGAGTTCAACTTTATTCACCCAAAAGTGATAGTATTTAGCCTTTTTTGCATTGGAATTCAAACATCTATTTTGTAAGTTTGATTAAAGAGAAACTTTCAATCAAGAAAAAATACGAAGCCATGCGGGACAAAATCAATACAAAAATCTACTCAAAATTTCAACAAGTTTTCTTTTTTAGTAACTTTGAAAAGCTCTTTATGTATTCAAAAAATAAATCCCATTTTGTTCCCTTGTTATTAGAAAAAAGTATCTTCGACAACTTCTAGTATCTAATTTTTTAAATTATTGTTTTCGATAGTTTTTTAATAATTTATTTCCAAAATCAATTAGGCTAATATACAAAAACATTGAATAATAAAGACGAATGTAATTTTAAATTAAAAAAAAAAATCAATATGCCACTCCTTTAAATCGGCTCTACCAACACTTCCCGGTATGTTCCAGTTCACCAACAATGCTACCACCACCCCTGTCCCGTTGGGATACAGCTTTTAGGCCCATAAAAGAAAATAAGAAAACACAAAACTGCATAGTGGATTAAAAGAAATATTTCATAGAAGCAATTACCAGACTCAACTAAAAGCGGATGGATGTGGATTTCATGTGCTATACTATAATGGAACGCGCATATAATATAATATTAATGGAACCAAGGATTGTATATGAATACTATATTTTGCTATTCTTCCTAATTTCTAAAAGAAAATGCTTTGAAGAAAATGCTTTTAGTTAAATATATTGAAGAGTTTTTAAATTAAGTATAACCGACGTATGTACATAGTTTATGTCCTGGATTTTTGCAGATTTTGCTAAATGTATTAATTTTAGCGTTTCTTTTGTAGCTAGGTATTAATTAAACCTCGTTGCAAATGTACCAGTTTAATCAATATGTATATCAAACATTTTACAATAGTTTCATGTTATCATTTTATTTTATTTAGCGTTTGGAATTACATATTATATATTTAGCGTATGGAATTACATATCACACATTATTTGTTATTGCACGTTATATGGTACAATTAAACTTATAGGACATACCTAAACATTCTTGTATCGAAAAAAAAAATTCTAGTGCATATTGTATTTCGAATAGGTTATGCTCTCAGTTTCCGTAAGGATTGGCCACGAGACGAGACTCTCCGAGACTTTTGTAAGTCTCGTCTCGGCCTCGTCAAAATCGAAAATGTTCAGTCTCATCTCGGTCTCGAGTCGGTCTCCTATAATTAAGTCTCGTCTCGGTCTCATCTCCAAAAAATACGATTTCCGGACAACCTATTTATTTTGGAACGAAATATTTTCGATTATAGTTTGAATACGTGCAAAAGAAAATAAATATTTAACTGAAATCGGATTGTTTTTTAATTTATTAGACTCTCTGTAAATTTCGGTCCAAATATACAGTCTCGTCTCGGTTGCTTAAAAGCCTGTCTCGTCTCGTCATGCGAGATAGAGACCGAGGCTTTTCTCGTCTCGTGGCCAGCCTTAGTTTCCGTAGACGATTCCCATTCTGATATCCAGGCAAAGTTTGTGTTAAACACATCATTTGCACAGTTTATCCGCAAGCTTTTAATATGTTTTGGTGTTTACGTTCACATCGAGCGCATTAACGTCCTTCATATAAATGGATGGACAGAGAATAGAAAAGAAAACAAATTGGTTTGGTGTTCCACTTCATCCAGCGTATCATCCTCCATTCGGCATCGAGAGAGAGAGTGAACTCTGATCCCAGGAAACATTTCCCTTCAGAACTAAATCATAAATAGTTTACATAAGTGAACGAAACATTCCAATCGGAATTCTTTTCTAAATCGAATTTGAACCGTCTCATGGGGTGGCGTAACCACGTTTTTGAATCATTTAAATGATTCATAAATGATGAATCAATCCCGGAATATGTGAAATAAAATATGTTCATTTTCGTCCACAATTTATGAGCCTTTTTTGAATCATTTAAAATGATTCATAAATGATGAATAAATCCTGGAATAAGTGAATGTAAATTGGACGCTTATTTAATTTAGTCCACAGTTTATGGGTCTTCTTTGAATCATTAAAATGATTCATAAACGTGGATACGTTACCCAATGAGATTGTTCAAATTCGATCTAGAAAAGAATTCGGATTCGAAGATGCGTGGATGAAAAGGATTTATAAATAATTCAAATGTGATTAATAGTCGTTGGTTGTTAGGAATAATACTTTAATATATTTTTAATAAAACTAGGTATTTAGATTTTTAATATTATAAAACACAATTTTTTGATCACTTTAACACTTCTGTAGTTAAAGAAACTTGAATTGAACTGAGGAATTTTATTTTTTTCATAACTTCCCCTTTAATTTTGGTCGCGACTGGTTCCCGTTATAATTTTTCAAACCAAAAGGAAGAGAAACAAAATAGTTTTTAATTTCCCTAATTTATGGTGGATTTACATGTATCTGCATTTGGTTTCTGCACAAAAAAAGGGATGCCAAATACAAAATGTATATTTGTAAGATAGAGAGAAAAGATCAAAATGCAGAAGAACTTCGTTTCTGCATTATAGGAAAGTGCCATAATGCTGAAATGAAGACGAACATATTCATATTCTTGATGGTTCTCTTTCACTCGCTCGGATTTTTTGTTTACATAAGTCCTGCTCTACTTTTCTGCATTTTGCAGATGAAGATACATGTAAATCCACCATTATTATGAATAATGATGGATTTATGGTGGATTTACATGTATCTGCATTTGGTTTCTGCACAAGAAAAGGGACATCAAATACAAAATCTATATTTGTTAGAAAGAGAGAAAAGAGCAGAATGCAGAAGAACTTCGCTTCTGCATTAAAGGAAAGTGCCATAATGCAGAAATGACGACGAACATGTTTATCTTCTTGATGGTTCTCTTTTACTCGCTCGAAATTTTTGTATACATCTGACCTGCTCTACTTTTCTACATTTTGCAGATGAAGATACATGTAAATCCACCGCCTTTAAAAACAACCACTAACAAAACGCATTCTATAAATGTATGTGTTTCTTTATTTACTAAAAACTCTCCACTCAAAAAAAGTATTTTTGTTTCTCCTAACAAAAACTAAAACTCTTCTATGGTAAAAGGGAAGAAAGAGTGCGATGTATACGATGTACAAAGTTTTGTCGAATTTCGTATGTGCAGAACATGACAAACAAAAACATTTATTTTATCGGCGAGCGCGAGTTATAAATGGTTGTTTTTTGGTTGTTGTTTATACAAGAAACAAATTATTATTTATTTTTGTAATTAAATTTAAATAAAATATACAAATGTTTTTATAAGTGTTTTATACTTTATTGTTATTCCTGCATTTCAGATTCATCAGGGTCAATGAAACCATTGTCGACGATCATCGTGTTTTGGGATTGTTATACAGCAAATTGTTCAATTATTGGAACGGCTCTAAAGTCTGAACAATTTTTGTATTTATTTTGATTAAAATAGCAATAAACTGGTGACGAAAACTATTCGTAAAATTCAATTTATCATATAAATTTGTTTCATATATAATTTCAAAAGTTTCATGTTTCAGAAGAAACAAACTGTACTTCTTTTACGTACAAGTTTCACCAGTTATATCCGTACTTCTAGATTCGAGAACTCAGTAATTGTAGTAGTACGGATATAACCGTTGAAATGTATACGCATAAGAAGTACTTTTAAAGGACAAGCTTTAAAGCTTTCGCTATGGTTTATGAAACTACTGGCAAATAAACATTAGAAGTACTTCCAGTAGTGCTTCGCTGATATACATTTGAAGTACCTATGTCAGTACTTTAATGGAGGGGAAATTCACTACATTTCGCATGCTAGAAAGAGATAGCTGCTTCATGCATTCTCATGTATAGGAAGTATATAACTGAGTTTTTTCCCGAGCTCCTATCTTTTTCACCGGCTATTTGTGGTGTTCTACGTTTGCTGGGATGTATCTTCGTCCGAGTTTTGCAAAAAAAAAAAGGGGATGCGAATTTAAAATGTACATTTGTTGGATAGAGAGGGGACACCAAAACGCAGAAGATCTACGTACATGAAGATTATAGGAATTGCCATAATGCAGATATGAAGACGAACATGTTCATCTTCTTGATGGTTCTCTTTCACACGCTCGGGAGTTTTGGCATACATCTGTCCCGCTCTACTTTTCTTCATATTTGCAGACGAAGATACGTTTATGGTGGATTTACATGTATCTTCGTCCGACTTCTGCAAAAAAAAAGGGATGCAAAATTAAAATGTACATTTGTTGGATAGAGAGGGAACACCAAAATGCAGAAGATCTTCGTGCATGAAGATTATAGGAAGTGCCATAATGCAGATATGAAGACGAACATGTTCATCTTCTTGATGCTTCTCTTTCACACGCTCGGAGTTTTGGCATACATCTGCCCCGCTCTACTTTTTAAAAAAATAAAAATGAATGTAGACAAATATTCATCTTTACAGGATGACTTGGGCGTGTCCACTTTTATTTACTTAAGACCTACTTTTGTACAAAATTATAAAAGTGAAAAATTACACACATACGCTAGCGTTATCTGCTTGCGAAAAATTGAACGAAAATTGTGTTTAAAGCTTAGAGTTTTTGACATTTATCAAAAAAAAAAAACTAGAAAACAATTTGTTTCGCCAGGTATTCGATTTGTAGGTGTTATGCAAAATATCTATTTTTATTTGTCTTTCTTTAAAATAAAATCGTTCTAATCAACCTGAACAATTATAAACCAACTATTCAGAAGTGTACATAATTTATTTTGTTAAGAGAGGTGTACTCTGTCTAGTGTGTTTGGAGTTCCAGCTGCAAGCTCTGCAAATTAAGATGATTGCCAAACGTTCGATGTGATCCAAGGCGCATGATGTTTTTACAAAATGATGCTCTTCAAATCATCAGATCATTTTGCTGAAGAACACAGTTGAATCCTTGGTGCCAGCTCCAACATCAATTTAATATTTGTTTAAATAAAATACATATTAATTTATACACACTTTTTTTGCATTAAATTTAATTTTTTTCTTAAACAAAAAAATCGTCAGCTATCAGCTGTTCAAGATAAGGTGTGTTCGTGGTTTGTTCCCTTTAAATTTCCCTACAGCCAGTGACATCTTTTAGTCGTTTTCAAAACTGTTTCTTATGATTGTATTGGTGTTTTACTTTTGTACAAAAGTAAAAGTTCAGAAGGTTCTAACTTTTACTTTTGTAAAATTTGTGATAAGAGATAGGGTTGATTAGCATGTTGGAAAAAGACAAAACATTTTTTTCACTTTTGTACAAAAGTGTGTTGAATGTAGTTAAGGCTTTAAGAAGCTTCTAACTTTTACTTTTGTAAAATTTGTGATAAGAGATAGGGTTGATTAGCATATTGGAAAAAGACAAAACATTTTTTTCACTTTTGTACAAAAGTGTGTTGAATGTAGTTAAGGCTCAACTTTTACTTTTGTAAAATTTGTGATAAGAGATAGGGTTGATTAGCATGTTGGAAAAAGACAAAACATTTTTTTCACTTTTGTACAAAATTGTGTTGAATGTAGTTAAGGCTTTATAATGAAGGGTAATTCAATCTCGACTATTTTCATACTAAAAAATTCTATGTAGGTACCCTTCTTTTACTTGTGCGCGTCCACTTTTATTCACTTATCATGAAGGGAAAGCGAATATCTACAATTTTCATACCGCTTAAATTACCTTTTTGGGCATTTTCAGATTTGATTCACTAAAAGTGAACGCTTATCGAATATATAGTCTTCTTTTTTGTTGATTTTTTTGTGAACATTTACAAAAATGTTTGCTGTGAATAAATACAAGTGCACAACACACAACCCAGCAAACATTTTCGGAATTCAATAAACGTTCACTTTTAGTGAATCAAATCTGAAAATAGCCAGAAATGGTATTTTCGGTATGAAAATTGTTGAAATTCGTTTTCCCTTTATTATAAATGATTAAAAGTGGACGCGCACAAGTAAGAGAAGGGTATCTACATAGGATTTTTTCAGTATGAAAATAGTCGAGATTCAATTTCCCTTCATTATAAATGAATAAAAGTGGACGCGCACAAGTAACTCCTGTATTGTATAGCCCAGTCAACGAAGACTCAAAATCATAAAATAAATGCAAAAAATAGTGCTCTCTGGATTATTTTTTTTTATGGTAGAGGATACCCCCAGGTATAACATACCCAAAGTCCTAAGCCCAGGGCCGCGAGCTAAGCTGAGGAGGGGGGCTCAAAGGTACCCCTTTTTAGATTTTCGTTAATGTTTTCACAACCTAGCATATTAGCGGAAAAGTCTATACTACAAAATTAGAGACAAATAAATTATCTATAAAAAAAGTTATGTTCATATTTTGGCTAGGGTTAATAATAAGGGAAATGCGGGGGGTAGAAAAGTCAACAAATCTGAAAAAAACTGTTATTGTCTTAGATATTGAATGTTTTCTGACCACTATACTTGGAAAAAAGAAAGAAGGTAAATACAAGAAGAACTTCGTTTCTGCATTATAGGAAAGTGCCATAATGCTGAAATGAAGACGAACATATTCATATTCATAGATGAAGATACATGTAAATCCACCATTATTATGAATAATGGTGGATTTATGGTGGATTTACATGTATCTGCATTTGGTTTCTGCACAAGAAAAGGGACATCAAATACAAAATCTATATTTGTTAGAAAGAGATAAAAGAGCAGAATGCAGAAGAACTTCGCTTCTGCATTAAAGGAAAGTGCCATAATGCAGAAATGACGACCAACATGTTTATCTTCTTGATGGTTCTCTTTTACTCGCTCGAAATTTTTGTAAACATCTGACCTGCTCTACTTTTCTGCATTTTGCAGATGAAGATACATGTAAATCCACCGCCTTTAAAAACAACCACTAACAAAACGCATTCTATAAATGTATGTGTTTCTTTATTTACTAAAAACTCTCCACTCAAAAAAAGTACTTTTGTTTCTCCTAACAAAAACTAAAACTCTTCTATGGTAAAAGGGAAGAAAGAGTGCGATGTATACGATGTACAAAGTTTTGTCGAATTTCGTATGTGCAGAACATGACAAACAAAAACATTTATTTTATCGGCGAGCGCGAGTTATAAATGGTTGTTTTTTGGTTGTTGTTTATACAAGAAACAAATTATTATTTATTTTTGTAATTAAATTTAAATAAAATATACAAATGTTTTTATAAGTGTTTTATACTTTATTGTTATTCCTGCATTTCAGATTCATCAGGGTAAATGAAACCATTGTCGACGATCATCGTGTTTTGGGATTGTTATACAGCAAATTGTTCAATTATTGGAACGGCTCTAAAGTCTGAACAATTTTTGTATTTATTTTGATTAAAATAGCAATAAACTGGTGACGAAAACTATTCGTAAAATTCAATTTATCATATAAATTTGTTTCATATATAATTTCAAAAGTTTCATGTTTCAGAAGAAACAAACTGTACTTCTTTTACGTACAAGTTTCACCAGTTATATCCGTACTTCCAGATTCGAGAACTCAGTAATTGTAGTAGTACGGATATAACCGTTGAAATGTATACGCATAAGAAGTACTTTTAAAGGACAAGCTTTAAAGCTTTCGCTATGGTTTATGAAACTACTGGCAAATAAACATTAGAAGTACTTCCAGTAGTGCTTCGCTGATATACATTTGAAGTACCTATGTCAGTACTTTAATGGAGGGGAAATTCACTACATTTCGCATGCTAGAAAGAGATAGCTGCTTCATGCATTCTCATGTATAGGAAGTATATAACTGAGTTTTTTCCCGAGCTCCTATCTTTTTCACCGGCTATTTATGGTGTTCTACGTTTGCTGGGATGTATCTTCATCCGACTTTTGCAAAAAAAAAGGGGATGCGAATTTAAAATTTACATTTGTTGGATAGAGAGGGGACACCAAAACGCAGAAGATCTACGTGCATGAAGATTATAGGAATTGCCATAATGCAGATATGAAGACGAACATGTTCATCTTCTTGATGGTTCTCTTTCACACGCTCGGGAGTTTTGGCATACATCTGTCCCGCTCTACTTTTCTTCATATTTGCAGACGAAGATACGTTTATGGTGGATTTACATGTATCTTCGTCCGACTTCTGCAAAAAAAAGGGATGCAAAATTAAAATGTACATTTGTTGGATAGAGAGGGAACACCAAAATGCAGAAGATCTTCGTGCATGAAGATTATAGGAAGTGCCATAATGCAGATATGAAGACGAACATGTTCATCTTCTTGATGCTTCTCTTTCACACGCTCGGAGTTTTGGCATACATCTGCCCCGCTCTACTTTATAAAAAAATAAAAATGAATGTAGACAAATATTCATCTTTACAGGATTACTTGGGCGTGTCCACTTTTATTTACTTAAGGCTTAACTACATAGACCTACTTTTGTACAAAATTACAAAAGAGCAAAATTACACACATACTCTAGCGTCATCTGCTTGCAAAAAATTGAACGAAAATTGTGTTTAAAGCTTAGAGTTTTTGACATTTATCAAAAAAAAAAACTAGAAAACAATTTGTTTCGCCAGGTATTCGATTTGTAGGTGTTATGCAAAATATCTATTTTTATTTGTCTTTCTTTAAAATAAAATCGTTCTAATCAACCTGAACAATTATAAACCAACTATTCAGAAGTGTACATAATTTATTTTGTTTAGAGAGGTGTACTCTGTCTAGTGTGTTTGGAGTTCCAGCTGCAAGCTCTGCAAATTAAGATGATCGCCAAACGTTCGATGAGATCCAAGGCGCATGATGTTTTTACAAAATGATGCTCTTCAAATCATCAGATCATTTTGCTGAAGAACACAGTTGAATCCTTGGTGCCAGCTCCAACATCAATTTAATATTTGTTTAAATAAAATACATATTAATTTATACACACTTTTTTTGCATTAAATTTAATTTTTTTCTTAAACAAAAAAATCGTCAGCTATCAGCTGTTCAAGATAAGGTGTGTTCGTGGTTTGTTCCCTTTAAATTTCCCTACAGCCAGTGACATCTTTTAGTCGTTTTCAAAACTGTTTCTTATGATTGTATTGGTGTTTTACTTTTGGACAAAAGTAAAAGTTCAGAAGGTTCTAACTTTTACTTTTGTAAAATTTGTGATAAGAGATAGGGTTGATTAGCATGTTGGAAAAAGACAAAACATTTTTTTTCACTTTTGTACAAAAGTGTGTTGAATGTAGTTAAGGCTTTAAGAAGCTTCTAACTTTTACTTTTGTAAAATTTGTGATAAGAGATAGGGTTGATTAGCATATTGGAAAAAGACAAAACATTTTTTTCACTTTTGTACAAAAGTGTGTTGAATGTAGTTAAGGCTCAACTTTTACTTTTGTAAAATTTGTGATAAGAGATAGGGTTGATTAGCATGTTGGAAAAAGACAAAACATTTTTTTCACTTTTGTACAAAATTGTGTTGAATGTAGTTAAGGCTTTATAATGAAGGGTAATTCAATCTCGACTATTTTCATACTAAAAAATTCTATGTAGGTACCCTTCTTTTACTTGTGCGCGTCCACTTTTATTCACTTATCATGAAGGGAAAGCGAATATCTACAATTTTCATACCGCTTAAATTCCCTTTTTGGGCATTTTCAGATTTGATTCACTAAAAGTGAACGCTTATCGAATATATAGTCTTCTTTTTTGTTGATTGTTTTGTGAACATTCACAAAAATGTTTGCTGTGAATAAATACAAGTGCACAACCCAGCAAACATTTTCGGAATTCAATAAACGTTCACTTTTAGCGAATCAAATCTGAAAATAGCCAGAAATGGTATTTTCGGTATGAAAATTGTTGAAATTCGTTTTCCCTTTATTATAAATGATTAAAAGTGGACGCGCACAAGTAAGAGAAGGGTATCTACATAGGATTTTTTCAGTATGAAAATAGTCGAGATTCAATTTCCCTTCATTATAAATGAATAAAAGTGGACGCGCACAAGTAACTCCTGTATTGTATAGCCCAGTCAACGAAGACTCAAAATCATAAAATAAATGCAAAAAATAGTGCTCTCTGGATTATTTTTTTTTATGGTAGAGGATACCCCCAGATATAACATACCCAAAGTCCTAAGCCCAGGGCCGCGAGCTAAGCTGAGGAGGGGGGGTTAAAGGTACCCCTTTTTAGATTTTCGTTAATATTTTCACAACCTAGAATATTAGCGGGAAAGTCTATACTACAAAATTAGAGACAAATAAATTATGTATAAAAAAAGTTATGTTCATATTTTGGCTAGGGTTAATAATAAGGGAAATGCGGGGGGTAGAAAAGTCAACAAATCTGAAAAAAACTGTTATTGTCTTAGATATTGAATGTTTTCTGACCACTGTACTTGGAAAAAAGAAAGAAGGTAAATACACATTCATTCACTGTTATTTTATCATGTCATGAGGCTGAGAGTGGATTTCAAATTTATTTTTTTTTTCTATATATCCGAAACTTTGGTTTCTGCACAAAAAAAGGGATGCCAAATACAAAATGTATATTTGTTAGATAGAGAGAAAAGATCAAAATGCAGAAGAACTTCGTTTCTGCATTATAGGAAAGTGCCATAATGCTGAAATGAAGACGAACATATTCATATTCTTGATGGTTCTCTTTCACTCACTCGGATTTTTTGTTTACATCTGTCCTGCTCTACTTTTCTGCAATTTGCAGATGAAGATACATGTAAATCCACCATTATTATGAATAATGGTGGATTTATGGTGGATTTACATGTATCTGCATTTGGTTTCTGCACAAGAAAAGGGACATCAAATACAAAATCTATATTTGTTAGAAAGAGAGAAAAGAGCAGAATGCAGAAGAACTTCGCTTCTGCATTAAAGGAAAGTGCCATAATGCAGAAATGACGACGAACATGTTTATCTTCTTGATGGTTCTCTTTTACTCGCTCGAAATTTTTGTATACATCTGACCTGCTCTACTTTTCTACATTTTGCAGATGAAGATACATGTAAATCCACCGCCTTTAAAAACAACCACTAACAAAACGCATTCTATAAATGTATGTGTTTCTTTATTTACTAAAAACTCTCCACTCAAAAAAAGTATTTTTGTTTCTCCTAACAAAAACTAAAACTCTTCTATGGTAAAAGGGAAGAAAGAGTGCGATGTATACGATGTACAAAGTTTTGTCGAATTTCGTATGTGCAGAACATGACAAACAAAAACATTTATTTTATCGGCGAGCGCGAGTTATAAATGGTTGTTTTTTGGTTGTTGTTTATACAAGAAACAAATTATTATTTATTTTTGTAATTAAATTTAAATAAAATATACAAATGTTTTTATAAGTGTTTTATACTTTATTGTTATTCCTGCATTTCAGATTCATCAGGGTCAATGAAACCATTGTCGACGATCATCGTGTTTTGGGATTGTTATACAGCAAATTGTTCAATTATTGGAACGGCTCTAAAGTCTGAACAATTTTTGTATTTATTTTGATTAAAATAGCAATAAACTGGTGACGAAAACTATTCGTAAAATTCAATTTATCATATAAATTTGTTTCATATATAATTTCAAAAGTTTCATGTTTCAGAAGAAACAAACTGTACTTCTTTTACGTACAAGTTTCACCAGTTATATCCGTACTTCTAGATTCGAGAACTCAGTAATTGTAGTAGTACGGATATAACCGTTGAAATGTATACGCATAAGAAGTACTTTTAAAGGACAAGCTTTAAAGCTTTCGCTATGGTTTATGAAACTACTGGCAAATAAACATTAGAAGTACTTCCAGTAGTGCTTCGCTGATATACATTTGAAGTACCTATGTCAGTACTTTAATGGAGGGGAAATTCACTACATTTCGCATGCTAGAAAGAGATAGCTGCTTCATGCATTCTCATGTATAGGAAGTATATAACTGAGTTTTTCCCGAGCTCCTATCTTTTTCACCGGCTATTTATGGTGTTCTACGTTTGCTGGGATGTATCTTCGTTCGACTTTTGCAAAAAAAAAGGGGATGCGAATTTAAAATGTACATTTGTTGGATAGAGAGGGGACACCAAAACGCAGAAGATCTACGTGCATGAAGATTATAGGAATTGCCATAATGCAGATATGAAGACGAACATGTTCATCTTCTTGATGGTTCTCTTTCACACGCTCGGGAGTTTTGGCATACATCTGTCCCGCTCTACTTTTCTTCATATTTGCAGACGAAGATACGTTTATGGTGGATTTACATGTATCTTCGTCCGACTTCTGCAAAAAAAAGGGATGCAAAATTAAAATGTAAATTTGTTGGATAGAGAGGGAACACCAAAATGCAGAAGATCTTCGTGCATGAAGATTATAGGAAGTGCCATAATGCAGATATGAAGACGAACATGTTCATCTTCTTGATGCTTCTCTTTCACATGCTCGGAGTTTTGGCATACATCTGCCCCGCTCTACTTTATAAAAAAATAAAAATGTATGTAGACAAATATTCATCTTTACAGGATTACTTGGGCGTGTCCACTTTTATTTACTTAAGACCTACTTTTGTACAAAATTATAAAAGTGAAAAATTACACACATACGCTAGCGTTATCTGCTTGCGAAAAATTGAACGAAAATTGTGTTTAAAGCTTAGAGTTTTTGACATTTATCAAAAAAAAAAAACTAGAAAACAATTTGTTTCGCCAGGTATTCGATTTGTAGGTGTTATGCAAAATATCTATTTTTATTTGTCTTTCTTTAAAATAAAATCGTTCTAATCAACCTGAACAATTATAAACCAATTATTCAGAAGTGTACATAATTTATTTTGTTAAGAGAGGTGTACTCTGTCTAGTGTGTTTGGAGTTCCAGCTGCAAGCTCTGCAAATTAAGATGATTGCCAAACGTTCGATGTGATCCAAGGCGCATGATGTTTTTACAAAATGATGCTCTTCAAATCATCAGATCATTTTGCTGAAGAACACAGTTGAATCCTTGGTGCCAGCTCCAACATCAATTTAATATTTGTTTAAATAAAATACATATTAATTTATACACACTTTTTTTGCATTAAATTTAATTTTTTTCTTAAACAAAAAAATCGTCAGCTATCAGCTGTTCAAGATAAGGTGTGTTCGTGGTTTGTTCCCTTTAAATTTCCCTACAGCCAGTGACATCTTTTAGTCGTTTTCAAAACTGTTTCTTATGATTGTATTGGTGTTTTACTTTTGTACAAAAGTAAAAGTTCAGAAGGTTCTAACTTTTACTTTTGTAAAATTTGTGATAAGAGATAGGGTTGATTAGCATGTTGGAAAAAGACAAAACATTTTTTTCACTTTTGTACAAAAGTGTGTTGAATGTAGTTAAGGCTTTAAGAAGCTTCTAACTTTTACTTTTGTAAAATTTGTGATAAGAGATAGGGTTGATTAGCATATTGGAAAAAGACAAAACATTTTTTTCACTTTTGTACAAAAGTGTGTTGAATGTAGTTAAGGCTCAACTTTTACTTTTGTAAAATTTGTGATAAGAGATAGGGTTGATTAGCATGTTGGAAAAAGACAAAACATTTTTTTCACTTTTGTACAAAATTGTGTTGAATGTAGTTAAGGCTTTATAATGAAGGGTAATTCAATCTCGACTATTTTCATACTAAAAAATTCTATGTAGGTACCCTTCTTTTACTTGTGCGCGTCCACTTTTATTCACTTATCATGAAGGGAAAGCGAATATCTACAATTTTCATACCGCTTAAATTCCCTTTTTGGGCATTTTCAGATTTGATTCACTAAAAGTGAACGCTTATCGAATATATAGTCTTCTTTTTTGTTGATTTTTTTGTGAACATTCACAAAAATGTTTGCTGTGAATAAATACAAGTGCACAACACACAACCCAGCAAACATTTTCGGAATTCAATAAACGTTCACTTTTAGGCTGGTATTAACCAAGCACTCGTAAACGGCTCTTAACTTTATGAGCTTCTTAGCTTGAAAATTATTTGTTCTATTCACCAACCACTCATAAGTACTTTTCGATGACCGAAAAAGAGAGAGGTTCGCTCTCTATCAGGCATACCCAAACTGTGAAATCAAAGTGTTTTCGAAAATGAGTGAGAGCTAGCGCTAAGACAGATATCAACAATTCAAAGAAAAAAAACAAAAATTCTACTAAAAACAGAAAATATGTTTTTGAAATATTAATATTATACCTATAACAACATTATCAAATGATCGTTCAAAATACTGCGATCCAAGCACACACATTTCTGCCTACAGGAGCAAGAAACTCCGCAGATGTTGCTGTCTATCGACTACCCACCCACGATCCTTGATAATGGCCAATTCTTTCGGCAAGTTGAAGAAGCCCTTGTATTCCAGGTAAGAGGAACTTGTTTCAATAAATAGCGAAAACGTCATCCCTTGACGAATGGTATTCTTATTACTTACTGAAATCCACAAATCTTTGTATTTAATCTTTGTAGATTAAAGATGCCATTGAACCCTGCTTGCTTTCACTAGAAAACGCTTCGAAAATTGACCCAAAAACTGACGCTGGCGAAAACTCACAAGAAAACCAGCATTCAACTGACTTCCAAGAGAAAATAGACGATTCAGACACAGAGGTTCCTCTTGCTACCTTAAAGAAAACTTGTAAAACAAAACTAAATACCACGTCCAGTAATGATGAGCTGGAATCATCGGCAGAGTGGCAAGAGATCAAAATCCTCACATGCAGAAGGCGATATTAACGACGATGATGATGATGACGTGACGATGTTGAAGATGAAGAAGATAAACAAAAGGATAAAAAGCAAAAAAAAAGGAAACAAAATCAAAAAAAAAATTCCAGAGTAAAAGTATTCTCGTTGATCATATTCATACTCAATGGGATTCTGGGCGTTTTAAGTGTGAGAAGTGCAGCAAACTCTTAGCTGATCGACGGCGACGATGCTGGGAGGTTCACATGGTAATGCATTTCGAAGAGAACCAAAGCATTCATCAATGTAAACAGTGCAACAAGTTTCTCCAAGGAAATACTCCTAACCCGTCATATGCACAAACACATACCCGAAGATGAGCGAAAGTTCACTTGTGAGGAATGCAATAAGCTGTAAGTTCGATCGGTAAACACACCCTCTGAGCAATTCTTATAATTATGTTTAACTTTCTAATTTGCAGCTTCTCATCTTATTATACATTGAAAGTGCACATAAACAACGTCCATCAGAATACTTATTACTTACAGAATAGCATTCCAAAGGCATTTGCTGGAGCACGCTGCTATTCCAGTCCCTGGGTAGCAATGTGCTTAGTGTGGAGCGAAATTGAAAAACATATATTGCCTCAAGAGGCACATTAGTGCCAAGCATGCCGATTTGAATGTACCGCATGTTTGCATAACTTGGAGTAAAACTGCACCAAATGAGCATGCGTTACAGATGCATTACTATTATGTGCACAGGTGTGCGCGTACACACAAGTCAAAATGCTTTTAAATAAGCAAGCGGATTGAGGGTTAGTATAGTTGGCAAAGCCAACTGAGAGAATAAAATTTAAGGCTCTGTAATGTGAACAGTGTTTCGTAAGAGATATTAATGTCTTCAACCCAGAATTGAACAAAAGCTTCGAGTCCTTCGAATATGGTTCGAATGCATGGTGTGTTTTGAATAACATCCCACAATATTTAAGATAGTCTTCGATATGCGATACGTAGGTATTATATGGCAAGTCATGGATACTCTAAATTTTTATTAAACTTGACATAAGCAACTGCTTATAACTTATCAAGCTTTTATAGTTTTTTTTAAAATAATTCATTAGATTTGTACAGGAAATCAAATTGAATTTTGTGTTTCTTATGTGAAACTAGCTGTCCCGGCAGACGTTGTTCTGCCCTTCCAGTAGGAAGCGCGATGGTATAAATACAAACATTTCAAACATTACCCGCATAAATACATTTCTCATTCCTTAAAATATCCCTAAGGACAGCTCCTCTGAGTATTACCTTTCAAAACAAGGTGTGGTTTCTGGAATTAACCTACTCTTTCTTCGATTTGTTGTCAAACTGTGGGCCCGAACAATTTTGTTTTATAAAATGAATCGAATAATAAAATTTAATAAAAAATATTATTAATGCTCATCAATTGAATTGATTTTTTTTTTTGTTTTTCATTGATGTTTTCTATAAAACCGCATCACTATTATTGTCCGTACCTTCCGAACTTTGCTCCATATTTTAAAAATACAATAAAAAGAGCAAAATTTATGTTTAACCTATATTAGTGGCTCTTAACTAACACGAATGTTTTCTTTTTTGACGCAAAGATGGTTTCGGGGCCATACGAATATTTGTACAAATGTTCAGGTTAAGATGTTAGGAGGATATAAACATATTGGCCCCTACCAATAATAAAATTTAGTAACGACTTAAATATTTAAGTAAAATGGACCATAATTGTATGGTCTCTAAATAATAACCCAACCATGGTATGACTTAAATATTAAGGTGGACCCTAAGTAAGGAATATTATATGGTACGGGCTCTAAAATATGAAACATAACATGTATGGTTCATTTTTTATGGCCCATACAATTATGGTCTATTTTACCTTAATATTTAAGTATAGTTACTAAATCTGATTATTGTTAGGGCCCATTGGAGCATATTCATAGTCGCAGATAGATCCAGGTTTAACTAAACTACAGTTAAACAGAACTTTGGCTCAATGATTACAGACCGATTTTAATTACAAATTGTTGATTTTATATTTTTATAAGATAATTAACTTGGTATACTTCACAAATAGCTTCAAATATTTCGAAATGATAAACTTAAAAAAATAGAACCAATGTCCGAAAATTCAACAAAAGCTATGTTTAACTTAGACACAGCTTTAAAATGACTACGAATACGCCCCAATATGTATGTATCTGTCTTTTAAGTTTTTTTATATAAATTAAGATTAATTGCAACTGCAACTGTGTCCATACTAGGAACCGTAATTCGCTTTTTGAGAAATACTTTGAAAGGAATTTTTATTAAAAAAGATTTTATATTGTTTTCAAATACAACTTAAACTATTATAACAATTGTTATTCCAACTGCAATTTTTTATATCCATGTGGTGCGTGCAGATTGCAAAACAAAAAATAAATTCATACAGCTTTTTCTCACACTGTATTTTTCCAAATGCTATTTCAACTAATACTGCAACTTCAATTGTTGATAGCCGATATTTTAATAGTTAATCTGATATTCGGGGCGGAAACGAATCCAACAAATAAGAACTCATTTAAATCCCTCCAGCCGTTCTTGAGTTTTAAATGGTGTTACTAACACGCATTTGTTATATATATAGATGAAGTGTAAAATAAGTGAATAAACCTACATGAGCCCCTTATTTGAAAAGTTTTCGTGTGAAATTATAAAATTATTATATCTTTAATGGATTTTTATTTAACAAGTATTTTTTAAATACATAGATAGCTCAAATATGTTTACATCTTAAAACTTAAAAATGAAATATATCAATAGGTTATACATCCATTTTTGAATTACATAGATAAATGAAAAATAAAGGATAATAAAATACATAAAAATAAATAAATGAAAAATAAAATACATAAAAAGGTTATACAATCATTTTAAACTCTAACGACGATAGCGAACAATTTCTGTAAGAAAAAAATCTGGTAAATAATTAACCTGGTTCTTCTCCAAAATACTGCGTTTCTTTTCTAACTCCGCAACAACGGTAGTCTTCTCCAATTCGACTGCTTCGTTTAAAGCATTTGATCAGTTTTGCCTGAAAATAAAAGCATACATATATAAGTACCTACAAATTAGAAGGACTTCATTTTCTTGTTTTGTTTAAAACAAACGTTTAATCTAGCCAGTTCACCCTGAAGGTGTGTTACTTCTTTTATAGTTTCATCTAAAAGACTCATATCACCCGACATCGAATTGATAAAATCAAATTTAGCACTAACTTTGTTCGATGCTTCAAATCGATTCAGCATCATTTGCCACTTCACCGAAATTCTCTTCCAGCTTTCGTAGCTCAGATTTGCGTGTGGGAATATCTTTTTCGAGGCACTCTACTTTCTCGATTACTGGATGTAATACGACAAGAGATTCATATTTATACTGTTCAACTTTGAGAAGTCGATTAATGTTATACTTTCTCGATTACTAGACGTAATGCGATAAGAGATTAATATTTCTTCTGTTCAACTTTGAGAAGTCGATTTATGTTATCTGGCAGACGATGAATCTCATCGGAAAGCTCGGAAGTGAGGGTTGATGTCTACGAATATAAAAACATTGACTTTTAAAATTTTGTAAGGACAATATTTTGTAAAAGTTTACCTCATTTTCCGACATTGTCGCAAAGTTGACAATGTGGATCTTCTTCGATTTTGTTTTGTATACCTAGATAACAAATTATTGCCTACAAAAAACGTTCTATTATGTTTTAAAATAATTTTACTTACTTTGTATTACATCGGTCAACGGATTTCAACATGTGTTTATTTTGTACAATATGGGAGTCACTTGTTGGTGGCTTCCATGTCAATGGAAACAGACTGTGATTCTTGGAATGAGCCCTGACTGCTGATCATTTCCTGCCCAGAATACTCGACCAACCATGTGTTTTTCATACTAGCCAGAAGTATAGATTCTGCTCGTGCTATACCCAATTGTCATTGGGCGGCTGTTGCCGTGGGTTAATACAACCTGCTCCGCTTTGGCCACCGTCAATGGCTGATGCTGAAGATTTTGTGGGTCTTTTGTGCGGTCTGGATACTCTTTCATCCCTACGTCTGGAGCTGTGTTGGGGGCACTTGGAGATATAGTAATTTCCCGATGTTCAGACGGTTCCAACACAGCTGAAGGCGTATTTTTCCCGTTTTTTTGACATTATCTGCGTTATTGAGGGGACCTTTGTTGGGATTACTGCCGGCGTTGGCGACTACTGGTACACGCTGATGCTTGTTTGACTCGAGATTTTTTAATTTTTCCTTGCATCATACACGGATTAATTGTTTTGTTTACAGCAATAACACCTAATTTACCACGACGCGACGATGACGCTTTTTCGGTTGATCGGGGTTTTATTTTGTTTAAATATATTTTATTAAATTAAAAACTAATGCAAACATTTTTCAGAAAAAACACAAATAAAAACAAATTTTGACTGTGTGACTGACAAATTTTTCGAACAACTTTTCGAAGAGAGCGCTCGTAACTTAGGAGTGCTCCAGACCACTCATAACTTTTGCGAGCGCTGGTAAATGTTCACTAATATTGCTTGGTGAATAGGTTTATCAGGCTCTTAAGTTATGAGCGCTCGGTGAATACCAGCCTTAGTGAATCAAATCTGAAAATAGCCAGAAATGGTATTTTCGGTATGAAAATTGTTGAAATTCGTTTTCCCTTTATTATAAATGATTAAAAGTGGACGCGCACAAGTAAGAGAAGGGTATCTACATAGGATTTTTTCAGTATGAAAATAGTCGAGATTTTCGTTAATATTTCACAACCTAGCATATTAGCGGAAAAGTCTATACTACAAAATTAGAGACAAATAAATTATCTATAAAAAAAGTTATGTTCATATTTTGGCTAGGGTTAATAATAAGTGAAATGCGGGGGGTAGAAAAGTCAACAAATCTGAAAAAAACTGTTATTGTCTTAGATATTGAATGTTTTCTGACCACTGTACTTGGAAAAAAGAAAGAAGGTAAATACACATTCATTCACTGTTATTTTATCATGTCATGAGGCTGAGAGTGGATTTCAAATTTATTTTTTTTTCTATATATCCGAAACTTTAAGAAAAAGGTGATGTTTACTAAATTAGGCAAAATTTAATTAGCAAGAGTTGTTTTCATACGGCGCCAAAAACTGATAACGTTTTTTTTTTAAAGGAACACAATACTAATTTTATTTGCCGTAGAGGGGGGTTCTTTCTATTCATCATCATCAAAAAAATTGTCGTCGCAACTTTCAATTTTCTCAAAAACTGGGAGACATAGAACCATTTCGCTTTCAGTTTTCAATTAGGAATTATTAGGAGTATGGAATAATAAAAGCTTATTTAGCATTTTATTTGCCAATTAAAAAAAAAAAATCAAAAACTAAATTTAAATGTTTTTTTTTTTTTAATTTTGAGTTTGAAAGTAATTTAAAAAAAAACTATGGACACAAATAACATGATTTTTATATCAAATAGAAGAACAGAGTTCTGGCTTTCAGAAAAGGTACTTTTTTGTTTTGTAAGTGTTGCCGTTGATTTTTAATATTATTTAAAAAAAATGCCCCTCCTTCTAAGAGGGGGGAGAAAGAACACCCCTCTATGGCAAATAAAATTAGTATAGTGTTCCTTTAAAAAAAACGTTATCAGTTTTTGGCGCCGTATGAAGATAACTCTTGCTAATTAAATTTTGCCTAATTTAGTAAACATCACCTTTTTCTTAAAGTTTCGGATATATAGAAAAAAAAAATAAATTTGAAATCCACTCTCAGCCTCATGACATGATGAAATAACAGTGAATGAATGTGTATTTACCTTCTTTCTTTTTTCCAAGTACATTGGTCAGAAAACATTCAATATCTAAGACAATAACAGTTTTTTCAGATTTGTTGACTTTTCTACCCCCCTAAAAACCCTAGCAAAAATATGAATATAACTTTTTTTATAGACAATTTATTTGTCTCTAATTTTGTAGTATAGACTTTTCCGCTAATATGCTAGGTTGTGAAAATATTAACGAAAATCTAAAAAGGTGTACTTTTAACCCCCCCTCCTCAGTTTAGCTCGCGGCCCTGGGCTTAGGACTTTGGGTATGTTATACCTGGGGGTATCCTCTACCACATAAAAAAATAATCTCGAGAGCACTATTTTTTGCAAGCGAAATTCCTTCGTTGACTGTACTATGTAGAATATTTGAGTGCATTCATTTTTTATTCATAATATGTGAATGAGGGAAATTGAATATTATAACAAAAATAAATAATATAAAAATTATAACATGAGCGTGTCGCGAACAAAATAAAATCAGAAGTTATGAACAGATAAAATTCCTCAGTTCAATTCAAGTTTCTGTGACTACTAGACGTGGTAGTGATAAAAATAAAAATTTAAAAATCTTAATAGGTATTTGATGACAGAGTTGTTAAAGAGTCTACTTGGCGAGGTTAGGTTCGGTTAGGTTAGTTTAGAAGAGGTGATGAAGCGGCAAGCCGAAACATCTCACTCGGATCTCAGTGGATCCATTGTGCTCCCCGGGAGTTGACTCAGGTAGGAGAAAGGATGGGTTAGGAGAGGTCGGTGGGTATCAGGGAGGGGTAATAGTAGGAGGGCCTCCCTGAACCATCCTGAACTCTGGATGAATTTCATGAAGTTTGCAGGTGGCAAAATAGAGACACTATCCAATTCGTCGAAAAAGTATTCTCCGAGTTGCAATTCTTATTTTAGATAGGCTGGGGCATTCAATAAAGGAAGTGATATGTGCCCTCCACCGCCGCTTCGTCTTGACACCCTCTACATAGGTCAGATGAGGTGATGCCCATTCTGCTCAAGTGGGTTCCCATGGAATGGAGTTGTGACCCGTGAGTATACCAACTAAAAGGGATAATTGGGGCCTGCTTAGCTTAAGTAAATAGTCTGTTTTGTTCTTAGAGAGTAACGGCCACTTGCAACTCAACAGGGCTCAAGTGTCAACACCGTCGTTTGTGGCTTTAAAGAAAATATGGTGAATTATACATTTTTCTTGTTCTAGAGGCATAAGTACCCAGGGTATGACTTGGGTCGGTTCAAGTGTTGCCCCATTTTTGGCCAGTTCGTCTGCCATTTCATTACCAAAAATGTCACGATGACCTGGGACCCAACGAAGGGTAACTGTGTTTGCTGCGCCCAACGATTTTAGTTCGCTGCGCCAGGAATCAATCAGTTTGGATTTAGTGACAATTGATGATATGGCTTTGATTGCAGCCTGGCTATGAAGAAATCAATGTTTTACACGTCAATTCAAGCGTGGTGAGATGCTTTGCAGCTTCACAAACTGCAAGGACCTGTTGCGGACGCCTGGTGCTATATCCTTATGCAAAACCTGAAATTAGATAAAAAAATTATTAGCTAGTTTTATAATTAAAATAAAAGCAAAAATATAAACCTACAAAATAATAACAACGATAGAAAAGAAAATTTAGTTTCGTACTTACCCATTTTGTCGACCATCGCTGCTGACGGCTGTGTTGTTTTGGGAGAATTGTCAGATGAAAGGAACCGATAAAAGAAAAGAAAAAAATAAAATAGAGACGTTGTTTTTCGCCGGACCAGGGCGAGTCCATTCGAAACTGATCATTTTTGACGGACCAGTTCGGGTTCATAAAATACGGACTGGGCACGGATCGGCAACTTTTACGCTATGGGTCGTATAATTAGAGAGAAAAGTTGCAGCGACTTCTTCGTAAGTCTTATTCCTAGTTAAAATGAAAACTAAATATTATTCCCGTATAATTATACTGCAATACAAGGGTTAATGTATCTTCTTGTTCCAATTATGTTTTCTTTTTCGTTTACACGTCATGTTTATTCAGATTCCTGTTTTGCGATCTTATTTACTTTTGTGTCGTGACGGGTAAATGTTGTTGTTAATATTACGTTCAGATGTAACTTTTCGTCTATTTTTCCTGGTTGAGAAATTAATAGTCTCATCCAATTATTCATGTTTTAAAAAAATTAAATTTGTCAACTCCATCTGTCGACGAAGAGCGGTGTCATGGTAACTTTCGCATGTGCCAAGGTTGATGAACATAAACGCCGAATATCGAAGTTCGAAAGTAAGGAATGTCATATCGTCATGACAAGTTTTTTGTTCTCACCCATACTAATGCATTAAACGATCCATGTGTTGAGTGTACATGTTTTTTTTTATATTTGTATGTTTATGCATGCATTTCGTTTCATGGAGATGGGGATCGGATGATGTTGTTCAGTTACAAGAACATCATCCGAGCATTTTTTATACATACTTTTCGCCCGGTCTCTTCTTAAGACAAACCAATACAAAAAGAGAAATAAAAACGAAAATTAGTGTTTGGCATTGGTTTGGTTTGACAGTAGCCACTCATTGAATACCGGTTAAGACGGATGGTCGATGGAATATCCAACACCGCAATACGGCAATTCTCTAATTGTGAAAAAAAAACGGAGAAATAAATTATAACGAAAATAGTTAAACTAAAAAATTTAATAAAACGAAATAAAAGAAAATTTATACGGTGCGTTGCTTTTTGCCTATTAAGTGTTAAGTAAAGTTTCGATAGTTTTTTTTATTTTTATTTGAAAATTTCCTATAGATTACCCTAGGAAGTGCCGCCTAACACCTACTTGTGTGTCGTTGTTTTTTTTTTAATCCAAAGATCGAAATTACTCTACAAACAAAAAGAAAGAAAAACAAAATAAGAATCGAAGTGGAATTGGTGAGTTGTTTAATGAGAAATAGTTTTATTGAATAGTGTGATAATAGAGACAAAATTTTAGGTGATTTCTCGGCGGCCCAAAGAATTTCCCAATACGGGGCCGCCGCAGGTGTTTTTTTGTGACGCTTCTTTTTTGGCCGAATTCTTCCAACGTTTTTATGAAGAACACTTTTCTGAAGTTTTTTGAAGCGCTTTTTCTGGAGCTACCAAAGTTTTTGTGACCTGTTCCTAAGCTGGTGTGCTGGTACCAAGTCTCAACGGTATCCGTAGAGAATTGTTCCGGAAAAAGATTGACTATCCTCAACATAGTCACTATCACAAATCCCATACATTTGATAAGGCTCCACTGCCGCAACGTGGTGAGACAACTCAAATTACAGTCGGTCACAGTGAGTCCTAGAAAGAAAAATAAGAAGAAGAAGAAAAAAAAAACAATTAATTAATTATAAAAACCTAACTACAAAAACCAAAATAGAAAGATACTATTTATAAAAACGAATTTATGTGTTTGTGTTTGTCTTATTTATTATACAGTTTTAATTTTATAAAATAGGCGTTGAAGTTTATCCTTTTCTTAAATATTTAAGTTTTATTTAATTCTAATTTATTCATTTTTTGTTCTTAAATTGTTAAAGGTGAAACTTAAAAATCCAGTTCGAGTGTCATCGCGGATTTATTTATATTTTGTTTGACCTTGGGTATTAGATACATCTAAAGAGCTCTCTAGAGGTAGGCAAAACCAGGGCTGCGTTTCATTTGTCCTAAAGTAATTGTACCACAAAGGGTAGATTAGTTTTAGGTTTAAATTTTAGGCACTGCGAGCATCGGTTTTTTTGTTGTTTTTTTTTTTGTTTGATACTTGTTCGGATAGACTCCTTTTTTGATAATTTTTGTTTGCTAAATTTGTTAAAATATCTTCTTTTTGATAATAAATTTTTTCGATGTAATAAAACTTCCAAACGCCTTTATGGTTGAAAAAAAACACATGATTATATTTTTTTTTGTTTCACATGATTGAAATCATGAAAGTTTGAGGAAATAATTTCAGGGGTGCCGATGGTATGACTTGAAACCGATCAGTCACCATTTTTTGGGGGAAAAAATGGTCGCCGGATTCCCAGGTTGCGTGGGTAATGGCCACACTGCAACAACATCCGCAGTGCCCTTGGGTGTGGTAAGTGTCCGTCCGCTTTTTTCACCTTTTGTGAGACCAGGCCTGATTTGTGTTTTGTTGCTGGTGAGGTTAAGTTTCGGGGGCAAGATCCCCCCCATTCCGGCGAGCTAACTGCCGCGCATCGCAAGCAGGCCGCGTCCCCTGGAACTTGACATTCCAATCCTTTTTCCAACCTCTTCCTGTCCAATTTTCCTAACCCTTCCTTTTTCCTACCCTACCTATTTACCGACCTTTCCGCACCTCCTCTTGCTCGCAACAATATGGCGCCCAACGTGGGACCCGATTTGTTGCGAGGCAAGAGGAGGTGCGGAAAGGTCGGTAAATAGGTAGGGTAGGAAAAAGGAAGGGTTAGGAAAATTGGACAGGAAGAGGTTGGAAAAAGGATTGGAATGTCAAGTTCCAGGGGACGCGGCCTGCTTGCGATGCGCAGCGACAGATATTGCCATCCCTTTGAAAAGTATAGCTTTTGCATTTTGTTTATAGCTTGCTTACAGAAATCAAAAATGAAAGCTAAGAAAAAAGAGGAACTTTGTTTTTTTTTTAACATTTATTGCCTCCCCTAATTATATCTTTTGTATTTTGTTAAAAAGAAAACAAACTTAGGTATATCGGAAAATGAAATATTATACATACCTAATTGTCCCCTTAGGTGAGACTTTGATAGAATTAAGCAACTTAATTACACTACTGCATCGCACATATCTACTTGCTTGACAAAAAAACTATATAAGAACTTTTTTCAAACATATGGTACGATCAAAAAGGTTATGCATACCTTATGTTAATGTGAGTTTAAAATATAATACTTAACTTATGGTATATAATTTTCAAATACTTGGAGAATTTCATGATTGATACTTAAAATTCAATCTTCTAAAACCCTGTCATGGGTACCAATGTTTAATGAAAATTTAGTTTGATTTTTTTGGGCTTGAAGTATCAACACATTAAAATTTTTACACGCGTATTGGCGATTGGCCTGGTGTGTTGCGTGGTGGCCTACTAATAGAGAGGAGCTGAGTTCGATCCCTGGATTCTGAAATTTAATGTGAGTAAAAGTTGAATTTTTTCAAATACATATAATAAATTTCTATACATTTCAGAATAAATAGAAAAGCGGTTCTAACACCTTAAAGTCATGGGAAAATTGAAGGAAAAATAAAAACAATAATAATAATAAAATTTAAAGCAACGATTTTTTTTTAAATAACACACTGCTTTACTAGGCCTTTGTAAGGCCTTACAATGTGAGTCATTTCATTTATGCGACCTGAAAGTGAATGTCTTATAAAAGTCCGACAACTTGTTTAGTGGAGCAATAACACTGTTTTGCTTTGTTTATTTTATCAATAAGACTTTCCATGGAAAACTATTTAATTATATAGAACTTCTGGTCAAAGGTCTTAAAGGAAATGAAATAGCTTGTATAATGTGCGCCAAACTGATTTGCATAAGGTCTTTATTAGTTACTATACAAACTAGAAAATAGCTTGTGTAGACACTTAAACAAGTTAAATTGTTAGTTGGGTTTCGCCTCCTTGATTTTTTCCTAAGGACAGAAAGCTCGTTTGACCACAAGATGGGGTTGAGTTTACATTTTCCATTGGTTATGGGGCAAGAGCTATCGTTTGAGTTATGAATAGATGTTGTTAATTCACTAACGCGTTTTTCAATCTCTGAGCAGTTCAATAAAGGTTGACCCACATGATTGCCCCAGGATTAGGCCATTAACGTATTAAAAGCTCCCCAGTTAGCTTTCCTAGGGTTCCTATAGAGCTTAGGGGTTTCTATGTCATGTTCTATTTCGAATGTTATCATTCTATGGTCAGAATATGTAACTTTCTTTGATACTTTCCAGTGACTAATTCGAAAAGAATCGGAGTTCGTGGAAAGCGTGATGTCAAGCACTCCCTTCAAGTAAAATCACGGACCCAAATTTCTCGGTTCACTTGGGACTCCAAAAAAAATGAGTGTCTCACACACAATAACAAATTTTCTGTGAACGCATGTAAAAAGAAAGAGAATCGAGAGTATTTTTTTTAAGCAACGAGAAATAGAGAGAGTATAGGCGAAGTATACAATCATTTTGCCTTAATTTCCACCACTTTTTTTTTTTAGTTCAGTTTCGTTGGTAGCGTGGCGAAGACGGTTGCTATTTTATCTCTTTAACTTTGAAAAATTTTCAATCAGAAATGCAAGTTTCTATTTATTAAATGTTAATTTATATTTGTGGAAATATGTCATGTTTATTAGTGCGAAATAGTCTTTAGAAAACCTTTTATGAATGATAAATAAAAAAAAACTCTTGAAATGAAATAAATCTGTTTGTTTTATTTGTGTAGGCAATGGAGAAACTGGGCTAGATGGGAAGTTTTTTTTTAAATACATTTGGGTTGGGTATGCCTCAATTCATTCATTTTTTTTGGAACCGTTTTAGATTCCATTTGGTTTCGGTTCTCCGAGTATGGTGAATTGAAAAACTCTCTCTCTCACAATACATTCACATAATGGCTCCGTGGTGATTCTAATTTCCATACTAATTTGAGCCGCAAAACTCAGTTTTTCGATCCGTATTTGGATCCGAATGCGAAGCCGTCCATACGTTGTTTGATACGTTTGCGGACCGAAAACGAGCTCGCTTGCTTGAAGGGCTTCTCTTCTCTTCTCGTAATGAAGGTTGGTTCATTACCTTTATTTAGTATCACAATATTGTTCTTAATAATAAATTCAAAAAGCGACTTGTATTTGTGTCAGTTCTGCCCCATTGCAAATGATGAGCATTGGAGTCGCAGCCTGCCAGTAGGTCCCAGCCGTTCTTACCAGATACTGCTTCTAGGTCATCAAATGCTATTGATGGAGGCGGCCCCGGTTCATCACCTGGCATATATACAGGGGCGGTACCCATTTTCTTTCGCACTTCACCGTTGTCATGTCTGAGCTACAATGAGGAGATAGGCGGAAAAGATTTATAATTTTTTTCGCAACTATACAAGCTTGGCGAGGAACAAGTGTCAAAAACTGTGGTCGAGCTCTCACATTGGTAGCTGTTTTGAAAAGTTATATTTACCTATGTTAAAAAAAATTAAGTTTACATACTAAAACTTAATATCTATTTCTTATTTAATTAGATGCTTTCCAGAATACCTACACGCTACCAGAAGAATTTTTTGATCAAAACGCAATGAGGCAACATTTTCTCTCCGAACTAAATCATAAATGGTTCACGCGCATCTTCGAATCAATTTATTTCTAAATCGAATCGGGAAAAGATCATGGGGTAATGTAACCACGTTTATGACGTCATGTTTATTCAGATTCCTGTTTTGCGATCTTATTTACTTTTGTGTCGTGACGGGTCAATGTTGTTGTTAATATTACGTTCAGATGTAACTTTTCGTCTATTTTTCCTGGTTGAGAAATTAATAGTCTCATCCAATTATTCATGTTTTAAAAAAATTAAATTTGTCAACTCCATCTGTCGACGAAGAGCGGTGTCATGGTAACTTTCGCATGTGCCAAGGTTGATGAACATAACCGCCGAATATCGAAGTTCGAAAGTAAGGAATGTCATATCGTCATGACAAGTTTTTTGTTCTCACCCATACTAATGCATTAAACGATCCATGTGTTGAGTGTACATGTTTTTTTTATATTTGTATGTTTATGCATGCATTTCGTTTCATGGAGATGGGGATCGGATGATGTTGTTCAGTTACAAGAACATCATCCGAGCATTTTTTATACATAGTTTTCGCCCGGTCTCTTCTTAAGACAAACCAATACAAAAAGAGAAATAAAAACGAAAATTAGTGTTTGGCATTGGTTTGGTTTGACAGTAGCCACTCATTGAATACCGGTTAAGACGGATGGTCGATGGAATATCCAACACCGCAATACGGCAATTCTCTAATTGTGAAAAAAAAAACGGAGAAATAAATTATAACGAAAATAGTTAAACTAAAAAATTTAATAAAACGAAATAAAAGAAAATTTATACGGTGCGTTGCTTTTTGCCTATTAAGTGTTAAGTAAAGTTTCGATAGTTTTTTTTATTTTTATTTGAAAATTTCCTATAGATTACCCTAGGAAGTGCCGCCTAACACCTACTTGTGTGTCGTTGTTTTTTTTTTAATCCAAAGATCGAAATTACTCTACAAACAAAAAGAAAGAAAAACAAAATAAGAATCGAAGTGGAATTGGTGAGTTGTTTAATGAGAAATGGTTTTATTGAATAGTGTGATAATAGAGACAAAATTTTAGGTGATTTCTCGGCGGCCCAAAGAATTTCCCAATACGGGGCCGCCGCAGGTGTTTTTTTGTGACGCTTCTTTTTTGGCCGAATTCTTCCAACGTTTTTATGAAGAACACTTTTCTGAAGTTTTTTGAAGCGCTTTTTCTGGAGCTACCAAAGTTTTTGTGACCTGTTCCTAAGCTGGTGTGCTGGTACCAAGTCTCAACGGTATCCGTAGAGAATTGTTCCGGAAAAAGATTGACTATCCTCAACATAGTCACTATCACAAATCCCATACATTTGATAAGGCTCCACTGCCGCAACGTGGTGAGACAACTCAAATTACAGTCGGTCACAGTGAGTCCTAGAAAGAAAAATAAGAAGAAGAAGAAAAAAAAAACAATTAATTAATTATAAAAACCTAACTACAAAAACCAAAATAGAAAGATACTATTTATAAAAACGAATTTATGTGTTTGTGTTTGTCTTATTTATTATACAGTTTTAATTTTATAAAATAGGCGTTGAAGTTTATCCTTTTCTTAAATATTTAAGTTTAATTTAATTCTAATTTATTCATTTTTTGTTCTTAAATTGTTAAAGGTGAAACTTAAAAATCCAGTTCGAGTGTCATCGCGGATTTATTTATATTTTGTTTGACCTTGGGTATTAGATACATCTAAAGAGCTCTCTAGAGGTAGGCAAAACCAGGGCTGCGTTTCATTTGTCCTAAAGTAATTGTACCACAAAGGGTAGATTAGTTTTAGGTTTAAATTTTAGGCACTGCGAGCATCGGTTTTTTTGTTGTTTTTTTTTTTTTGTTTGATACTTGTTCGGATAGACTCCTTTTTTGATAATTTTTGTTTGCTGAATTTGTTAAAATATCTTCTTTTTGATAATAAATTTTTTCGATGTAATAAAACTTCCAAACGCCTTTATGGTTGAAAAAAAACACATGATTATATTTTTTTTTGTTTCACATGATTGAAATCATGAAAGTTTGAGGAAATAATTTCAGGGGTGCCGATGGTATGACTTGAAACCGATCAGTCACCATTTTTTGGGGGAAAAAATGGTCGCCGGATTCCCAGGTTGCGTGGGTAATGGCCACACTGCAACAACATCCGCAGTGCCCTTGGGTGTGGTAAGTGTCCGTCCGCTTTTTTCACCTTTTGTGAGACCAGGCCTGATTTGTGTTTTGTTGCTGGTGAGGTTAAGTTTCGGGGGCAAGATCCCCCCCATTCCGGCGAGCTAACTGCCGCGCATCGCAAGCAGGCCGCGTCCCCTGGAACTTGACATTCCAATCCTTTTTCCAACCTCTTCCTGTCCAATTTTCCTAACCCTTCCTTTTTCCTACCCTACCTATTTACCGACCTTTCCGCACCTCCTCTTGCTCGCAACAATATGGCGCCCAACGTGGGACCCGATTTGTTGCGAGGCAAGAGGAGGTGCGGAAAGGTCGGTAAATAGGTAGGGTAGGAAAAAGGAAGGGTTAGGAAAATTGGACAGGAAGAGGTTGGAAAAAGGATTGGAATGTCAAGTTCCAGGGGACGCGGCCTGCTTGCGATGCGCAGCGACAGATATTGCCATCCCTTTGAAATGTATAGCTTTTGCATTTTGTTTATAGCTTGCTTACAGAAATCAAAAATGAAAGCTAAGAAAAAAGAGGAACTTTGTTTTTTTTTTAACATTTATTGCCTCCCCTAATTATATCTTTTGTATTTTGTTAAAAAGAAAACAAACTTAGGTATATCGGAAAATGAAATATTATACATACCTAATTGTCCCCTTAGGTGAGACTTTGATAGAATTAAGCAACTTAATTACACTACTGCATCGCACATATCTACTTGCTTGACAAAAAAAACTATATAAGAACTTTTTTCAAACATATGGTACGATCAAAAAGGTTATGCATACCTTATGTTAATGTGAGTTTAAAATATAATACTTAACTTATGGTATATAATTTTCAAATACTTGGAGAATTTCATGATTGATACTTAAAATTCAATCTTCTAAAACCCTGTCATGGGTACCAATGTTTAATGAAAATTTAGTTTGATTTTTTTGGGCTTGACAAAAAAAACTATATAAGAACTTTTTTCAAACATATGGTACGATCAAAAAGGTTATGCATACCTTATGTTAATGTGAGTTTAAAATATAATACTTAACTTATGGTATATAATTTTCAAATACTTGGAGAATTTCATGATTGATACTTAAAATTCAATCTTCTAAAACCCTGTCATGGGTACCAATGTTTAATGAAAATTTAGTTTGATTTTTTTGGGCTTGAAGTATCAACACATTAAAATTTTTACACGCGTATTGGCGATTGGCCTGGTGTGTTGCGTGGTGGCCTACTAATAGAGAGGAGCTGAGTTCGATCCCTGGATTCTGAAATTTAATGTGAGTAAAAGTTGAATTTTTTCAAATACATATAATAAATTTCTATACATTTCAGAATAAATAGAAAAGCGGTTCTAACACCTTAAAGTCATGGGAAAATTGAAGGAAAAATAAAAACAATAATAATAATAAAATTTAAAGCAACGATTTTTTTTTAAATAACACACTGCTTTACTAGGCCTTTGTAAGGCCTTACAATGTGAGTCATTTCATTTATGCGACCTGAAAGTGAATGTCTTATAAAAGTCCGACAACTTGTTTAGTGGAGCAATAACACTGTTTTGCTTTGTTTATTTTATCAATAAGACTTTCCATGGAAAACTATTTAATTATATAGAACTTCTGGTCAAAGGTCTTAAAGGAAATGAAATAGCTTGTATAATGTGCGCCAAACTGATTTGCATAAGGTCTTTATTAGTTACTATACAAACTAGAAAATAGCTTGTGTAGACACTTAAACAAGTTAAATTGTTAGTTGGGTTTCGCCTCCTTGATTTTTTCCTAAGGACAGAAAGCTCGTTTGACCACAAGATGGGGTTGAGTTTACATTTTCCATTGGTTATGGGGCAAGAGCTATCGTTTGAGTTATGAATAGATGTTGTTAATTCACTAACGCGTTTTTCAATCTCTGAGCAGTTCAATAAAGGTTGACCCACATGATTGCCCCAGGATTAGGCCATTAACGTATTAAAAGCTCCCCAGTTAGCTTTCCTAGGGTTCCTATAGAGCTTAGGGGTTTCTATGTCATGTTCTATTTCGAATGTTATCATTCTATGGTCAGAATATGTAACTTTCTTTGATACTTTCCAGTGACTAATTCGAAAAGAATCGGAGTTCGTGGAAAGCGTGATGTCAAGCACTTCTCTTCTCTTCTCGTAATGAAGGTTGGTTCATTACCTTTATTTAGTATCACAATATTGTTCTTAATAATAAATTCAAAAAGCGACTCACCTCTTGTATTTGTGTCAGTTCTGCCCCATTGCAAATGATGAGCATTGGAGTCGCAGCCTGCCAGTAGGTCCCAGCCGTTCTTACCAGATACTGCTTCTAGGTCATCAAATGCTATTGATGGAGGCGGCCCCGGTTCATCACCTGGCATATATACAGGGGCGGTACCCATTTTCTTTCGCACTTCACCGTTGTCATGTCTGAGCTACAATGAGGAGATAGGCGGAAAAGATTTATAATTTTTTTCGCAACTATACAAGCTTGGCGAGGAACAAGTGTCAAAAACTGTGGTCGAGCTCTCACATTGGTAGCTGTTTTGAAAAGTTATATTTACCTATGTTAAAAAAAAATTAAGTTTACATACTAAAACTTAATATCTATTTCTTATTTAATTAGATGCTTTCCAGAATACCTACACGCTACCAGAAGAATTTTTTGATCAAAACGCAATGAGGCAACATTTTCTCTCCGAACTAAATCATAAATTGTTCACGCGCATCTTCGAATCAATTTATTTCTAAATCGAATCGGGAAAAGATCATGGGGTAATGTAACCACGTTTATGAATCATTTTAATGATTCAAAAAAGACCCAAAAGCTGTAGACTAAAATTAATATATAAACGTCCAATTTAAATTGAAAAAAGACTCATAAATTGTCGACAAAAATTAACATTCTATTTACATTCAGTTATTCTGGAATTTATTCATCATTTATGAATCATTTAAATGATTCAAAATCGTGGTCATAGAGAAAATACTACCTAGAGAACCGACTTACGGGGTCCATGCTCTTTCACCCTACAAGCTGAATTGAGAGGATTATCTCCGTTTCAGCAAGCATGTGTGCAGTTACCGTGCATTTCAAATGGGAAAAATGACCTTTGTATGTATGCAAACGGATTTTTGCTCAGTGCGCAATTTGGTGAATAAGTGCGCTCAGATATTCAAAAGGGGGAATTCGTTAAATTCAAAAATTAAAAAATTAAACATTTTGTCAATAAAATTGATACTTCTAAATGTTTATGAACAAAAACTACATTTGATATAGCCTTTTATTGCTTCTGGGATATAAATCCTGTAATATTTATGGCTATTTATGTTGAAAACAAAGACAATGTAATCAAAAAGTAGAACCAAACCCTTGAAATTTAATGCGTACGTACCTCTAACTTCCACCACTGCAGCTGCTGAGCAAAACTGAGAACCGAGTGGTGGATTTTTTTGACATTTGTTGTTGTGATTTCTTCGACAAGAAAATTTTTACAAATTTTAAGTTTCGTCGGTGTTTTATTTGGAGCTTATTAATTCAAAAAATTATTTTCGCGAAAATATACCCACCAGAAGGTTCTGAAATGAAATTTTTTGGAACGCGTAGTGGGGTTCGAACCCATAAGTCGATACTTCCATAAAATGTTCCGGACTAGAGTTAACGCTGAAAGTCTGTTGTTCAAGGGCAAAACCTTAAGCAATACCTACAGCAGAGGAGTAAAAATCGGCAGCCTCCTACTCCATTTGAACTACAAGCTCTGAAGCGAGCAATTTCGATCACAGCCATTGGGTAAAGATGATGTTTCTGCTGGTGTTGTTGGTGTTACTCCTACATGTTTGTCAACAACTGGTACCACTTCGATATCTAATGATGAAGAAAAACGCAGAAGAAAAATATGATCCAGGGATTGCACAGAGGTAAAATTAATGAGGACATTAATAATATTTGTTCGTTATGATTTATAAAACAATTGCTATCTAAATTTCAGATGATACGTGACAACAAAGCGCCCCCTTCATCGCTGCTGATGCCATCTATTGATTTAACCAGAGTTGGAACAATTCCAGCACTGCCAGGTAATGTTATCAGAATCAGAGCAAACATATTAGTTCAATTTCTTCAAAATAATACATAAACGAACGCAGGGACGGATCTTTTTAATCCTGGATTTTTGAATTCTCTTGCACCCTACTCCAATACATTGCTCGCTCCAACCTCCGGTGTAACGAGTTAATCGCTTGAGGGCCAAACTAGTAGCAACAACACGACCACAACAACCACTACTCAAATAACAACACTTGCTAAGTACAACGCTTTCTTTACAACTTAAAGAAAGCGGTTTATGACAAAAAGTCATACACTCGAAGATCTTCCTCATAGCTCTTTAAAACATCCTTAAGTGGAAATTTAAAAAACTTTAATATGGCTGCCAAATACAAGATTGCCATGGTCCGTCACGGAGAATCTAAATGGATGAATCTTTTCAGCGATTGGTTCGATGCCAACATAAGTAAAAAGGGTATGAACAAGAATCTTACGTGCTCGCGTTGCTTCGCATAGTTTAAAGAATGATAATTGTGTGACTATAGTTATACAAAACTGTACTCAATATGGCTAACCGCAAATTATTAAAAAAACGTTTATATATGCTTTCCATATTAGGTATTTCATGTTCTCACACGAACCAAGTTTTCAAAAATAGACATTTTTTGGTGTTTGCGTTATTCTATTTGTTTTAATTTTAGTTTCTGGATACACAATGTTGTCACTAATTTAGTGGCTTTTTTCAATTTGCGGAAAAAACTATTTACCATATAGGTGGTGCAAAAGATTATTTCCTTAGTCATTTAATAACGACCAATAACGATAATAAGGTGCTTCTAAAAAAATGCTATCTTCCAAGTTTTTAGGCAAACTTAAATAAAACTCGAAACCATATTTATTTAACCCAAATTGTCGAAGGAAAAATGTACCTACCATTCAGGTGGTACAAAAAAGTATTTCCTTATTTTCTAAGTATAAAGCCCGTAAAACAATAAAAAGCAAAAAAATACAACTCGTATGAAAATAGCCCCATAAACATTTTTTTACTCGTGTTCGATTTGCCCCAGTAATTATTTTTTACCGGTATCATCAATAATCGACCCTCAATTAATTGACCCACATTCCGCAAGTGTTTAAATTTAACTGTAAATCGCTAATTTGCATTTTTTTTTATTTTTTCTCTTACCTAAAAGTAAATACCTATGGAAAGTTGCCGTTTTGATTTTGCCCATTGTGACCTCGACAATAAAAATGCTGAGAGGGTAGTTTGCAACGGAATCTGTGGCAAATCATTCCACCCTCTTTGTATCGGACTAAGTAAGAGGGCTATAACATACTTGAAAGAATATTCAAGTCTTTTCTTTTTCAAATGCAATGATTGTAAAAAAATTTCTCTTTTGGATGTCTTGTTCGCGATTAAATGCAACAACGAGAACATTAATTCTGTTGCGAATAAACTTGACTCACTGGAGATTAAGTGACAGCCTTCAACGAATCACCGCCCGAAAGCATGTGTGTCGATCTGAGACAGGACCTCAACTCCACTATAAAGCCCATTCTAACTGACAACAAATCGTTTTAAAAGAGTGTCATTAGTCAGATACAAAAAATGGATGACTTTTTAATTAAGGCATTCGATGAATTAAGTAAAAGTATCGATTGCGCTAATAAAAGATCTGTCTCCAAACTATCCGCCATTGAAAAACAACTTAGTGCTCTACCGGACCTTGTTATGAACGACACTCGAGTAAATCAATTCAATAATCGTTGTGACTTATTAAAAAATGAAATGATAACTCTTTTAAACTCTCATTTTGCCTGTAATTCCGTAGAATGCGTTAACGAAAATTTAGCCCTGCTCCGCTCCGATCTGGATTGTCACCTCCAGATTACCTCAAACATAATTATACCCGGTCTCCGCCAACCTCTCGCGTTACTCGAAAACGCCGTTGGTACAGTTAATTTAATAAGCTCGGAGCTAATGGAAACAAGAACCTGCATTACCCAACTTGCAGATGACATCCAGACGGCATCCTGTAAAATCGATGGGATTCAACTCCAACCTTCTACCTCTGTATATAACACTTCCTTACTGGCTGAAATCTTGGACACTGTCCCTTCCACGCCTCTTCCCATCTGTCAACCTTTTCCACAACCTGCTATCGGAGCTGCATCACAACCTTTACCTGATAACGATGCTGCATTATCACCTTCACCTGCCCGCCAACAACTCCAGGTTCCACCACATTTAACAACACAATCGGCAACATCTCCTTCAGAAAAGCCTTGTCAACAACCGGCTCGTTCATCCAACATAACTTCTCAGTCATTACCTACCATCAACCGATTTGACACAATTTGGACCCTATCCGAATGGAACAAACAGGATTAAAAGACTTTAGTAATGCTGAAAATGCTATATTCCTTTTAAAAAATGCTCCCGCTCATGCTGATGCTGCTTGGATAACCAGACTTTTTAAAAGAAGATTTTCCATTACTCTTACCGAATGCCAGAAGACCTCGAAACCGCGTTCCAGACACCAGAACAATTTTAAAATTAGCTTCCCATTAAAATACCAATGGCTTTTTTGCCCTTACTCAGATAATGTGTTTCATCTGGGAAATATGACTATGACCAAATGGGTGGATCAACAGCAATTTCTACTCTATTGTTTTTAACTGCCTTACTTCCTCTGTCCCTGTGGTTCAACAAAAAAGCGCAAATTCATCTCCTCCCTGGTACAATAGTGACTTGCGGTCTTAAAGAAATAAAAGAAATAAACTCCGGTGGATTTACCTAACATATCACTCCGTCGTCGATCTCTCAAATTATCAGAACGCCAACTCTCCTTACTCTGAACTTTGTGATTCTCTTTACCAGGATTACCTGAATCGAATGCAATCTTGTATTATAGCAGACCCCAAAAGATTCTTTCATTTTATCAATGCTAAAAGAAAATCTGATAGCTACCCGTCTACCTCAACTTATATGAACTCTAGCTCCGATGATCCCAAAATAGTCGCCAATTTATTTGCCCAATTCTTCCGACAATCTTTTTCTGATACCGACCTTCAGCCTGACTTAGACTTCTCCTACTTAAAATCTTACAACCAAACTTCTTTAAACTCCATTACCACTTCATCAGAAGTTGTTGAAAGCAAGATTAATAATCTAAAAGACGATTATTCTGCTGGTCCTGATGGGGTCACAGCCATAATCTTGAAAAAGTGCTGCTTACACTTAGTTAAATCCCTGACTGTTCTTTTTCAACTTTCACTCTCGCTTGGAGTTTTTCCTGCTCTTTGAAAAAACTCTTTTATAATCCCTATACATAAAAAAGGACCCAAGAAAGAAATTTCCAACTACCGCCCTATTGCTAAGTTATCATGCATCCCTAAGCTTTTTGAAAGTATCGTCCATGATAAAATGCTGTTCCACTGCAAGCATATAGTCTCCCCAAACCAACACGGTTTCGTCAAGGGCAGGTCTACTACTACTAACTTGTTAGAATTTGTTTCAGGAAACTTATGCTTTCTTGAAAACGGTAATGTGGTCAATATTATTGAAACAGATCTTAGCAAAGCCTTTGACAAAATTTCCCATTCTTTAATCCTTTTCAAGTTGAATGCCCTAGGATTTCAACCCATCTTCCTTTCATGGGTTCAGTCATACTTAAAAGATCGGCAGTATAAAGTAATCTTTAGATCCTCTGAATCTGATCCCATCCTTGCAACTTCTAGCGTCCCGCAGGGAAGCCACCTTGGCCCACTGATTTTATTTTTGACTATCAACGACGTCGACTGTATAATAAAAGACTCTTTTATATCAGTTTACGCCGATGATATGAAAATCTTTAGGTGTATAACATCCCCTGCCGACTCTATTCTACTACAATATGACCTTAACCGATTTTCAACCTGGTGCCTTGAAAACTTTCTTGAGCTCAATGTTAACAAATGTCAAGCTATCACCTTCTCCCGTAAGCTCCCTCCTATGACGTATTTTATCGACAATGTGCCAGTCCCCTTGGTTGATTCACTGTGCGATCTAGGAATTATCTGCGATAGAAAATTGAATTTTCGTTCTCACATTGATAAATCCATCAAGAGAGCTAACTCCGCACTGGGATTTGTGAAACGATGGTCAAAGGAATTCTCCGACCCTTATGTCACTAAATCTCTCTATACCACATTTGTTAGGCCACTCCTCGAATATGCAAGTCAAGTCTGGTCACCTTATTACCTTAATCACTCTCAGCGAATTGAAGCTGTTCAACGTAGATTCCTTCGTTTTGCCCTCCGCGGCCTTCCCTGGTCTGATGCACATAACCTGCCTCCCTACCAACATCGTCTAAAGTTAATTAATATGGACTCCCTCGAATTTCGCCGCCGAGTGGCTGATATTGTCTTCACCCATCAGCTCTTAGCTGGCAATATCGATTGTCCAGCTCTTCTTCAAAAAATCTCCCTGCAAACAAATTCCAATAATCTTCGATCCATACCTCTGTTCCAAATCAAGTTTCACCGAACCAATTACGGTAGCAACGGACCTATAAACCGTATGCTACGTACCTCTAACAGCGTGCACAACCTATTGGACTTCCATCTAACCAAAGACAGCCTCAAAACCTCCCTTTACCGTTCCTCGCACCCCTCCTTGCCATAACCTTTAAGTTAGTGTAAGTTTTAAATGTTAATCTTTAAGTTAGTATGTAAGTTTTTGCTTGTATTGAGCTAATAAAGTGAAACAATCTCTTGGGGCGGGAGGGGCCTTTCTCCCCTCTCTCTTTGGGCGTTTGTTGCTATATATATATATGACACTACATTTTTTCTTCATTTTTAATACATTAAAAATGAAACAATTTATAATTAAAAATACCGATATGAGTAAGGGCGTACACAATAACCACATTAAGTTAAGAAAGTCACAAAAAAAGTATTAAAAATGAACATGTTTCAGATTCTGGCAGCTTGTGTTCTATTTTTGGTCTTTTTGATTTTGGAATGCGAATAGAAACACTATTCCATTCTTATACCCAACGATTTGTAAGTATTCCTTACTTCTTCAGGGGTTTATTTTATTTATTCCAGCTGTTAAATTTACAATGATAAAAACTTTTTTTCATAAAAAATACTAATTTCTCTTTTTCTCTCGGCTGACAATTAATCATGATTAAATGAATTAAAAATGAAGAAAAAATGTAGTATCATACGGGCTTAACCTTTGAAAAAAAATCATACAAAATGTATGAAGATACTTACTTCCAGGTTTTGACCAGAGAAACAAACAACTTCTCATACTTTTGTATGATTCAAATAAATTTTCCTTAAACTCCGGAAATAATTTTGTTTTCATACCTTATGTTGTTTAAGTAAGTTCTATAATTTTATCAACTCTGTTCAAAATCGAAAATATTTAATTTTAAAATTTGTTCCTGAAGATCACGCGTCACACTTTTGTTGAATGATTTAAATATAAAATTTACTTAAATCTAAGAAAATACTTTTTTTGGTTTGGATAGAATATTGTAGGGACATCCTGTTTCGAAAATGTTTGGATGATTGAAATTAAATTTTACCTAAAACTCAAGAAATACTTCTTTCTGCAACACTCAACAGAGGCAAAAATTTTAAGAGATTTTTGTTCAGTCAAACATTCAATATTATAATAATCAAATTATATTTCAATATTAATATATGAAGGAGCGAAAGCAGCATAAACTGTGAGTTTTGTATCACATGAAAACCCCTTTAAATATATATATTATATATATATATATATATATATATAAGGCGAAAATGTATTTTTCAGAGACTCCCTACTATGAAAATACTCGTATATTATTTTAAATTGTTTTCGCGAAAAATGTATGTTACAATAAACTCCGAAATGAGAAGATTCCAGAACTGCCGGCAAAATTTGAATTTTTCAGTCTGAAATATTTTTTTTTTCATTCCGGACATTTTTCAACAATTTCACTTGGACAACCGTACCTTGGAAGACCCGCATTTGATAGGCTGACCCAAGGTACACTGCTGTCCAAGAAATATGTTTACTTTGGTGCTTGCCTGGCGGCTGATAATCTCGGCAGGTATGGCTTTAAATATTACATTTGAAAATTCTACACCAATTTCTACCAATGCTTTAAAAAAAAGTTTATACATACATTCCTGGCGGATAAAGAAATAGATGTTCACTTACGAGCAAAGTTTTCAAAAATAGACTTTTTTGATGTTTGCATATAGGAAGACATAATATTTAATTTGTTTTTAACTTCCGATTGGAAGTTATTGTAACTGGTGCGATTTATCAAATTGAAAATTTTGACATATGTACCTTCACGTTTTGAGGTCTCTAGAATCAGAATTCGTCGTTTTTAGCAAGATGTCTGTATGTGTGTATGTACGTACGTTCGTGGTACTTTTTTGGACATATATCACAAACATTTGGTGCATCTAAACATCAAGTCCAAACAGTCCTCTTCCTCCATCTTCACAACAACGGAGTGCAGATGTTACTGGGGTCAGTCGTAGCAACTATAACCTAAAATCTGGTTGAAATGTGGAAGTATATGAAAAATGTGTTTCCGGGACTTTATAAACAGGCTACCAAATATTTGCCCATTGATGCTACATCAGTTCCAAGTGAACCACTTTTTTCTAAAGCTGTGGCAACTATTACCCAACAACGAAACCGTTTAACAGGGAAAAGATTGTCCAAGTTGTTATTTTTAAATTCTGTTTTGAATAAATAAAGTAATACATATTTCCTTATTTCTAAATGACTGCTTATCTCTTTTCTTTTGGGTAGAACAGACTTTATAGGTAGTTTTTAGATGACTCGCTAAAAAACTAAAGAAAATAGAAATAAGAAGTCCTTAGCTTTACTTTTTTGGGTTTTTCAAAAAACATCGATGTTTTTGAGGCCAATTTTTCGACATCGATGTTTTTTTTTTTGGAAACATCGATACATCGAACCAACGATGTTTTTTTTACGATGTTTGCATCCCTAATCACAAAATATAGTTGTGATTTAAAATGCGCTGTTATGATTCAGCTTGAAAAACGGCTTTATTTAGACTATCACATATTTACATATAAAAAAAGTAATTGGGAATTTATTTGACGAGCTTAAATGCTCTTCCAAACCAACGAGGAATATTCGCTCTGCAGTGCGAATCATTCACAATGACAATGTTTCGCGCCGCTTTCGCGTTGGTTTGGGAGAGCTTTGAGAATTGAATTTGTACTATTTGCAAAATTGGGCATTAAGAACATACTACACACTATAATAATAATACAAATTATAATAAAAAACATCATTTGAAGATATCACTTTCAGGAGTTGTTTCAATTTTTGTTTAAAGAAAATATGAATGCAAAGGGTTATGGAAATCTATATTCAAACCTTTATATTTTAAACTTTAAATAACATTTTATTCTGCCTGCCAACTTCTGTTGCTTGATACTACATTTACATCAATGTTAAAAGTAACGAGAAAAAGGCCATACTCAATTAAGGGTAATCTTTGGCTCTTTATCGAACTACCACGCACCTTCACACCCGGTGTATATTGGGATGATGTTGACGAAGAAAACATTTTATCCATTTTTGCATCAATAATCTGATCTTTTAGTTGAACAAAGTCTTTCATAAGTTCCTTAGCCATGCTGGCATAAGTGGAGTTTTTCTTAAAAGCAATGATAACATTCTGACACATTACAAAGACATCCCTTTTAAAATCTGTAACATTCCTTATTGTTCCATTTTCTATGTGACGTTAAATAATCTGCAGATCCATCGGATGGTGCCAAACTTGCTTGAACAATGGATTCTGTTCATCTAAGATGGGACGTAGCAATATCGACGCATTTTTGTTGGTAAGCAAGTTATTGTAGACTGTCTTTAAGGACTTCTTCCAGTCTTGCTTGGGCGTAATTGGTGATCTTCCTAGTTTATACAAAATATAAATGTACAAACTAAAAACCGACTTCTTAACAGAGTTTTTTCTATAACGGATGAATTTTTAACAATTGTTTTAGTGAGAGAATTTATATATTTACAAAAGACAATACTCGAATACAGCTCGCCTACAAATCCACAGCAAATAGCCAACTAATAAATTATATTTGGTGTACATGCATCTTTGAGCATGACGCGCCATTACTTTTTTAAATCATTCATGTTGGTTATTTTCAATCCATTCCATTGTGAGAACACGCTGAAATGTTTCTCAATAAGTTGTATTAAGTATTATAGCAAGTTTTTTTTTTTAAATATTCCAAGCTCTTTGGTTTGGTTCCAGTACACTTTAGGAATATGCTCAAAATTGAACTTTTGCAAAACTTTTGCGCATTTCCCTGAATTTTACAAGTTCTTCAGGACAGAATCAATAACTATTATTCCTAGTTTCCAAATGTCGCTTTGGATGTTATCTTTGGCGCCGGCAGTGCGTTCTGGTGCCATATAACGAATATTTCCAATTGGAAATGGGACATATTCCCCTCCGTTTGTCCTGTAAAACAAACCATAGTTGAATAACTTGATATTGTCCAATTCATCGAGCAGAACGTTCTTCGGTTTCACTGTGAATGGCAAACTTGTTTCGATGTACTTCAGCTATTCCACATGGTATTTGCTAATAAAAAACTCTTAATACTGTTGTCGACAGTGTACTCAGAAACGACAATTGTAAGTTCATGTTTTCCTCGGATTATGTCCAAATACTGACGAATTCGGGTGTTTGACATCTTTTAATCTTTGCGCTCCACCCAAAATTGCAATTGAGTTTGGGGTCAAAGAATCGGCTTCAGCTTCATCATCCCCATCTGATTTGATTCCACTTTGCAATAAAGGCAGCGGAACCGCCACCACCTCCTCCTGCATTAGAATTCCTCCAGGATTTTGCTATTGGTTAGCAATGAACTGTCGCTGTGGTTGCTGGTAATTACCAACTGCTGATGATACTGACCAGCGGTGGAGAAGGTTAGCACAGCCGAAATAGCCTCTCGGTCGGCTTGAGTGAAATTGGGATTTGCCAGTTAAATAACTAAACCGTGTTTTGATATCTCTTCAAGGGACAACGATACAAGCAACATTTGGGATTCGGGCCGACTCAAAATTGCATTGAATTGAAGTTGAGTGAATGCGGCTATATAAATATAAATAAACACAACAAATTTTTAATTAATGATACAGTTTAAGAAAAGTTAATTAACTTTTATTGAAGTTCAAATGAAAACTTAAACGATTTCATGTTTATTTATTTTAGAACTGCGAGACTGGACTGTCACTTTGAGCAAATTTCGCCATTTTGCTTTTAATCCACCACTCACACGGATTCACGGATATGAAAAAAAGAGTAGATTAGGAGAGTTTTCTCTTATTCACCACAAATAAATTTTTCGGGTGTTTAAGGCAAGGGGGGTACGAGTCGGGCCTCTAGGTAGTATACTTACTCTATGATCGTGGTTATGCTACCCAATGAGATTGTACAAGTTCGATTTACCCGGGGCTAAGACAAGCGAGTAGAACTAGTAACGTTTATTTGTGTTAGTGTATCTGAACACGAGAGAGCCAACTAGTAGCTTAAATAGTATAATATTTTTGCCTGCGAGTTGCCTGCCAGTTATCCTGTACGGTTTTCATTTATTTGTTTTGTTTCCATAGTTTCCATAATTCGTATATTTTTCGGTATGAAATATTTTTAAAAATTCATACTAGTTGAAAAAAACGAACAGAGTGCTTCTAGTCACACATACATCCATAAAACTTTCACTATGATACAAATGCTACTAGTTCTACTCGCTTGTCTAAACCCCAAGTTAGAAAAGAATTCCGATTCGAATGTTTTGTTTACTTACTTGAACTATTTATGATTTAGTTCCACTTTTTCACTAATAATGAAGGGAAAACGAATTTCAACAATTTTCATACCGAAAAATTGCATTGTTGGCCATTTTCAGATTTGATTCTCTAAAAGTGAACGTTTATAGAATATATTATAGTCTTCTTTTTTGGTGAATGTTTTGTGAACATTCAGAAATATGTTTGCTGGAATTATTTTTAGTGTTTCGCTCTCATATCATAAAATATCACAATAATTCACATATTGATGTGTGTAGTGTTCTTGTTTGTTATAAACTATGCTGGTTATACTGAATAAATAAAAAGGCGTGTTGCTCGTTTGATTGCTTGTATTAAACTGTCAAGTTTTTATTTAAATCTTTGCTCTCATTTATTAATGAGTGCATCCTACTCTAAAGTTGTTGCAACTGGTACAAATATAGGTGCTACCAAATTGCATAAACATTACATTTCCTCCCTTGCTTATTAATATAATAAATAAATTAAAACAAAACTGTGCATTTATAAATTATTAATTTCTTCAAAAAAATTACTCTAATATGTAATCACGATAACGTCGTGGCATCTGAGATCTTGTGGTTGGCTTGTGTTCTTGGTGTAAAGTTAAGTGTTGTTGTATTGGCTGTGCTGAATCTTTTGGTGTGGTGAAAACTTCAACCTCAGTAGCATCTCTGTTATTTATGTTGTCAATGTCAGCTGTTATTTCCGAATTAATTTAATTTGTTGTCGCTGCTCATTATTATTATTATTTTCATTGTTTGGTAATTGTGCTGCTTCAATAATTGGTGATGAATAAATTATTTTGTTATTTTCAGGTCTTCTTGTGATGTTTGAATTATGTTTGCAGTTATTTCTGCAGTAGTGTTTGAAGAATTTCGGATTATAAATGTTTGAATTGAATTATCTTCTTTATTGACCGCAAAAAATTGATAAAAATACAAAAAAAGGAAACAAAGGGTCGAATTTAGTTTCTATATAATGTATAATTTATTTATTATCGAATGCATTTCGAGTTCAGAATTGAGAACTCATCTTCAGCGAGCGTTTAATATACACTGATGAGTGAAAAAACAAATATAACAAAATAAGTACATTTAAAAACGGCAAACAACAACAAATTTCTTTAAATGAATGTAATGAAGAAAGTAAGACAACAATTGCAAAAACGATAAAATGAAAATTATGATTAAAGTGATAATGAATTTACTTTAACAAGTTAAAAAGCGCCGGGCTCCAAATTCATTATGTTGTCAGTTGTTTGAATATAAAAAGACTCGTATGCGTCTAATTTGGGTGGGTAATTGACTGTCTTAAGGAGTTTCATATTATCCATAATTGGTGAGACAGAGTGAGGTACTGTGTTGTCCATATCAAAAATATGTGCAGGTATTGCATTTGAAATCTGTTTGTTAGTGATTGTTCTTGCGTGTTCACTTGCTCTCGTCTTTAAAGCTCTCCTCATCTGTCCTATGTGAGAGGCCTCGCAATCTTTACAGCTGATTTTATACACACCGCTCCGCTCAATCATAGGTATAGGGTCTTTGGTGGAACCTAGTTATAAACATAGTTTATATATATTGTTGTGTACAATCTTCATATTGGCTCGCTTGTAATGCTTTTGCAGTTTGTTTGTTACATTCGGTACATATGCAAGTGCAATGCGTCTCTCATTTGATTTTTGAAAAGATATGTTCTGATCGAACAGCGCTGACAGATTCCCTTTTTTAATTTTATTTGAATGTTTTTTGATTAAACTGTCAACAAACGATTGCTTATAACCGTTCACCTTAGCCAAATGAAGAATATAATCATATTCGATTTTGAAGTGATGTAAGGAAAGGGGGAGATGGCAAAGCCTATAAACCAGACAATGGAATGCTGCAATTTTATTTTGGTGCGTTCAAAATGAATCAAAGGTGATATAACGATCTGTTGATGTAGGCTTTCTGTAAAATTCTCTTTACGCATTACGAATGACCTTCAAATCGAGAAAAGGCAAAGTATGATCTATGTTAGATTCGTGTTCGCATGTGAATTTAATGCTTTCATATCTGCTGTTTAATGTGTTCAAAGCTCGGTCAATATCCATCCTTTTTGCCACTACAAAAGTGTCATCGACATAGCGCCACCATATACGTGGAAGTAAATCTTCTTTTTTCAAATCAGATTCAAACTTACACAAAAACGCTTCTGCTGCTAAGGGAGATATACTATTGCCCATACTGTACACTAGGGAAAAGGGCGGCCACTTCAAACGAAATTATGACTTCATCTTCGAGATCGATGTCTTTTACCTTATCCGTGAAATCAAAACTATTCTTAACGGCATAACCTTTGAACCCACCATATTGTTTTAACTCTGCTACTAACCATTTTGAGATGTTAGCAAATGGTGAGCAAACACACGACACAATTTTGCGCATTTTATCTCCGGGTTTATGCACCTTTGGCAAGCCGTACATGAGAGGGACTTGGGGGTTTGATATACGTAGACGATGCTTGCTGACACCAAAATATTGATGCAGATTATCTATGACGACGCGAGCGTCGGTGGTCATTTTGGTCAGTGGTGATCTTCTACAAACTGTAAAATTGTCTTTCGGATTATATTTTTACCTCCTCTGCTGTCCCAAATTTGCGATCCGATGATTCTTGTAACCTTCAGTGGACCAGGATTGTACGGTGGAGTTAACTTGTTAACTCTGTTTTGTTTACAAAGGACTTCGTCTTTGATGTCGAAATTACATTCTTTTGTGTGTCTTCGTTTATCGGCAAAGTGTTTGTATTTGAGTTGGTTTTTTTGTTCATTTTTGTTTAAGTTTTTCTTTTGTTTGTTAAGTGTAGGAAGAAAATTGTTCATCTTCCTGTTGAACATCATCTCGAACGGTGAAACTTCAGTCGTCACTTGTGGTGTTGATCTTTAATCACTCAGAAATATATCTAACTGAGAAAGACAATTGGAATTTTCTAACTCAGAAGACACAAGCGATTTTTTATTGTTTTGACCATCCTCTCGGCTGCACCGTTCGCCTCAGCCCGGTATCGAGTTGTTTTGTGATGTCTAATGTTGTGTTGATCCATAAATTCTTTGAAGTCGTAACTGCTAAATGGTGGTCCATTGTCAGACTTTTAATTCAATGGCATGCCAAACACTGTGAAAATCTTCATCAAAGTTTTCTTCACGTCGGTGAATTTCGTTGAGTTGATTACTTCAGCAAATGGATATTTCGAATACTCATCAACCAAAATAAGTAAATATTTTCCATTTGGAAGTGGTCCAGCGAAATCCATGGAGACTTTTTCGAATGGAGCTGATGCTGGTTCAACTACTTCAAGTGGCTCGCGGTTATTTTGGTTGGTAACCACTTGACAGATGTGACATTGAGAAACTGTCTTTTTTACTCGCTTGTCCAAGTCAGGAAACCAGATTTTCGTTCCTAAGAGCTGTTTTGTTTTGACTATTCCCATGTAAGATTTGTGTGCTAGTGCGATAGCTGTGTTTACAAGTTTCTCTGGTAGTAATAGTTGTGTTCCTTTCAAGATACATTCTTCTGTTACGGAAAATTCTTGGCGCACTCCTTTAGATCGACTTATTTCCTTGCAGTTCCACAAACTGTGTTGATTTTTTTTAATTGCTTTGATGAATTTTTGTAAAACAAGATCTTGTCGTGGTTCTTGTTGTACTGTTAATAAGGAGATTGCTTTCAGCAAAGCATTTTGAATAATGAAGTTTACATATTGATCTATTTCATTGTTTTTGCTGGTGTTACTATTGTTGTTATTGTTTGCATGTCGAGAAAAATAATCTGCAGGGTTTGAACTTCCTTGTTGGTGTTGAATGTCGAAACTAAATTCTTGTGTTTTAAGAAGTAGGCGCTCAATTCTGCTCGTTGGTTTGGAGAGTGGGTTACAGAAAATGCTGATCAATGGCATGTGATCTGTATGGAGAGTGAACTTTGTTCCATACATATAAATCTTAAAATACTCCATAGCCCATGTTGCTGCTAGCATTTCCTTCTCTATCTGGCTATATCGTTTCTCGACTGGACTGAGTGAGTGACTTGCATATGCCACGATCTCAAAAGTTTTGTTGTTATTTTGTGACATTATTCCAGATAGACCGTCGGGACTTGCATCGACATGTAGGTGTGTTGGTTTTTTGACGTCATAATACGGCAGCTTAGATGCATTTCCCATTAGCTGTTTTAGGAATTTGAGTGCTTCTTCATGTTTTTTTTTCCCAGATGAACTCTTTTGATTTTTTTGAATGAGTTCTCTTTATAGTTGTGTGTGTGTTGCTAGTTCGGGTAGAAAAGGTAAAGCAAAATTTAACATACCTAGGATGCTGCGAACTGCAGACACATTGTTAGGTGTTTCAAGTTTCTCGAAAACTGCTACCTTTTCCGGATCTGGTTGGATGCCATCTTTGGAAAACACGAAACCAAAGAACTTGAGCTGGGGTTAGCTAAATACACATTTTTCTCATTGACGGTTAAGTTGTGCGCTCGAAGTCGTTGGAATACCTCCTCCAGTGCGGCATCATGTTCATTTGTGTTTTCCCAAAAATGAAAATATCGTCGCTTACATTTAGGACTGCTGCTGTGTTGACACCAAAGTTTAATCTTTTGTATCTGTAGACTCCACAGTGTGCGTTGAATGTTGTGATGAATCTCGATTCCTCATCTAACTCGATCTGAAAATAACCTTCGTTGTGGTCGATTTTGCTTTAGACTATTTTGCCGTTAAGAGATGTTATAATAGTTGTGTTTTATTATCTTTTATCGGGATCTGGATCTGGATTAACTTTTACACGTAATACAAAAACAATTTGGGATCCCGCTTTCTTTCTGGATCTATTTCAAGATCCAAGAATTAGTTTTAATTCTCAACACCAGGGGCCTATTTCAGCGCTACTACATCAGTTACATCAACTACATCAAACAACCACTGATCTCTATAATACACTGGATAGTGCAATCCTTACAAATATAACAGTTTTTGTTGACTCCAATTGAAGATGACAGTAAAGCTAGCTTTAGACTTTCGTTCTTCATTCGTTGTCCGTTGTTCGGTGTTCGTTCTTCTCTCAACAACGAACAACGAAGAAAGCATTTACATTAGAAAGTTAAACTCTATTTACAAAATTGTTTATTTATATAACTAGGCTTCTTGTGCCGTTCAGTAATTAAAAAAACTTCGAAAATGTCTCTAAAAGTTGCACGACACTCTAAAACAATGTTCATTTAAACAGTTTTCGCATTTAAACACAAGTTGTTAGGGTAACAACGAACACCGAAATTTCTAACCTGATTTGAATTTGCACGTTCTTCATTCGTTCTTAGTTCGTCGTTCGGTTTTCTCATTTACATTTTCGTTGTTCCGCGAACGAACAACGTACACCGATGATAACACTGAAAGTCTACAGCCAGCTTAAGGCGCCAAGAGCGCAATTTGACGTCTTCCAGGCACAAACAAAAATTATTTTGACGTGAATTTTCATTGTGCAAACAAAATTGAGTTGAAAGGTTGGTTTGTTTCAGAGAATTAACAATTAACTTAGATTAAATATATTTATTTGAATGAATAAAGGCATTCATAAATAGAAAGTTTTTATTTTTTTTATTAGATTTACAATGGAACAACACATAGGGGCATATTCATAGTCGAAGACGGTGTTCCCATAACGGCATTATTAATGCTAGATCTAGCATTATAGAGAGGGGAAAAGCATTATGAAATTTTAAAATTATGCCATAGCTAAACAATATAAAGATACACATCTTTCGTACGTTTTACCCCCCAAAACCCATTTGTTTACATTGTTGTTTTTGTAATTTAATTCTGTGTCCATGAATAAATGTGAAATCCAACAACAAAGTTACGCGGTGGTGGAAATCAGTAAGTTGCACTAGTATGCGTGTTTTAAAGCACACTAGTAAAACTTACTGATTTCCACCACGGCTAAACCCACCTTTTAGCTTGTAGGCAAACCGGATTGACAGCCAAAGATTTGTATCCTTATTTGATTATCTATGATTATGCTTAATGCTTTTCTGGCATTCTTGTTTTTATTTTTTGCATTTTTGAATGCCAAAAAAGATTTCGAATCATTTATTTGATGATATCATGTTTGGAAAAAAATATTTAAAAAATTAGAAAGCATTCTGATTTAACCTCAATAACGTCGAATCACGAAGATTCACACATATGTTCAAAAAATTCATGACTTTTTCCAATAGAAATGAATTAATTAATGTATCTGTTGCTGTGCAATCTGGAAAGTCAATTATTTGGGCCTATTTAGCTAGGTCTTTTGTTCTGTTGTTCCGCTATTCTGTTATCAATATCAATACAAAAGTTTGAGCTGTCAAAAAATCTTTTATGAATTATAATATGGTATTCGGCTGCTTAAATTGTTAAGAAATTTGTTAAGAAATCTGCTATAGGATGTCAAAAGTTCGAAATTCACAAAACACAAATGCGTTTTGGCTCGAACTACTAACTTTTAAACTTTTAAAGATGCATCTAGGGAAAATGGTTTTAAGGAATTAGGTCGATTTGTGATTAACTTAACTTCCCATTTCAAATGCTGAGCTTGAGCGCCTGTTCAGCCAAACGAATATAATTAAAACAAAAATTGGTTATATAATTGGAAAATAATTATTGAAAAGCATTGTCCATTTGTCCAATCCAAATACGCTAGATAAATGCTACTTTTCTTATAAGGTTTCAAGAAAATATAGAGGAAGTTGGAGCCTCGGCGCAGGGACATAAGCCCCAGGGACATAACGCCCAATTTAATTTCTGGGGATTATGTCCATAGATTATGGGACATAGAGCCCAAATTTCAAAAAAGGTAAAAACCGTAAAAAGTTTCCGCATTTCAATACAATAAAAAAAAATTGTTTGATATTTTATCTAGGCGCCCACGAAAGTGCAGTGCAATAAAGCCCACGGAATTATCCCTCGCGAGTGTTAATTCCCAAAAATAAAAGGATATAAAACCTGCGTGCGATAATTCCTTTTTAAAGTGGTAATAAGTTCCACCCCAAAAAAGAAGTAACACCCGTGGGTGTTACTGCCTTTTGGAATCCGCACTTAGACCCAGGGGTGTTATTCTGAATGGTCAAAAGTATAACAATAAAAAATTAGAAATGTAAAATTTTAAAATTCGCGCGACCATTGAGTATTTATTTTTAAATTCGCTTGAATTTTCAAATTTAACATTTCTAATTTTCTGTTGTTATACTTTTGAGCATTGAGAATTTATTTGAAATTCGTGCGAATTTAAAAATAAATATTCAATGGTCATATATATAACAATAGTATAACAATAGAAAAACAGAAATGTTAAATTTTGAAAATTCGCGTGAATTTTCAGTTCTATTGTTATACTTTTGACCATTGAGTATTTATTTGGTTGGTGAAATTTTAAAACTTGCACGAGTTTTTAAATTTCGCCAACCAAATAAATACTCAATGATTAAAAGTATAACATTAGAAAACTAGAAATGCAAAATTTGAAAATTGAGTTTGTTCATTTTTTAAACTTGTTGATATTTGTTGTTCAATGGGTTTTATTTTCATTTAAAATTGGAATTAAAGCCCTTCAGAAAAAGGAATTAACCCCCGCGGTTGTAAGTTCAAATTTAAAAAGGAAATAACCCTCGCGGGAGTTAATTCCTTTTGATTGATTCATAAATGCTTCTACCCAAGTCACTGTTTAAAACAAACACTTTGAAAGCAGATCAACTGACAACATAGGCGCCTGTCTGGCGACTGATCATACCCTAAGCGGAGCGACGGAGTCTCGTGAGCGGGTCAGAGGACCCAAAAAGGGAGTTAAAGTCCTTAAACCCGCGAAGCGGGCTACCCAAAGTACTGTTTAGTACACAAACTTTGAAAGCAGACCGACTGTTAACATAGGACTTATTACAACACCCGCGGGGTTAGTTCCTTTTTTTTTTTTGGAACTAACACCCGCGGGGGATAGTTCCGTTGTCTTAAATGCACTCTATCCTAAATAATGCGAAAGGAACAGTAAATTTTTTTTTTGTTGGCTTTGAAATGTTCCAAGTTTTATCATTTGATGATTCCTATTTATTGGGACATAACCCCCAACATTTTTATTTGGGCCTTGGGTCTCACTTGTGTGGGACTTAATCCCCAAATTTTATTTGGGCCTTATGTCCCACTAAAGTGGGGCATAATCCCCAAATCCCCTCGACAAAGTATCAAAAACATAAGGGTGAAGAAGATTATTTGTATGAAGAACTTTGGGCCAACTCATTATTTAATTAAAACCATAAATTATAGGAGTATAAGATATTATAAAAATAAGAATGTGATACGTCTGACTGCTTTTAAAGTTCCAATTACCTATATAGCTTATATAGCCTATAAAGCTTTAGGTTTTGTTATTTTTGAATTAATTTTGTTTTGTTTTCGTTTTTTTTTTGTTATATATGGAGATATTACCTATGTTTGTATGTTAGGTATTTATGAGAAAACAAATATTTATTTTGCATTTTTATAAAATGTTTGTTTTTTAATCATCGATATGGACGTTTTTATAAGGATTTTGAAATCTAGCTTTTGTTTTTGGAGCTCCCATTCGATCTAGCATTATAAAATTTGAAATTTAGCATTATGAAATTTAACGTTATGGCAACACTGGTCGCAGATAGACCCAGGTTTAACTAAACTACAGTTTAAGACAATTTTGGCCCAATGAATACAGACCGATTTTAATTACAAATTGCTGGTTTTATATTTTTATAAGATAATTAACTTGGTAAGCTACACAAATAGCTTCAAATATCTTGAAATGATAAACTTAAAAAAATAGAATCAACGTCCGAAAATTCAACCAAAGCCATGTTTAACTTAGACGCAGGTCTAAAATGACTATGAATACGCCCCCTAAACTCGATCTCCAGAAGAATTTTATCTGTGACAAATGTGAGGGACGTGGTCGCAAGAAGGGTGCACTTGAGAAGTGTAATCAATGCAGTGCTTACAACCAACGCAAGAAGTTTCTATTCCAATCATCACCGAAGTTGTTACGTTGGAGGAGCTTGGTCCACATAATAACCAACGCCAGCATCATCATCAAGTTATGAAGAGGACGAGGATTGCTACCATCAAGGTGGTCCAAGAATACAACAATGTTCAACCAATTAAGCTACTTAAACATCCATACAACATAATTCATCCCTTAATTAATAATAATTATAAAATAAATGTAAACAAATACAAAATCAACACAAAGGTAGATTACTAAAATGAAAAAAATTAAAGATTGATTGCGGTTAGGAGCGATGCAAAAAGGAAATAGTATTCCATGACGAAACACAACCCCAATAAAAAGGAAGGAAAAAAACTTTAAAAATTTCGTGTTAAGAAAAGGCTATAATAATAAATGTATTGTTTTGAAAATAAACTTAAACAAAATACAAACACAACTCTAATGAATCAATTGGTTCCCATCATTATTGTCTTTTTTGGTTTTATCGTGAAAAAAAAACAACAAAACATGTTTATCGCGACCAATACAAAACATCTGTACAAATATCGTGTAATTCTGTAATTCTGCTTCCGCATGCCAACCAGCCAGTTCATGCGTAGTGCTTTTAAATATATTTATTATGCTAAATTCGACCGTCCGGCAAGTTTTTTTTTCAAGTGGGGGCAGGGGTGGGCGTTCGAAAACGGTAATTTTTTTAATTTTTTCTGATTTTGGGGTCGAAGTGATAACCCCTTAAATTAATGTATAAACCATAGAGGATGGTGTACTGATGTCAAGTAATTCGGTCCAAGACGTTTTACTTTCAGGCTTGCCTTTCTAGACGCCCACCAAAATGCGCGGAAATAGCAACATTTGGGGTGGAGGTGAAAACCACATGAATGCTACACCTAAACAATAGAAATGTCCCCCTGATTATAAAAATGTGTGTCCAAGACGTTTTGGTTTCAGCCTTGTGCTTGCCAGACGCATTTTACCTTTTCTCAAACGCATTTTTTAACTTAAAACCTTACCAACTTTTTTCCTATCAGGTACAACCAAAAGAATGATACACCAAAAAATCAGAACCACTCTCCTGATTATAAAAATGTGTGTCCAAAACGTTTTGGTTTCAGCCTTGTGCTTCCCAGACGCCCTTTAACTTTTCTCAAATGCGTCTGGCAAGCACAAGGCTGAAACCAAAACATCTTGGACACACATTTTTATAATCAGGGGAGTGTTTCTGATTTTTTAGTGTATCGTCAATCAAGAGGATATTTCTGTTGTTTTGGTGTATGTAGTATTCATGTGGTTATCACCTCCACCCCCAAAAGTTGATTTGCGTGCATTTTGGTGGGCGTCTGGGGAAGGCTGAAAGAATAACGTCCTGGACTGAATTATTTGACATAAGTACCCCATCCTCTATGGTTTATATTATTTACCATTTTCGAACGCCCACCCCCGCTCCCTGCTAGAAAAAAAAATTGCCAGAAGGTCGAATTTAGCATAATACTGCGTATATCTACACATACATTTATATACATTTTGGTTATCACTCAACTCCCAAATTATGCTGCCAGCTCTTAGATGTGGGATGTGATCTGGCGAATATAAAAAAATAAATAAATTGGATGGCACAACGGCTCGTGAAGAACCAGGGCCTAGTGACTAACAACTCGCAACCATTCCTGTGTGCGTCTGTGGACAGGAATGGAAGGGACCTACAATTTTTGCCGAATCCGAACGGGTAGACGAGAAGCACTTATTCGTGACAAGTGATACTCTTGGAGGACTTGTCAATTCCTCGCAAGAGGCAGTAGCCCTGAAAAAAAAAAATTTAGTTTTCTTAGGTGGACGAGGCTGGGAAGTGAACCCAGCGTGACAGTCGAACGCGCTAACTATTACGCTACGGGCTACGGGCTATGGGATATCTAGCGAATATTGTAAAGTATATAATGTAACATTCACTATAAAATAATATTATTGAACTAATGACTAGTGACTAAACTAGTGACCTGCATCGTGCCTGATCGGGAAACTATTGATTGCTCAGAACTTGGTCTGGGCCAGTAGCGCAACAATCAGTCACGATGAAGTGCTTGTTTTACCTCCTCGTGGTGGTCCCCGGGCAACTATTTATGTATCCCAATATACATAAATAGGCTAAAATTACAAGTGCGAAAAGGCTTAGCTTTCTAGGATAGGTTACGGAGGTTAGCATTCTCCGTAACTGAAATCAACCCGCTACCGAAACCAACACTACGCCTCGGATAATTAATGATAACTCGTTGACGACTTTTGGCTATTGTACCCGGACAAAGATTGGTTTCTGGAATGTGAAGACGCTTCTTGACAATGGAAAAGAAGGTCCTCAGAATGCCAGATTCCTGCAACTAGAGAAGGAATTCATGCGGTATAGGATGGACATCTTAGGGATAAGTGAAGTTAGATGGCTGGGTTCGGGGAAGTTCAAGTCACCAACCCGTAACACTGTACTTTTCTATTCCGGAAAAACACCTGGAAGCGCTCGGGAATCTGGCGTTGGATTGCTGCTTTCCAAAACAGCTCTCAAAAGCCTAATTTCCTGGGAGCCTTTAGGTGACAGGATCCTGAAAGCCAGGTTCCGGACTAGAGTACGTCGCGTCACCATCATACAGTGTTACGCCCCAACTTTGCTCTCTTCTGACGAGGAGAAGGAGGCCTTTTATAACCGGCTGAGTGCTGCTTATGATAGCGTTCCACGAGGTGATATAGTTATGGTGATGGGAGACTTAAATGCCAAGGTTGGCAATGACAACACTGGGCTAAGGCATGTCATGGGAAAACATGGTGTTGGTAACCGAAACGACAATGGCGAACGATTTGTCGATTTCTGCAACGCCAACGGCCTTGTTATTGGAGGGACCATGTTCGAGCATAAGACGTGCCACAAAGTCAGTTGGGTGTCGACTGACAGACAAGCAACTTCCAACCAAATTGACCACTTCGCGATCAGCCGGCGTTTTAGAAGCAGTCTCCAGGACGTCCGTAACAGAAGAGGTGCTGACATGGGAATGGCCCGGGACCACCATCTGATAATTGCTACCGTAAGATTGCGTACAGCTGCAGTTCGGAGATCCCAAGGAAACACTCGAATGCCCAAGTTTAATACAGATAGACTAAAGGATCCTGCAGTGCGCCAACAACTAGGGGACCACCTTTCACAAGGATTGAACGCAATCAGCAGCACGGAAACCACATCCATCGAAAATCATTGGTGTGCTGTGAAAAATGTGTTCATATCCGGTGCTGAAAGTATAGTCGGCCGGGCGCAAGGAAGAAATAGTGCTTGGCTTTCCGACGAAACTTGGGCAAGGATCGAAGAAAGGAAACACCTTAAAGCTCGCATCGCAGCTACCCCAGCAGCAGGGAGAAACGAGCTTGAGTCTACGTACCGCATGAAGATGAGGGAAGTTCACCGTAGTGTGCGACGTGATAAGCGTAACTACATCAACGCACTGGCTACAGAAGCAGAAGAAGCCGCTAGTAGGTGTGACAGTAGGACCGTCTACTGAATTACCAAAGAGCTCACTGGTGTCCAGAGCTCTAAACAACACCTGGTTAAAGACACAAACGGATCCCTGCTAATTTCGGATGAGGACCAGCTCATAAGGTGGAGGGAACACTTTTCTGCGGTTTTAAACCGCGTTTTCGCAAGTGAAGTGAACCCTATTCCCACTGAGCTACCCGAAGTAACAATTTCCCGAATACGCACCGTACCCCCCAGTAAAGAAGAAATTATCACCGCCATCAAAGCACTGAAGAACAACAAAGCGGTTGGACTTGACGGTATTCCTGCAGAGCTCTTAGGAGCAGCCCCAACGACATCGAGCGAGCTACTGCACCCACTTATTAAGAGAGCTTGGGAAGCAGAGAGCTTTCCTGAAGGGTGGAAAAAAGGAATGATTGTCAAGCTCCCAAAGAAAGGAGATCTCACACAGTGCGAAAACTGGAGAGGAATATGCGTTCTGCCTGCAGTAGCCAAGATAATAGCAAGGATAATATTGGACCGAATTAAAGACCACCTCGAAGACACACTCGACGCCGAACAAGCAGGTTTCCGCACTGGATCTTCCTGTGTTGATCACATCAACACCTTGAGGATCATCATCGAACAGTGCGTTGAATATCGATCACCACTTCACCTGCTGTTCATCGATTTTGAAAAGGCGTTCGACAGTGTCAATAGAGAATTTATTTGGCTTGCTTTGCGCAGGAGGGGCATCCCAGATAAATTGATTGCTATTATCAAGGCTACATATGATGGATCCAGGTGTCACGTTTTGCACAAAGGTAGGCTGTCAGAGGAGTTTGAAATCCAAAGTGGAGTTAGGCAAGGCTGTATACTGTCACCAATACTGTTCCTGTTGGTGATAAGTGACGTACTGCACGCAGCTTTGTCAAATGGAAATGGAGGAATTCAGTGGACTCTGCAATCTCACCTCAAACATCTGGACTACGCGGACGACCGACGTATGCTTACTCTCTCATAGGATCATGGATCTCCATCAAATGACAACAAGGGTGGAGAGAGAAGCAGAAATCGTAGGGCTTAAGATCAACTCGGCAAAAACTAAAATGATCAGCCTTGGAACTTCCTCATCAATCCAAGTAAATATTTCTGGACAACCGGTAGAGATGGTAGAGGATTTCCAATATCTTGGGAGTATTATCTCTACGGGTGGCGGAACTGAACTGGACGTAAACAGCCGAATCAGAAAAGCAAAGGCTGCGTTCGGAATGCTGTCCAAAATATGGAGAAACAACTCTTTTAGCTTAAAGACCAAGCTACGACTGTTCCGCTCCAATGTTGAATCCGTTCTACTTTACGGCTGCAGCACTTGGAAAGTCACTGAAATTGTCACTAGAAAGCTGCAAACCTTCGTTAATAGATGTCTACGAAACATCTTGAGGATTTTCTGGCCCAACCGTATCTCCAATGCCGAACTTCATGCGAGAACGGGTCAGGAGCCCATAGACTCCATTATACGAAGAAGAAAGTGGCAGTGGATTGGCCATACGCTTCGAAAAGGCGATCGGTGCATTGCATCTCAAGCAATGCAGTGGAACCCGCTCACACAGGAGGGAAGACAAGTGGGCCGGCCTAGAAGTACATGGCGAAGAACGGTCGAACAGGAATCGGCACGACTGGGGAAAAGTTGGAGAGAGCTGAAATATATTTCAAGAAATCGTACACGATGGCGCGTAGGTGTAGTGGAGGCCCTATGTCCCGTAAGGGAAACATCACGGACGTAATAGGTCCGAGGACCTAAGTAAGTAAAGTAAGTAAGTAATGACATAATATTGGTTGGATACTTTTTGAACAAATGGTACCACAAACTTCTTTTAAGGCTATTTACATAGAAGATACTATTTAATACCTTAATTTTTTTTAATAAAGATGATTTAAGTATTTTGTTGGCTGTAGGTTAGGGTGGATCGTTTTCAGCATTGTTTGCCAAATCATTGTATGCAACTCATAGTATATGCTTAATAGTTTTCTAAACTTTTCTTCATCATTTATTTTGAGTCGCATTTGGGAAAAACAAAATCGGGAAGCCATTGAAAATTTGTAGTTTTTCACAAAAAATGATAAATTATGAATTTGGGTGGGAATATTTGGCGACAAAAAAAAACAACGGATTATTGTAGAGGGACCAAATACAAGTATTTTTCAACATGGGGGAGGGGTCTATCTCTTTCAGTGTAGGCAGGAGGGTGAATTTTATAAAAAAAAAAGATTGAATATAATTAGTATTTTTCGTGATGTTAGATTTTCTAAGAAAATAGAAGATGTAAAATCATCTGGTTTTTAGTGTTTGATGAAGAAATAATAGCTGGACTTATACACTAATAAATTCAAGCCAATTTCTTACCCAATTCTACATTTTTGAAAGAAAAAATCAGTTCGCAATTTTGTTTATTTTTTCAAGTTTGAGTTTGAAAATATTTTTTTGGAAAACTATTAACAGAAATAACTTGATTCAAAAACTCAATAAAAAAAACTCAAATAAAAATGTCTCGTTCTTTATCACCAGTGTTTCCGTTCTTTTCAAATAATTTTGTAAGCGATTTCCTTTCATATTTAAGTATTTTTTAAATAGTTCCCCTCCAACCTATACGGAAGGAGATAGACCTACCTCCTTTTGTGGAAAATACTTGTATTTAGTCCCTCTACAAGAATCCGTTATTATTTTACGCCAATTATTCGCTTCCCTAATTCTTAATAGGTAGGTTTATAATTTTTTTTATGAAAAACGACAAATTTTCGATGGCTTCCCGATTTTGTTTTTCCCAAGGGCGACTCAAATAAAAGGATGAGGATAAGTTCAGAAAACCATTAAGCACAAACTATGAGTTGCACACAGTGATTTGGCAAAAATTGTTAAAAACGATCCACTCTTCTGTAGGTGTAGGCCACTTGAATTATTTAAGTGCAACACTCTATGGTCTAGAATGCGATCTTAGCGCGAAACTGGTCGCCATGATTTTTTGCTATATTTTTTTTTTTCTGGAAAACATTTTTATTTCAAACAAATATTTAAAACAAAAATTCGTATGAAATAAGTTTTTTCAACAAAAATACTTTTAAATGGATTTCCTTTCTAATTCCTTGTTAGATGACTTAAATTGATATTAATGGGGTTTTCCATTGGTGAATTAAGAATTTGATGCGGAAAAGGATATAAAGCTCCATTAAGACGCAACAATGAGTTGTTTTGGCGCCCCCATTTCAATGAAAAGTGCAAAAGAAAATAATTTTTGAATTTCTGGTATAAAACAATATTATGAATAGCTGAGTGGCCAATTATTTTAAAATTAAGTGTTAAATTCAGATCTTAAAATGGTATGATCTTTTATGGTATCTAGAGCAAGTAGGAAATTATTGGTAAAAATTGCAATAAAAACTCAATTTAGCTAAAACCGTTGTATAAGAAAATTATAGCAGTCTTATCAATATTGATTATCGACGACTGCTGAGTCACGTAGTGTCGAAATCTACCAACTTCTCTCAACACTTTGTTGTGGAAAGAAATTTCAAAGTTGAGGACTGAATTATTTGACATAAGTACGCCATCCTCTATGGTTTATATTAATTACCGTTTTCGAACGCCCACCCCCGCTCCCTGCTAGAAAAAAACTTGCCAGAAGGTCGAATTTAGCATAATACTGCGTATATCTACCCATACATTTATATACATTTTGGTTATCACTCAACTCCCAAATTATGCTGCCAGCTCTTAGATGTGGGATGTGATCTGGCGAATATAAAAAAATAAATAAATTGGATGGCACAACGGCTCGTGAAGAACCAGGGCCTAGTGACTAACAACTCGCAACCATTCCTGTGTGCGTCTGTGGACAGGAATGGAAGGGACCTACAATTTTTGCCGAATCCGAACGGGTAGACGAGAAGCACTTATTCGTGACAAGTGATACTCTTGGAGGATTTGTCAATTCCTAGCAAGAGGCAGTAGCCCTGAAAAAAAAAAATTAGTTTTCTTAGGTGGACGAGGCTGGGAAGTGAACCCAGCGTGACAGTCGAACGCGCTAACCATTATGCTACGGGCTATCGAGCGAATATTGTAAAGTATATAATGTAACATTCACTATAAAATATTATTGAACTAATGACATAATATTGGTTGGATACTTTTTGAACAAATGGTACCACAAACTTCTCTTAAGGCTATTTACATAGAAGATATGTACAAACTATTTAATACCTTAATTTTTTTTAATAAAGATGATTTAAGTATTTTGTTGGCTGTAGGTTAGGGTGGATCTTTTTCAGCATTGTTTGCCAAATCATTGTATGCAACTCATAGTATATGCTTAATAGTTTTCTAAGATTTTCTTCATCATTTATTTTGAGTCGCTTTTGGGAAAAACAAAATCGGGAAGCCATTGAAAATTTGTAGTTTTTCACAAAAAATGATAAATTATGAATTTGGGTGGGAATATTTGGCGACAAAAAAAAAACAACGGATTATTGTAGAGGGACCAAATACAAGTATTTTTCAACATGGGGGAGGGGTCTATCTCTTTCAGTGTAGGCAGGAGAGTGAATTTTATAAAAAAAAAGATTGAATATAATTAGTATTTTTCGTGATGTTAGATTTTCTAAGAAAATAGAAGATGTAAAATCATCTGGTTTTTAGTGTTTGATGAAGAAATAATAGAAGGACTTATACACTAATAAATTCAAGCCAATTTCTTACCCAATTCTACATTTTTGAAAGAAAAAATCAGTTCGCAATTTTGTTTATTTTTTCAAGTTTGAGTTTGAAAATATTTTTTTTGGAAAACTATTAACAGAAATAACTTGATTCAAAAACTCAATAAAAAAAACTCAAATAAAAATGTCTCGTTCTTTATCACCAGTGTTTCCGTTCTTTTCAAATAATTTTGTAAGCGATTTCCTTTCATATTTAAGTATTTTTTAAATAGTTCCCCTCCAACCTATACGGAAGGAGATAGACCTACCTCCTTTTGTGGAAAATACTTGTATTTAGTCCCTCTACAAGAATCCGTTATTATTTTACGCCAACTATTCGCTTCCCTAATTCTTAATAGGTAGGTTTATAATTTTTTTGTGAAAAACGACAAATTTTCGATGGCTTCCCGATTTTGTTTTTCCCAAGGGCGACTCAAATAAAAGGATGAGGATAAGTTCAGAAAACCATTAAGCACAAACTATGAGTTGCACACAGTGATTTGGCAAAAATTGTTAAAAACGATCCACTCTTCTGTAGGTGTAGGCCACTTGAATTATTTGAGTGCAACACTCTATGGTCTAGAATGCGATCTTAGCGCGAAACTGGTCGCCATGATTTTTTGCTATATTTTTTTTTTTTCTGGAAATCATTTTTAGTTCAAACAAATATTTAAAACAAAAATTCGTATGAAATAAGTTTTTTCAACAAAAATAATAAATAATGGATTTCCTTTTTAATTCCTTGTTAGATGACTTTAATTGAAACTAATAGGGTTTTCCATTGGTGAATTAAGAATTTGATGCGGAAAAGGATATTAAGCTCCATTAAGACGCAACAATGAGTTGTTTTGGCGCCCCCATTTCAATGAAAAGTGCAAAAGAAAATAATTTTTAAATTTCTGGTATAAAAACAATATTATGAATAGCTGAGTGGCCAATTATTTTAAAATTAAGTGTTAAATTCAGATCTTAAAATGGTATGATCTTTTATTGTATCTAGAGCAAGTAAGAAATTATTGGTAAAAATTGGAATAAAAACTCAATTTAGCTAAAACCGTTGTATAAGAAAATTATAGCAGACTTATCAATATTGATTATCGACGACTGCTGAGTCACGTAGTGTCGAAATCTACCAACTTCTCTCAACACTTTGTTGTGGAAAGAAATTTTAAAGTTGAGGAAATCTTAAAACATTTACAATTATGAATAGCATAGCGAAGGCTTCCCAACAAAACGATTGTAAAACAAATTTCTTTGTAAAGCTCTTTTTATAGTTGAATTAGATATGTATGTATTTTTATATTGTTCAAACTGATTCTTAGCCAGTCAAATCTGAGACGTCTCACCAAAACCCATCAAAATTCAACGAGTAATTTATTAATTTTGTTTGTTTTTATTATATTAATTGAATTTACTAGCTTGCATGTAGTTGGCCCACCAACTATTGAGTTGAGCAAAACTGTTAATTGCAATCGTTTGTACATCGTTTGTCTACGTTTGTACAAGTTTTAGATTCGTTTGTACACTCACCGTTTTTTTTTATATAGCCACTTCAAAAAAATTTACGGAGTTTGGCCCACCAACTATAACGCTCGAAAAATCTGGAAATGCAGTTCGATAGATAATCGTTTGTCTATGTTTGTCTTTTTTTTTCGTTTGTATACGTCCCAAATTTTTTTGACAACAAAATTTTTTTTAACCAAATTTTATTAAAATTTTTAAACATATGCATTCGTTTGTCTCTTTCTTATAATGATTTTTCATCGTGTTATTTTTTTTAATTTGTATTTATTTCTATTATTAATTAATTATTACTTTTTTGGGACATGTAGTCGGCCCACCAACTATAACGCTCGAAAAATCTAAAAACGCAGTTCGATAGAAAATCGTTTGTCTATGTTAGTCTTTTTTTTTTCGTTTGTATACGTCCCAAATTTTTTTGACAACAAATTTTTTTTTAACCAAATTTTATTAAAATTTTAAAACATATGCATTCGTTTGTCTATTTTTTACAATGATTTTTTATCGTAGTAATTTTTTTAATTTGTATTTATTTCTATTTTTAATTAATTATATATTAATTATATGGAGCATGTAGTTGGCCCACCAACTATAACGCTCGAAAAATCTAAAAACGCAGTTCGATAGAAAATCGTTTGTCTATGTTTGTCTTTTTTTTTCGTTTGTATACGTCCCAAATTTTTTTGACAAAAAAATTTTTTTTAACCAAATTTTATTAAAATTTTTAAACATATGCATTCGTTTGTCTCTTTTTAATAATGATTTTCCATCGTGTTAGTTTTTTTAATTTGTATTTATTGCTATTTTTAATTAATTATTACTTTTTTTGGGACATATAGTTGGCCCACCAACTATAACGCTCGAAAAATCTAAAAACGCAGTTCGATAGAAAATCGTTTGTCTATGTTTGTCTTTTTTTTTTTTTTCGTTTGTATACGTCCCAAATTTTTTTGATAAAAAAATTTTTTATAACCAAATTTTATTAAAATTTTTAAACATATGCATTCGTTTGTCTCTTTTTATAATGATTTTCCATCGTGTTAATTTTTTAATTTGTATTTATTTCTATTTTTAATTAGTCATTACTTTTTTTGGGACATGTAGTTGGCCCACCAACTGCATTCTCTTTTATTTGGGTATCCACAGTTTCAACTTGTATTCGAAATTGCGATAATTAAGACTTTATCCTTTTTTCTATTCTTTTTAAGAAGTGCCCTGCATTTAGGCTGCATTTAAAAAGACTTAAGTTACACCTTGAGTATATTATTTATTCAGTTAAAATAATTAAAAAAACCCAAACAAAAATAATTCTAATTCTATAGGTACTTGTTCATTAACTTGAACTTTGCCGTCGGCTTAAGGCTTTTAATGAGTTTCTTTTCTTTATGAAATAGAAAGTAATTATGGGTACAAATACCTATGCATGCCTATTATAGATATTGATAGGTAGTAACCAAATTTTTGAGTACCTACCTAACTACCTACGAGTTTTGGCTGTTTTTTCAGCGAATGGATAAGGGGGGGTTTACTTAAAATAAATCAAAATTATTTTAACTCGAACATAATCATGAAATGTGTATTTCCTGTAGTTCCAAAAACCCATTTTTAATAAAAATTCAGCAGTCCTGAATAATAAAAAATACCATTATTGTTATTATTGTACTATTCGTACTAGAATGTCAGCTTATTAGGCTTGACCATTCTTTATTCCTTCAATTTCATTGAATTTTTGAATAACAACAACAACTTAAAGGCGCTACCACCAATTGTTTGGCTGGAGATATAGCTATTTCGTGCTTTGCCACTTTTGCACTCATCAGTCTCCTTTTTGTGGTGCTGAGCTTTAATCCAATTTTATTTGAAAAACTTTTTATGCACACCATAGGATTCGAACCTACGCATATCAGATTTGCTCAGTCTTAGCAGTCGTGTGCACTACGCACTCCACCGCTTTAGACCACTGACGTCACAGGTCGAGATGTGTTATTTGTTTATCAAATGCATTTGTAGCATCAGCATTTTTATAAGCGCCTTTAAGTATGCTGTCTTGTTCCGCCGTTCCGTTCCGTTAAAATGCTGATGCTCCAAATGCATTTGATAAACAAATAACACATCTCGACCTGTGACATCAGTGGTCTAGAGCGGTGGAGTGCGTAGTGCACACGACTGCTAAGACTGAGCATATCTGATATGCGTGGGTTCGAATCCTATGGTGTGCATAAAAAGTTTTTCAAATAAAATTGGATTAAAGCTCAGCACCACAAAAAGGAGACTGATGAGTGCAAAAGTGGCAAAGCACGAAATAGCTATATCTCCAGCCAAACAATTGGTGGTAGCGCCTTTAAGTTGTTGTTGTTATTCAAAAATTCAATGAAATTGAAGGAATAAAGAATGGTCAAGCCTAATAAGCTGACATTCTAGTACGAATAGTACAATAATAACAATAATGGTATTTTTTATTATTCAGGACTGCTGAATTTTTATTAAAAATGGGTTTTTGGAACTACAGGAAATACACATTTCATGATTATGTTCGAGTTAAAATAATTTTGATTTATTTTAAGTAAACCCCCCCTTATCCATTCGCTGAAAAAACAGCCAAAACTCGTAGGTAGTTAGGTAGGTACTCAAAAATTTGGTTACTACCTATCAATATCTATAATAGGCATGCATAGGTATTTGTACCCATAATTACTTTCTATTTCATAAAGAAAAGAAACTCATTAAAAGCCTTAAGCCGACGGCAAAGTTCAAGTTAATGAACAAGTACCTATAGAATTAGAATTATTTTTGTTTGGGTTTTTTAATTATTTTAACTGAATAAATAATATACTCAAGGTGTAACTTAAGTCTTTTTAAATGCAGCCTAAATGCAGGGCACTCCTTAAAAAGAATAGAAAAAAGGATAAAGTCTTAATTATCGCAATTTCGAATACAAGTTGACACTGTGGATACCCAAATAAAAGAGAATGCAGTTGGTGGGCCAACTACATGTCCCAAAAAAAGTAATGACTAATTAAAAATAGAAATAAATACAAATTAAAAAATTAACACGATGGAAAATCATTATAAAAAGAGACAAACGAATGCATATGTTTAAAAATTTTAATAAAATTTGGTTATAAAAAATTTTTTTATCAAAAAAATTTGGGACGTATACAAACGAAAAAAAAAAAGACAAACATAGACAAACGATTTTCTATCGAACTGCGTTTTTAGATTTTTCGAGCGTTATAGTTGGTGGGCCAACTACATGCTCCATATAATTAATATATAATTAATTAAAAATAGAAATAAATACAAATTAAAAAAAACGATAAAAAATCATTGTAAAAAATAGACAAACGAATGCATATGTTTTAAAATTTTAATAAAATTTGGTTAAAAAAAATTTTGTTGTCAAAAAAATTTGGGACGTATACAAACGAAAAAAAAAAGACTAACATAGACAAACGATTTTCTATCGAACTGCGTTTTTAGATTTTTCGAGCGTTATAGTTGGTGGGCCAACTACATGTCCCAAAAAAGTAATAATTAATTAAAAATAGAAATAAATACAAATTAAAAAAAATAACACGATGAAAAATCATTATAAGAAAGAGACAAACGAATGCATATGTTTAAAAATTTTAATAAAATTTGGTTAAAAAAAATTTTGTTGTCAAAAAAATTTGGGACGTATACAAACGAAAAAAAAAAGACAAACATAGACAAACGATTTTCTATCGAACGGCGTTTTTAGATTTTTCGAGCGTTATAGTTGGTGGGCCAACTACATGTCCCAAAAAAGTAATAATTAATTAAAAATAGAAATAAATACAAATTAAAAAAAATAACACGATGAAAAATCATTATAAAAAAGAGACAAACGAATGCATATGTTTTAAAATTTTAATAAAATTTGGTTAAAAAAAATTTGTTTGTCAAAAAAATTTGGGACGTATACAAACGAAAAAAAAAAGACAAACATAGACAAACGATTATCTATCGAACTGCATTTCCAGATTTTTCGAGCGTTATAGTTGGTGGGCCAAACTCCGTAAATTTTTTTGAAGTGGCTATATAAAAAAAACGGTGAGTGTACAAACGAATCTAAAACTTGTACAAACGTAGACAAACGATGTACAAACGATTGCAATTAACAGTTTTGCTCAACTCAATAGTTGGTGGGCCGACTACATGCAAGCAATTTACTAAACTAAAAAAAAAAACAATTAAAAACAAAACAACTCACAGTCGTGTGTTTCTATAAACTTTAAGGAGTCTATTGCTTTTGTAAAAAAAAATAAAGGGATAAACTAAATTTAAAATTTGTTACAAATTAATAAATGATTTGCAGCCTCAGATATTTCTTACATTTGCCATTTTAACAAATACATAAATAATCTTTTCCCAGCGTGCTTCAATGTCACCTTCATGTAGATTTTTCAAACTTTTTAACTAGAAGAAAAGATGAATTTATTATTAAACTGGAAGTAAATGGAAACAATAATCTGTATTATTTACTTTTTCATTGATATCAATGAAATCCAAAAATATTTGCCCTTGATTTGACCAGTTCGACACCTTAACACTTTTATTTGAGGTTAAATTATCAAATTGGCTAAGAAGATCATTTAGATAGTCCATATTATCTAAAAAAAAGAAAGAAAATTGCATTAGATGAACAAATTTTTGTTTTGTTAATTTTTACGAGAAAATCTCACCATGCATAGCTGCATACTGAGCGATATGCTCAAAAATGACCACATGCGCTTTAGCCCACCTCATCCATTTTTGCGGCACACCCAAAACGTTAATTATATATGATTCATCGTCTGTTATGGCTCATCATTCGACACAGTTACGTATCGATATATATAGGTAATCTTGAATATGCTTTTCTCTTTTATATGGAGAAAAACAAACACTGACCATTTCTACAAGCCAAAGTTTTCTAATTTCGATGCGAAATCAACATGACTTTGGCTTTCGAGCATCTCAGAAAAGTGATAATAGCCGGGGGTTTCGAAAGTTTGCAAGTGAAGTCAACTAAAAAAGGAGACAACATAAACTTATCTTATCGGATGTGTTTCCCTGTCGCCAATTGATTCTGTGTAGTGGTGATGGTGGCAAAAAGTAGAATTCGTCAGCTTCAAATGACTTCTCATAAGCTAGCAGGGTGTCAGTAATAGAGCAGGTTGAAGAGCAGAGATACCACAGTTGAAGCGGTTTCCTATTTGAAAAACATAAAAAGTTACATAATCGAAGCCACGCAAAATTTAGCAATCGCCTACTTCTCATATAGAAGTTATACACAAACGTGTGTAAATAACGGTAAATTTCTAGGGATAATAGGGTGATGCAGTCTAGATTGAAATTATATGAAAAGCTTTTAAGAAAGGCTTTTGTCAACTGGTATAAGACTATGTTAACTGAAATAAAGCAAAATGTGCTAATTCTCTGTCCAACACTGTATGTATACATGATTTTCAAGCTACGGGCTACGCTGAATATTTGTTTGTGCATATTAAAATATAGAGACAATTTTTTTAGGAAGGATAAGTTTGTTTATTTTATTTGTAAAAATGAAAAAAAAAAACTCTATTAGTTGTTGGCAGTCTAGAGACAGTTTGTTCATTTTGATTATTTTTATCAAGTCAGGGGTTCAGTTTTGTTTTCTTTTTTGTATCATTTCTGATAAAGATATTTTTTGGCTTTCAGATTTGAAAATTTAAAATATATTAACGCATTTAGGTATCAATTCTAGTGGACTACAGTATGTTATATTTCTAACGGTATTGTTGCAAAATGAAAATATGTTTTTAACATCGTTTGATTTTTTTTTACCAAAACTATTCGTACAAATGTATTGTTTGTAAATTAGGTAGATTTAATTTTATTGCTTTTTTTTTTGTTTAAACGAAATTTTGTAATAACATAACTCTAAAAAAGTCATTATGTAGATAGATAACGGTTAATCTTTTGCTATGAAAATAAAATAAGAATATCAAAAATTGGTTTCAACATTAAAAAGCTATCACGCTTATATAATTTTTAAAATTTTATAAAATCACATTTTTAGATTTCCTGTTTCATGTACCTATATAGGTACCGAAAATAATTCTGAGCAGGTTTGCAAAAGGTAGCTATCTCTAGTTAATGGGCGGTACATTGTACAATTAATTTTCATAACAAAAAATTAAGATACAAGTATCTACGCTTTGACCGATTTCCAAAAATTTTGTTTTTCTAAAAATTCTATTATCAAAATCGCTGCAAACAATTTTATATGACACCTTAAATTGTATTTCACTTATTTTTCAACCATCCATTAATTAAATTTTTTAAGACACTCGCCTGCTCCTGGACTTTATGATATGATTGTACAAATAAATGAGTCATATATACAAGCATATCCATTAGGGATCGATTGAATTACTATTTTTTGAATTCTTTTTGATAATATGTATTATTATAACAAAAAATAAAAGGGGAAAAGCGCTCTTAAGTGTATTTTATATTTCCGTTTTTTAAAATGGTGGAGATCTGAAATTTGTGTGGAGGATAGTTTATAAGGAACCCACTAATTTAACTTTTCCATTGGTGTGGAGATATTAATTATTTTAATCTTATTTTATCTTACCCAATACTTTTCCTATTGTTTAATATCCAATTCCACTCAAGTTGAGCTTAAGTAGTCCTTCCCTCAATATATCACAAACCACCTCCCCCATTGCTAATTGCTACACCACATTAAGTTGTTGCCAGATCTATCCGAAACCCCTAGCAAACAAATTAGTGTTTGCGGCTACATATAACTATATACAATCTTTCTCTTTATTCGGTTACGTAATAATAATGAGATATAAAGATATTTAAAGTTATTATATTGTTTTATTGAGTTACATTTTATTATTGCTTATTTCTCCTTCAGTCTCAGCGATTGAAAATTTTTTACACCGATTAGCTTCCCCTCACCCCTAGGTCCAACAAAAAAAAGCTAGCCCCTGTTTTTAATTTTAATACGAATTGAAGAAAATTGATTTTATCGATAAATAATTCAAAATAAATTCTGAATCTCTGCAATACACAACTACATATGTATGTTTCCATATGTAGAAACATACAAATTCTGAATTTAATGCCATACCAACACAACATCGTTTCCATAGAAATTTATAAAAATAAAATAAACAAAAAATAATTTCTTTTCGAATACACGACCCTTTTACAATAAAAGGGTTTTTTTTTAGTCGAATACACCACCATGTCATATTATTTAGGCGAGGGAGCGCACTGAGTTTCGGATAGCGGTTATTTTGCCCGGTGTCACATACTATTTGTAATTATTCAATGAAAAAATATTGGTTTTTTTTAATTAAAAAAAATAAAAGCATTTTGTTTCAAAATTTTGACATGCAGTTTTATTTACACATTTTAAAAGGTAATGGGAAAATCGAAAATATTAGAAGTGGTTCTTTACAAAGTATTGTTAATAAACACACTAAAGTCTTATTTATTCGCTTTCCATTAAATTTAAATTCGATATTAAAAATTAGAAATTGATCGATTTTAAATAATTTGTATTTATTCATCCTCCTTTTACGATTTAAAATGAAGTTTTCTCTATTAACTAATTGTTTAATTAATTTAAAATAGGTCTTAGCTAAAACGACAAAATCCACTTCTTAAGGCGGATATTTATCCATAAGAGAGAGTTAACGAACTGTTTACTTTTATTCACTCTCAATTAGCGTTGACGATATTTTGTTTGCTTTTTTTTGTTATTATAAAGTGCGATGTGGGAAACAAAAGCAAACAAGTTTTGAAAAACCTTCTGGTGCAAAAACAATCTACAATTATTTTAATGTTTTTAATGCACTGAATACGTACCGGATCTCAAAATAAACTTATAACGTTTGATTTTTGAAATTCTCTAATATTAAAGTGGAAAAAACTGTTTTGCAACGATTTTTCATTGCAATATAGCGAAAAACCTAAGGAAATTATTAAGGAAATTGTTCAGTGTACCAAAAACATTCCGAAAAGTAGGTATAGTTTGTATTTCCACCAGAAGGATTTTTTCAACTTTGCCGGTTTTGATTATTCAAATCACACTTTCAGATTACAAATAAAATAAGCAAATACCAAACTGACTGTCAACGCTAATTGAGAGCGAACAAACCGACGCTATTTTAAATTTGATTTAGTACTAAATTGATAGTTCATCTTTCAAAATAAAATAAAAATCCCAAGGATATTTTTAAAAAATATATAAATTTAAAGCAGCAATTTAAAGCGAGCCAGTTAACTATGTAAAGGCGAGTGAATGAATCAAAAATTAATGAAATGTTCTTAATGACAATTTTATATTAAACGTGATATTAGTTAAAACGACACAATTTAATTTTTAATGGACTGTGAAAAAATTGGTCCTAAATAAAATACGACTTCATTTAAAATTAGATTGCGCTAATTTAAGAACATATGACATATTTTATCAATATCATATTGGAGAAGTTTTCGAGACAAATAAGACAAGGGGTAAATGTTTAAAAAAAATTGAATTTTCTTTTTAATTTCAAAAATAATACTTTTTTAATTTTTGTTTCAAAATCGTTGGAGATATTTTTGAAAAAAACACTATTTCTCTTTTCGGCTGATCAAAATTGTATGATAGGTACCCTTTGTTTTTGGTCCTAAAAAGCAAACAAATAATTTTGTGGGCATAGTAACACAAAACCACCAGGTACAAGTTTGAAGAAACTCCATCCAGCCGTTTAGGCTGTAGGAGCGCGTACAGACAGACAGAATAATAGTAATAGTAAGTCTGATCAAAAACTCAGATCAATTTTTTTAAAATCCATAATATGCCATCAAGTAAAAACTAACAATCTTAAAATAAAATTTTGACAATTTAAGAATCTTACATCTTTTTCACGAAGCATTTCTTTGAATTGCTTGACTCGTGTCTCTAGGTTTACTAAAGCACGTTCTTTTGCTTCACGGACTTCTGCATCAATTGCCGCATCATTGGCTGCTACATTTGGTGATTTCTGTACAGCTTTTAAATCTAGAATATTAAAAACATTGGAAACAATTCAAAACATAAACTAGAGTTAAAGGAACTTACCAGTTGCAATTTTAGGTTTCTTAAGTGGTACTTCTTCAACACTAGATTCGGACTCAGTTCTGCTTTTTATGGTTTCACCACTCTTGTTGCTTATGTCTAACACTGGAGTTGGTTTGATTGGTGTTACAATTTCGGGTAGCGTTGCTTTCTGATTGACAATGCCTTTGAGTTGCTCAGGTGGATTCGACACTGCGTTGTCGACATCCTCACGCTGAAGAAGATCTTTAGGTCGCTCCCAAACCGAGGTACGTGTCGCTGGATTGTAAAAGAACACTCGTTCATCTCCAGTCCAACACACCAAGGTGTTCCAGCAATGAGAGTACTTATTGGTCGGTCTTGCTGGCGGCTGCCATTTTCTTTTCCTCCTCTTTCTTTTTCTTCTCAATTTCGGCAGCTACATATATAGCTGCAACTTTCTCCTTAGACTCCTTCAATTCGGCCAATTTAAGAATTTGATCGGCAGCAACTGCTTTTGCTGCATAACCATACGCTACAGAAGGATAAAATGGTGTTTGGGTTTGTCCGCCCATATCAGTTATAGAGGCTCATTATTATTTTTATAAAAATAATCGATTTTCAATCAAGCCTTTCACCCAAACACACTCACATAACTATAAATCGCACTATAATCCTTAGAAAGAATACACATTTAAATTATTTTGGAATACATGATTTGTTTTGAAATGATTTGCTGTCTAGTTGTGTTTATTTGTTCGTTTTAACTTACCACGTAATGCCATCGAATTTTGTGGAAGCGCACAATGGCTTTTAGGTGGTTGTGAAATGAATATTTTTTTTTCATATTTTGATTTTCACTCTTAAAGAAGCAAGCATTTATTAAAGTATCGACGGACGAAAGTGTTTGATTCTTGAAACTTGTTTGCGCATTGTATTGGATGTTGCAGATTCCGATGATGTAGTCTTCCTAATGACAATATTGTAGTAGACGGCAGAGACTGTATGTTGTATGTGATGGGAAGTTCGACAAAAGCGTACTCTTTCTTTTTTTTAGAACATTCCACTAAAACAACTTCGAAAAATAACAAAAATGACTATTCTGATGGCGCCCTAGTGAGTTGCCTTCAAAGAGCACTCCGTCCCTGCTGTAATGCATTTGTGTTTGTGAGACCTCACACCATTTTAAAAACTGCTTCACTTTTTTTCAACAAAGGCAGTTCCTCTATTTCTTCTTCCAAGCTTAGAAATCATGGATGGAGATTTCTTTGTCTCAGACATACTGCCATCGCTTCTCGACTTGATGATTATATGATTATACGGATGATGCTGCTGGTGATGTTGTGGATGATGGGAAGAAGTTGTACGTCGGACATTTGGATCTGTAACCAAAGCAATTGATTATGAGCACAGTAGCTAAGTGTATTTTTCACTTGGGGTGCAATATCCACGATAATAAAAACAATTCACTCTTAGTAGAACTTAATTGAGATTTTCTTTACTTTCAATTTACATTTACCATTCAACATGGGTTAATACACTTAAACTCTAGCTACACAATTGTTTATTGGTTTATATCTGTTTTGTTTATTTTGACAAAAAAAAGTTATAATTAGATGAATTCAATTATAAAAATATACAATTACAAAAATATTTTGTACGATGTACGGTTTCCATTTGACAGCAGGCACCATAGATAAACCATTATAACTATGATTTATGGTGTTTTCAAAGATTGATCTATGGCAGGAACTCTATAATATTGTTATAATGTTAAATACAGTAATACAAAAAAGCCAGGAAGGCATTATTACAGTTCTTCAAATGGAGTCAACCTTTTTGTACGAATACGTTATCCAGTGTATTATTGACAACTATAAAAGTCAAAATGCGATACCTGGTGGTAAAATAAAACAACAGAATGTATACACCAACCAGTGATAGCCATAAGGGATACCTGTGTTTACTATCATGTAAAATATTTTATTTTTTAATAAAAATTGATTTTGTTTCAAACAAAATATACTAATATGTCTTTATTTAATTTATTTCTTTATTTTTCATTACAGTGCTTTGAAAAATCATCAGCTGGAGACCACAAAAATGGAAAATAAAAAAAGCCAAATATAGACAGCCGTAAGTACTAAGTAATTAAGCTACCTACAGTATTCTGTTCAGGATATTATTTATGTATATTTTTTATAATATTTACTGTTTACTGTGCCTTTGTGAGAGTCAAATAATTAGATATATTTCTTCATATATTTTGGAGTTACACTCTTTTTAATAATTTAGAAACTCGACCTAATGAACGTAAGAAACTCATACAGTTTTTAATTAATTTTTCATTTTTTTCAGCCGGCAGCTCAGAATACAGCAGCAACTGGTGGTTTTGGTGCTTCAGTTCAACAAACCTCTGTCCTTGGGGCGCCTTCAACAAAAAATAAGCCAGCATTTGGTCTGGCAGCATCTACAGCCAATACTGGATTTGGAGGATTTGGTATACTAATGTCAATACCAGCACCGCAGGTGGGGGACTATTTGGACAAAAGCCCGCTCCAGTATTTGGGAACACTTCTGTGTTTGGAGTAGCTGCTCCGACCACTGCCTTCAGCTACTTCCAGACCAACCAAGTCGGTTCGTTGTTTCAACTGGAGTTTGAACACGCAACCCACAACTGGATTTGGTGGTTTCTGAACACAAACATAAGCTGCTCCACTCACGTTCAGTAATATTCACGGATAACCAACAACGCAAGAAACATGACGATAACGCCAGTTTCTCTGTGACAAACAATAACGCCGGTCCACGGTCATCTTATGTTGTCAAGGAAGTTGAACGTTTAAAAGAGAAACATCCAGCTCGTCAAGGTAAACTGAAAGAGGAAACATTTTTGTGGAAGAACGCCCTTAAAGTTTCCCCGGATTATCGAAGGATACAGATCTTCGAAAACAACACCACCTACTTGACAGCTCATCAACCAACCACAGATATATAGCCGTCCTTCATTCCTCGCCGTAGTTTGTACTCCTCACACCGGACATCATGTTTTCGCCATTTTAATTTATCTTCTTGTCGATGTCATTTCATTTTACATTTTGTCTTTGTGTCGATCGGTCGAGGAGTGCAAACTGCGGTGAGTTAAACTTTGATGCCAATTATAAAATATATACTTACTTATAAATTTGTACTTTCAGAAATAAAATATATTCATGTACACATGTTCAATTATGCGTTTTGTCGTGTAATTTAGAATATTATTTTCGAGCTCCTCGCCTGTTCACAAACGACAGTTTTTTTTTTTCGCAATTGCCAGTCCCATGCCGAGGACTAAATTGCATGGTAATTGCCGCCGGCATTTTAAGTTTGCCAAGAAGTTTGCAATCGTCAGTCCCTCGCCGTAACTAAATTGCAAATTGCTAATTTCTTTCCGCCGTGGTGTTCTTGTGAAAGCAATGCAGCGCACACCACCAAGACCACCAAGAAGAAGCCCTCGCCTGAACCCCGAGGATCAATTTATTGTTTCCCCGAGTATGCAGAACGTTAATGGAGTTCCACCAGCCAATGAACCAGCGCCAGCGCTCCATGCCAATGCTGCCGCATCGAATGAGGCTCCATTTACCGATGCACATGCCGCCACATTGAATGAAGGTGTTCCAATTTTCGATGCCAATTCCAACGCATCGATAGCTAACCTTTCACAAAGGGTTGCGTTAGTTGATGCCAATGTCGCCGCGTCCATAGCTAGCCCTTCAATAGGGGTTTCATTGGCTGATGTGGTCAATATGAATGTTTACTCGTCACCTGCCGGTCCTTCACGAAGAGTATCAGTTGGGAATGCCAAAACCAAAGCATTATCAACTGAACTGTGGAAGGGTGTTCCACATCAGTAGTTGCCTATGTTTTCGAGTGCATATGCTGAGTCAATAGCAATATACAACTACAGTAATTTGGAGAATAGTATGCGTCTACAAATATCTTTAAAGGGACAAGCACTTGATGTGGTGAAGTGCATGATAATTCACGCCCACAATGTGAATATGGTTATGGAACAGTTACGTGCTAGTTTTGGTCGCCCTGAACAGCTAATAGAAAGCCAGCGTCGCCAAGTAAAACAAATTGCTCCGATCTCCAAGACGTCAATGGAGAAGTTGATCCCGTTTGCAGTGAAGGCAAAGAATCTTGCAGTGTTTTTGTCTTCAATCAATGGCACACATCATTTAGCTAACCCAACTCTGCTAAAGGAACTCATTTATAAGCTTCCTATGGGCCAGAGGATTCAGTGGGCTGAGCATGCAGCTCGGATTCAGCCGTATCCAACGATCGTCGACTTCAGCAACTGGTTGAGTGGAGTTGCAAGTTTGGTTTCCGTGGTACAAGACAGCAAGAGTACAGGAATTCGAACAATACCAGAGCCAAAACGTCGTTCAGTTCTCCATGCAACTGAAGGTAAGTCAGTGAACGTGTCCAAGTGTCCCATATGTCAATGCAATCACAAAACGCCTGAATGCAAATAATTTTTGGAACACAGTGTGAGTGAGAGGTGGACTCAGGCCAAAAGATGTCGATTGTGCTTCACATGTCTGGAAGTGGGACATGCTGTAAGGAACTGCAGCCGCCGACGAAGACCTTGTGGTGTAGATATGTGTCAAAAGAGTCACCATCAGTTGTTGCACGAACCAAGCAAACAGCCCGTCTCTGAAAGTGAACAATTGCCGCGTACACAGCAACATCATGACGTCAATAAAACGAAGGAAGCAGTTCTCAGTTGTATGGGCAGCCCAGACAAAAATAGCAAGTTACTGTTCCGTGTGCTACCTGTCACCCTATATGGGCACTTGAAGCGAGTCGACACCTATGCTCTTATGGACGAAGGTTCTTCAATTACGATGATGGATAGCAGCTTGATAGAGGAGCTAGATCTTGTTGGCGATAAACGCAGACTAGATCTGCAATGGTTTGGAGGTAGAGCCGCTCAAGAACCTGCAACTGTGGTCAGCGTTCAGATTAGTGGAGCAAGTTTCAACAAGAAACATTTACTTCGAAACGTTTATGGTGTTTCTAACCTTCGTTTGCCAATGCAAAGCCTGAGTAAGAATGATCTACACAATGGCTCTGGTTGGTTTGACCAGTTGCCAGTTCTTCCATATGATGACATCACACCGAAAATTCTGATTGGTTTGGACCACTGTCACCTGAGTCTCCCAAGTGAGACAATTCAACTTCGAGATGGAGGGCCATATGCTGCCCACACTGAACTAGGCTGGGTAGTATTTGGTCCAACCAAGACAGCCTCACCACTGAAGATGTCATGCCTGCTGATCAAGCCAAGTGAAGATGCCCTCCACGGGCTGGTAACAGATTACTTCGACACCGAAAGTTTTGGAGTAAGACCAGCACCATTGATAGAAAACGAGGAAGACGTACGTGCTCGTAGTATTCTGAAGTCAACCTCAGTCAAGATCGAAGGAAGATTCCAAACTGGACTACTTTGGAAACATGATGACATTGAGCTTCCGGATTCTTATGCCATGGCAAAAAAGAGGCTCATTAGTATTGAACGTAAGATGAAGAGGGATGATGCGTTTGCTGCCGCCTACAACGATATCATCAGATCTTACGTAGCAAAAGGGTATGCTCATAAGCTGCAGCCAGCAGAAGCAGCCAAGATTGGTCCTAGGACGTGGTACCTTACACACTTTGCCGTAGTGAATCCCAATAAGCCAGGCAAATTTCGCTTAGTGTTTGATGCCGCCACCACAGTGAGTGGGATATCACTTAACTCTTGTTTGCTGAAAGGACCACAGGAGTACCAACCAATGCCATCAGTCCTGTTCAACTTTCGAGTGGGTGCCATTGTAGTGTGTGGAGACATCCGTGAAATGTTTCACCAAGTGCTAGTTCGACCAGAGGATAGAGACTCACAAAGATTTCTCTGGCATTTTGGGGACGCTGAAGTTAACCCACCTGATGTCTTTGAGATGCGAGTAATGACGTTCGGTGCTGCTTGTTCGCCTTGTGCTGCCCAGCATGTCAAATTCACGAATGCAGCAGAACATCTAGAAACCAAAGCCAGAGCTGTGAAGTCTATCATGCAGCACCATTACGTTGATGACTTTGTGGATAGTTTTTGGTCAATTCACGAAGCCATTACCATCTCCAAACAAGTTCGTGAAATACATAAGTGCGCTGGATTTGAATTACGAAGCTTTAGTTCAAATTCCCCAGAAGCATTGAGTGCCCTACAAGATGAAGCAGGACCAAACATCACTGCAGTGACGAAACACTGCCCGACCGACGGAAGCTTGCATACAGAGAAGGTGCTTGGTATGTTTTGGCAGCCCTTAAGTGACACCTTTATATATGAGCTGAGGTTCCATCGAGTAGCTCCTGACATTAGTGTCATTATGTCAGTCTTTGACCCCCTTGGATTTTTGGCAAACCTTTCGATCTGTGCCAAACTACTCATGCGTGAAGTCTGGAGGTACAAGCTACTTTGGGATGAAGCACTGCCCAGCAATATCAATGCAGCCTGGAAAAATTGGTGGGAGAATTTGAACAAAGTTGTCGATATTCAAATTCCACGGTACTACTTTCTCAACGCCTTGCCAAAGCAGCTCCAGCTACACGTCTTTGTTATGCTAGCGAGGAGGCATTCGCCGCCGTAGCATACTGAAGATCTGAGACGCCTAATGAAGAAGCCGCTGTCGCATTTGTTTGTGCTTAAACGAAGTGCGCGCCTTTGAAACCGATGACTATTCCACGACTTGAGCTCTTAGCTGCGGTTTTGGGAACTCGTTTGATGCAGACAGTCACAAAAGAGCACAAAACACTTCCAGTCAGCCGTTGTGTCCTTTGGACTGATTCCAAGATGGTCATAAAGTAGATTCGCTCACAGAACCGCCGCTACAAGCCATTCGTAGCCCACAGGGTAGCCGAAATTCTTACCGCAACTGAGGTGTCCAATTGGAGATGGCTTCCTATACAGGACAACGTAGCTGATGAAGCAACTCGATCAAATTGCCAGATTGACTTTAGTGCTTCATCGATATGGTTGACTGGACCAAGTTTCCTGAAACAAAAACAAGCCTTGTGGCCTGCTGTCTTTGCCAATGTTAGCCACCACGAAGAAAACGAAGATGAGGAACTCCCATCAAAGTTCGCTCTTCTTGTTGTAAGTAAAATTTTCATTAAATTTTCCAAATTGTCTTCTCTTTTAAAGATCAAAAGAACGGTCGCCTATGTCATACGATACGTTCGTTCACTGCGTCAGTATGTTGCCAACATCAAACAAGCAAAGGAAAATCAATGCCTTTCCAGAAGGCATATTACAATGCCGCTTGCACAAGAGTTCACTCAACTGGTCGTGGATTACAAAGGCCAGCCAATACCTTGACAGTAGGCGAACTCAATGCAGCTGAACGTGTGCTCTGTCGCCAAGCACAATCTGAAGTCTATACTGCCGATATCAACCGAGTCAAAAATGGACAATGCCTGACCGCAGATAGTCCTTTGCACAACCTGACGCCGTTCGTTGATGAGGATGACATCTTGCGCGTTAGCGGTCGAATTGATTCTGCAAGCTGGCTTCCATATTCTGCCAGAAGACCTATTATTTTGTCACCAGAACATAAGTTCACTAAACTAGTCGTGGATCATTACCATTGTAAGATGAAACATCAGAACGTTGAAGCCACTATCTGTGAAGTCCGCCGCCAATATTGGGTTCCACGTCTTAGGCAAGTTTTGCGAAAGGTAATCTCCGAATGTGAAACTTGTAAGCTAGAACGTGTCAAGCCTGTTACGCCGATGATGGGGCCCCTGCCAGTGGATCGTTTGACGCCGTACGTGAGACCATTTACCTACACCGGCCTCGATTATTTTGGACCACTCACAGTAACTATTGGACGCCGTATCGAGAAGAGATGGCTGGCATTATTTACAAGCCTTGTTGTCCGAGCTGTCCATATAGAGGTTGCCTTTGATATTTTAACGGATGCGTGTATTCTAACTATCCGGAATTTCATTAATTGTCGAGGAGTGCCTGTACGGATACGTAGCGACAATGGAAAGAATTTTGTGGGAGCAGATCAACAGGCGAAACGTTTCAGCGAGGTGTTTGACTGCGACCGTATTCAAGATGAGCTTTCAACTAAGGGCGTTGAATAGGTTTTCAACTGCCCTAGTAACCCATCTGAAGGGGTGTTTGGGAACGCATATGGTCCAGTGCGTGAAGAAGGTACTTCGACACACACTGAAGGAGGTATCACCACGCGAGTATACACTGCAATGTCTGATGATTGAAGCCGAAAATGTGGTCAACTCGAGGCCTTTGACTCATTTGCCAATTTTCGTGGATCAGGAAGAACCACTCACGCCAAATCACTTCCTACTAGGAACAGCTAACACTGCCCAGACGCCAAGTGAAAGTGAACCATTTGAAAAGCTGTGTACTCTTCGGAAGCAATGGCGAGACAGATTTTGGAAGCGCTGGGTCTCTGAGTACTTGCCGAAATTGACACTCCGATCCGAGTTGTGCCAACTATCAGAGCCACTCAAGAAGGGAGATTTGGTATTCATTTGTGACAGAGACATGCCCAGAAGACAATGGTGCCGAGGAAGAGTGGAACGTGTTTATGAAGGTGCAGATGGAATTGTGAGACGAGCCGATGTTCGCACCAAATCTGGAGTTCTACGTCGTCCCGTTTCTAAGTTGGCCGTTCTAGATAGTGAATTGGATTGATTCACGAGGGTGGGGATGTGGAAGAACGCCCTTAAAGTTTCCCCGGATTATCGAAGGAAACAGATCTTCGAAAACAACACCACCTACTTGACAGCTCATCAACCAACCACAGATATATAGCCGTCCTTCATTCCTCGCCGTAGTTTGTACTCCTCACACTGGACATCATGTTTTCGCCATTTTAATTTATCTTGTTGTCGATGTCATTTCATTTTACATTTTGTCTTTGTGTCGATCGGTCGAGGAGTGCAAACTGCGGTGAGTTATACTTTGATGTCATTTGTAAAATATATACTTACTTATAAATTTGTACTTTCAGAAATAAAATATATTCATGTACACATGTTCATTTATTCGTTTTGTCGTGCAATTTAGAATATTATTTTCGAGCTCCTCGCCTCTTTACAAACGACAATTTTCGTGGATCTTAGTCCGGCCAATACCGAATTGGGAAACAACAAAGGTGTAGTCCTTCGTATTAGATGAAGTAAGTACAAACCATTTCAATCGACTAAATCAAGATAGTGATTTAGAAATAACAGCATTTTTTAAGAACACTTTTAAGAATTTCAAGAAAAAATCAAACAAAATACTTGTAAGTGCTAGTTTTAAAACACTTTTATTTCAAAACCACTATCTTCATTTGGTGGATTGAAACTGTCCTCAGTCTTAATTGAAGTACTCGTATTAATCATTATAATTATTTTTAATACAAATAAATAATTAAACAAAAATTCATATAAAACACGTTTGAAAAATTTCAGTCGTTTTTTTTGTTTAAAAGTGTCCCATATGAAATTTTTTGGAAATATTTATCTATATTAAAATTGACTTAATTTAAGCCTCAGACTCAGAATTCAATCAACCAAAACAAAATGTAGGACCGAAAATAAATTGTTTTCTTTGTTTTTTTATTAAGATGATCTACAACAACTATGAGAATAAAATAAAAGCAGAAGGAACAAAGATTGATTGATCCGAGGACGCCTTCATGTCAAAAAGGCAATTAACAGTTAAAAGTCCACTCTTAAGGTTTTAAAATCGTTTTTAATAGAAATCTAAGAAATAATTTCTCGGCATAGTATTTTCATTCCATATATTTTAAAAAAGTATTAAATTTACAAAAACACATAAAGCTTTAAATGTTTTAAATGTATCAATAATTTAAATTAAAAAATTCTCTACATGTTCAAATTTATGAAAAAGTAATTCTTAAAGCTCAATGATCTACAATTATTAAGTTATTAAATAATAAACTAAAGAATAAAATTACTTGTAACAAAAATTTGAATATATACCTATAAAATATTTAGATTTCATTAAAATAATACAAAACTAGTTTCCTCTTAAGATTCGTTGTTGCGATAGTACCTACTTGTATAGCTGATCAAGAACAAAAGTATATATAATTTTTGATCTTAAAAATTAAAGTAGTTATACCCAAATACCTACAACCAATTTTGAAAATGTATATGAAATGTGTTGTGTAAAAAGTCATACAAACATTAAAATCTGTGAAATTATTATATTATCAATAAAATAAAGCAGAAAACTACAACAGAATATTTTCATTTGTTTGGAAACACTTAAAAAAGTTCAACGATTATGAAGTTAAAAGGCTTTGAAACAATTAGGAACAGTTTCATCATACACACAAAGCCGATTTTTTCAGTTTCTTAAGAGATGAGGAGAATCTCGCACTTCTTTTGGAAGGTGAAACATAGAAATTTCACCCATTCTATAAGAGTAGCACTGGGAAACTCCACAATGACCAGGATTAGCCCGCGGAATTGTCTGGAATAAGTCAAAAATAGGTACAGCCACATATCGAAAAATTGTAATATTCAATAAATAAATAATGGTAAAAAAAAATGAAAAAAAAAAGTATAACCTGAAAAGCTTTTGGACTGTATCTTTGGAACAGGTTGTCGAATAAATATCTTGATATCTTTTTATAATCGGTGCTTGATACTTTCAAAACAAGCATCAAAAGTTTTTACATAAAAGGCTTTTTGAAAAAAATCACTCTTGAAATACAATTATTTGGAATGTGGTATATGTATTCCAAGAGTTATTTTTTTAATACTACTTCTTTGGAAAAATTTTTGATGCTTATTTTGAGAGTAGGAAGTGCTGATTCAAAAAAGGTATCAACCGCTTTTATTGGAGAACGGGTTCCAAAGATATACTTTAAAAGATTTTCCCTGTTTACTTGGAAAAGAAAAATCTTAAAATGGATTGGGGTGTATCTTTAAAACTGGTTATTCAAAAAAGGTGGTTGATACCTTTTTGTAATTGGCTCTTGGTACTCTCAAAACAAGGATCAAAAGTTTTTACATAAAATGCTTATTGACAAAAATCACTCTTGAAATACACTTATTTGGAATGTGGTATACGTATTCCAAGAGTTATTTTTTTGAATACTACTTCTTTGGAAAAATTGTTGATGCTTATTTTGAGAGTAGGAAGTGCTGATTCAAAAAAGGTATCAACCGCCTTTATTGGAAACCCGTTCGAAAGATATACAACTCCTTTCAAAGATAATAATTGAAATAGATCAACTTCCAAAACTTAAAATTTAACACTTACATTGTTGAGAAATGATTGTCAAGGAGCACCAGGATATCCAACAGGTTGATGGGCCGAAGCTCTAGACTGCGGTAGAATGGAGTTAATGTACTATAGTTATGTATGTATAGTAGGTTTGCTTGTAGGTATAAGCTCCTGCTTTGAGCTAAAGAAATAAATTTAAAAAAATCTATTTTTTCTTGCAATTTTATAAGTTCTAGTTGCAACTTACTCGTTCACGATGGGAACATCAACACAGTAATAGCTGCTTGATAACTAGAACTGGCGGACCAGGGACTTTGAAGCCACTAATGAAGATCTTGACTCTCTTCACCTATTGACAAGATGAAGAAAGAAAAATAGTTCTTAATTATCTTTTAATTATTTAATAAAAACAAACTATTTCCGTCCAAGACCACTCACTAAATCGCACCCACTTTTATTAAACTTTTTAATAAAATCACAGTTCAATTCTTATGGAAAAATTGTTTTAATGAAATGTCTCACTTCTTTGTTTTACAAAAATATTAATTTTATTATTGTTTAAATTGTTTAATTGTTTGTAATAATAATTTTTAATACACACTTCTCAAATCATATACTTTTTATGACAGTTTCTGTCATCTAGTGTATACATCCAAGTTCAAGGGTTTGCCGCCAGAGCACTGCCTTCAGTTGTCAATAGAGATCAGTGCATACAACTAAGTCCTACAACTACATCAGGTACATTTTTCTGTTTCATACATCCCACTGGAAAAGTTGTATGATGTAGCTGGATGATGTAGTTGACGTAGTTGATAGTTTGACATTTCTCTTACACCTACATATGTATGTTTGTACTTATACCTAATGCTATGAGGTTACTGTAGTTGCCAATTCGAAGCGAACCGCAATAAGCAAAGTGATCAGTGAAGACAGAGTGAATTAAAAAAAAAAATGGATTTTGACATCAATATTTTTAATGATGATTTTGAATTTAATATAAGAGTTCAAAGAAGACTTATTATATATTTCCCTTCAAGCAAGCGATAGTAGCCCATAGCGTAATGGTTAGTGCGTTCGACTGTCACGTTGGAGGTCTGGGATCGCTTCCCAGCCTCTTCCACCTAAAAACTTTTCAGGTCTAGTGCCTCTTGCGAGGAATTGACAAATCCTCCAAAAGTATCACTTGTCACGAATAAGTGCTTTTCGTCTAGCCGTTCGGATTCGGCATAAAATTGTAGGTCCCTCCATTCCTGTCGAAAGGCGCACACAGGAATGGTTGCGAGTTGTTAGTCACTAGGCCCTGGTTCATCATGAGCCGTTGTGCCACCCGATTTATTAATTTTTTTTTTTAAGCAAGCGAGTCCGTTTTGGATCCGAAACCAGTTCATAAACGGAACCAAAACCGGATCCAAAACGATTCCAAATCGGATGAAATAAGTATGGAAATTAGAAAAGTTCCAATTCACCATACTCCGAGAAAACGGAGCCTAAATGGAATCCAAAGCGGACCAACAAAATTGAGTGAATCGAGGCATACCCAAATGTATTGTATTAAAAAGAAACTTCCCCATCTAGTCGAGTTTCTACATTGCATACAAAAAAAAACAAGAAAGCAAACAGAATTTTGTTCATTTCAAGACTTTATTTTTATTTATCAATTATAAAAGGTACAATATATATTTTCACAACTTTCTTAAGGTTTTCACAAGAAAAAAAGATAAAAAAGCAATGGTCTTCGCCACGCTACCTACAAAACTGAACTAAAAAAAAAAAGTGGTGGAAATTAAAACAAAATGTACTCTCTCTATTTCTCCGTACATACAAAAATTCTCTCGATTCTTGTTATTCTTTTTACATGCGTACACAGAAAATTTGTTAATGTGTGCGAGACACTCAGTTTTTTTTCGTGAGTAATTTTGTCAATAATAATTAGATATATGTACATATATTTCATTACAATTTTTTTGTATTATATACAGGAGAGTAAGTGCAGTGTCCCGAAAATTCAAACAGTGTAGCTCAAGGTTTTTTTTTTAACATTGCGGGAATGCCAATGGTTGCTGGAGCTGTTGATGGCACTTTGATATCAATAGAGGCACCATCTGTTAACGAGCAGGCGTTTGTAAATAGAAAAGGTCATCATTCTTTAAACGTAATGGTGGTTGCTGGCCCCGATTATCGCTTTTATGTAGTCAATAGTAACTATCCTGGCTCTGTACATGATAGTCGTGTTTTACAGTGCAGCAAGTTCTATAACAGATGGAATAATGAAGAAAGACGTCCGTTCCCAAATGCGATAATTATTGGCGATTCCGGTTATCCATTAAGAAAATGGTTACCAAATTCTATTCCAGAAAGCCGAGCTAAAAATCGTTTTTTAACTAAGCTTAAGAAAACGCGACAGGTTGTAGAATGTAGTCTTGGACAATTAAAGAAATATTTCCTTGCTTAAATGGACTTCGGTTGAAGAAGGCAGTAAGCTGTGCAAGAGTGATCAACGCTTGTGTCAAATTATATAACATACGAAAAAGAATGGTATATGAAGATGCTATAAATTTAATGACTGATCATGATGTGGAGGATGAAGATGAAGGAAACAGTCAAGACGAATACGACAATAGTGCAGTTGAAGTATTGAAAAATTACTTTGATCGTTTCAATCATTAATTTTTATGTTTGATTATCACCTAAACCAATAATATACCTACACTTACATACAACGAAATAAAAAAGTTAAAATTTGAATTGCAATTTTCTTCACAGTGGATAATTATCTTACATTTCACTTATTGTTCTGATTGCATTTTTCTAATTTATGCAGATTTGCGATTTCCATGACTTACATTTCAAACTGGCAATTTTTAATTAACATTTGGTTGACAGCCAAATACATTCATGATTTACCCTGCAATATTTAAAGATAACTAGCTACGAACAAAAAGTTTTGTACTTTTTTATGATTCGAACAATTATAACAATTATGTTATATTGTGAGAAGAAATTCACTAAACCTTGTCTGTTGAAACGACATGAAGTTTCTCACAGCGAAGCAAATCCGTGTCAATGTACCTAGTGCGATCAGGGATTCACACAAGTCTTCTCTCGAAATATATAATTAACATATTCAACGAATTCATCCAATCAACGCTAACCACGAAAAAATGTTTGCTTGTCAATTTTGTTCGTGTGTGTTTACAAAATTAAGCAGTGTAAATCGTCATCGAGCAATGATGCGTCCACAAAAAGACAACCCAGCCGCTGCCGGTCAGGACGGATTCAATGATAATAGTGCCGACGACGATGATGATGATAATGTGAATGTTACCAGACTTATGGAACATTTAAAGAGTTTTCAAGAATCTATGAGAATTATGGATATGAAACCACCTGCATTGGAACTTTTCCTAATGAAACCGCAATTACCTGGCCCTACAGTCAATACGGTTACCATTTTTGATACCATAAATCCGAAGAAAGAAAAAGGAGAACGAACAATTGCTTGTGTGTATTGTGATAAACCATTTAATGGGCACAATGATCTCTTGAGGTGAGTAGTTGAATATTTTCTACATAAACACAAATATCAAATTTCCATCTTCGCAGACATCATCGCACACACACCAAACCGGCTGAAGCTTATGAATGTGCGACAGATGAGTGTCATAAGCGTTTCGCATCATTGCGTGCATTGGATATTCATACAAAGTAATAATAAAATGATCAATTATTCAATTCTAATTTCCATTCATTCCACAGAACCCACGCAAATTCCATATCACACACCTGTCCTGTCTGTTCGAAAATGTTCACATCCAAAGTTTTCTCTCGCATAAGCATCATACAAAAGTTCAAGAATTCGATAGCGTTCGTGAGCTTTTAATGGCTCCTGTACAAATTGAAACCAACAGTGCCGAAGTATTTGAAAAGAAGCAATCAGCGTTTTGTGTGTGGCTTGAAAATGCAAAAAATTGTCCCATCTGCGGCAGCATGAAGCACAAATATCAAATTTCCATCTTCGCAGACATCATCGCACACACACCAAATCGGCTGAAGCTTATGAATGTGCGACAGATGAGTGTCATAAGCGTTTCGCATCATTGCGTGCATTGGATATTCATACAAAGTAATAATAAAATGATCAATTATTCAATTCTAATTTCCATTCATTCCACAGAACCCACGCAAATTCCATATCACACACCTGTCCTGTCTGTTCGAAAATGTTCACATCCAAAGGTTTCTCTCGCATAAGCATCATACAAAAGTTCAAGAATTCGATAGCGTTCGTGAGCTTTTAATGGCTCCTGTACAAATTGAAACCAACAGTGCCGAAGTATTTGAAAAGAAGCAATCAGCGTTTTGTGTGTGGCTTGAAAATGCAAAAAATTGTCCCATCTGCGGCAGCATGAAGCTACCCATACGGGAGAGAAATCATTTCAATGTGAAATTTGTGTTAGGTAAAATAATTTAGCTTTTTCTCATGAATTCCATTTATGTTTGTTTGTTATGTTCTGTAGGGCCTACATGTTGAAGCGAACAAACAGAACTAAGCGAAAGCGATGAACCAAGATGTATCTCTGAACTCTTTTATTTGTGAGATACATACTTCTATCTATGCAAGGCGTCACTTCTAATTTAACCGCCATCAATTACGCATCTCAATCTCAATTTAACTTATTCTTTTAACTCAAATACTTTTCATTGTTTAACATTAATACTTTATTATATTCAATAAATACAATAACTATAACTTTGTGTCTTGCTTTTTTGCTAACAGGTTATGGGCCCAGTTATTGCCTATAGTTTTGCTTTATGGTAAAGTTTTTTTTGTTAATAAATATAAAAGTTTGTTTTCCGTTTTTGCTAGACGAAGAAAAGATACATATATAAGTAAGATGATGGACGAAAAAGCCTGTGTGCCAAGATTAAACAACACGAATTAAACACACGAAGTTCGTGTGGAAAGTTTTCTTGCACGAAAGGATTTGCTGAAATATGTAGAAGAAGCTGTACCCGAGGAGAAGAACATAACAAATGTATGGAAGACGGGTGATAGAAAGACGAAAGGAACAATTATCCTGTTTCTTGGCGACAACCAGCTGTCCTTAGTGAAAAACTGTGAACATGCATGTGATGTTTGGAACGCACTTCGCACTCACCACGAGAAAATTTCGCGATCAACCCGTGTGGCTCTTCTGAGGAAATTGTGCTCTGTTAGGTTACAAGAAGGTGGAAATGTTGAAAAGCATTTGTTCGACATCGAAGTCATTTTCGACTGCTTGGCTGCTGCTGGTCATGTGTTGGATAAGGACACACAAATTTGCATGATTTTGCAAAGTCTAACGGATTCTTTTGAGACATTGGTTTCAGCTTTGGACAGTCTGCCAGATAAAGACGCAACCATCGAATTCATCAAACAAAAACTTACTGATAAATACCACCGTGTCGCATTGATAGGGTTGACACTCCGAAGCACGAAAAAGTTTTGCAAACTCTTTCCAAACGTGGAGCGGACACTAGGACTTGTTTTTACTGCAAGAAGGTGGGGCATATTCGATCAAGTTGCCGTAAATATTTGGCATCGAAGAAGAACGACCATCTAAAGTCTATCGACGAAACCAAAGTGGCTTTTGTAGCTAGGGGTGAAAAATCTGGTTCTTGGCTGATTGACAGTGGTGCCAGTTCTCATATGACTTGCAACAGAGATTTCTTCACATCTTTAATAGAATTTGACGGCTCACACGTTACTTTGGCCGATGGAAAACAAATTGCAACTGCTGGTCGTGGCGAAGGTGTTTTGTGGGGCAAAGATGGAGATAAAAAACCGGTGAAGATAACTCTACATGATGTGCTGCTAGTTCCGGATTTGGAGGGGAGCCTTGTGTCTGTAAGTAGATTGGTTGACAAGGGCCTTAATGTAAGGTTTAACCAAACTGGATGTCGAATTCTGAATTCCAACGGGATGGCTGTAGCAATGGGAGTTCGAAATTGCAATCTATACCAACTCAAAATTGAAGAAAGAAGTTCCTTAGTATCGGAAAGACACAAAGAAAACTGTGAACATCAGTGGCACAGACGTTTTGGGAATCGAGATTCTGCAGTTTTGAAACGTATGGTAAATGAAAATCTTGTGAAAGGTTTAAAGATACAAGTCTGTGGTTGTGTAGATGTCTGTGAGTGCTGCATACAGGGAAAAATCAGTCGAAAACCATTTCCTACAGTTTTAGAAGGTAAGGCAAGGAAAGTTCTCGATATTGTCCATACTGATTTGTGTGTCCCAATTAGTACACCGACTCCATCTGGAAATAGATACATAATGACAATGATCGATGATTAAAGCAGGTATGCTGTAGTTTTTCCCCCTGAAACATAAGTCAGAGGCACCCGAACGAATCGAACAATATGTTCGTCAAGTCGAAAATAGTTTTGGGAGGAAACCTATTGTCATTCGATCTGATGGGGGAGGAGAGTACGACAAAAGGTTACGTGAGTTCTATCGTTTGGAGGGCATAACGAGTCAGTTTACAACACCATACTCTCCTCAGCAAAATGGTGTTGCTGAACGCAAAAATAGATCTCTCATCGAGATGGTTACATGTATGCTGCTGGATGTTGGTTTGCCGAAACGCTATTGGGGCGAAGCTGTACTAACAGCAAATTATGTATATAATCGCATTCCATCTAAATCCATTTCAAAGACGCCATTTGAGTTATGGACTAAGACCAAACCATCGATACAACATCTGCGAGTGTTTGGGTGTCAGGCGTTTGTGCATATCCCTAGTGTTAGACGTCAAAAGTTGGATAGTAAGGCCAAGAAACTAACGTTCGTTGGATACTCTGAACAACATAAAGGATATCGTTTTGTAGATTTTGAAACTGACAAGATAACGATAAGTCGCGATGCTCGTTTTCTGGAACTAAGGGAGGGAGTTGCTGTCAGGGTTCCAAGCCCTGATGATGTTGTCAAAATGTTTGATGAAGTTCTGATGCCTCTTTCTCTCAGTTCCGATGTTCCTGATTCTGATGGAAAGAATTCAGGTGAAGTTCTGGCTGACGATAGTTCCAGTGACGATGAGTTTTTTGGTTTTGATGAACCGAATTCTGTAAATCTGGAAGAGACTGTAACACGACGCTCGGGACGGCAAATGCAAGGTAAGCTACCAGCCCATCTTAACGATTATATTGTAGATACGGTATCCATGATTTTGGAGGAGCCTAAAGACTACAAAGAAGCTGTGCAAATTTCGGAATGGAAGAGAGCTATGGATGAAGAGATCGCATCCCACAAACAAAATAAAACTTGGACACTAACAACTTTGCCAGAAGGTAGAAAAGAAATCGGTTCGAAATGGGTGTTTAAAACTAAACTGAACGACAAGAACGAAATATCGAGACATAAAGCCCGTATCGTCGCGCAAGGATACGCACAGAAGTTCGGTTTCGATTACAACGAGGTGTTTGCTCCTGTCACAAGAATCACAACTTTGAGTACTTTTTTCGCTGTAGCTGCAAAGCAACATATGTTTGTAAAACATTTCGATGTGAAGACAGCTTATTTGAATGGAATTGTGGAAGAGGAAATCTTCATGAAGCAGCCGCCTGGTTATGTAGTTCCTGGAAAAGAAAATTTAGTTTGCCATCTGAATAAAAGCATATACGCATTAAAGCAATCCTTACGTTGCTGGAACCAGACATTGGATGAATCGCTACGAAACTTAAATTTTGAGGTATCGGCTTCGGATCCATGTTTGTACATGAAGAAATTTGGATGTGTGGATCAAGGTAAGATTGATCAATTTTATTCAGATATAAAAGGACAATTCCAGATAACCTGCTTCGGTGATGTACACCACTTCCTTCGTATGGAAATTCAACGATCAGATGCTGCGTTTTATGTCTCACTTAAGAACTACACCAATAAAATAATTGCGAAGTTTGGTATGGATTCCGCTGAACCTGCGAAGACACCGATGGACCCTCGATACTTAAAAATAGATGAAACCAGTGCACCGTTTCCAAATCAAACGCTATATCAGAGTCTTATTGGAGCCTTGCTGTATTTGGCAGTTAATGCCAGGCCTGACATTGCTGTCAGTACTGCAATTTTGGGCAGGAAGTTCAAAAGCCCTTCAGAAGCAGATTGGACGGCAGCAAAGAGAATACTTCGCTACATCAAGGGCACCATTGACTACAAACTTGATCTGGGAGAGACAAACGAATGGGCACTAATTGGTTACTCAGATGCTGACTGGGCAGGAGACCAAGAAAGCAGAAAGTCCACATCCGGAAATATTTTTATGTTTGGAGGGCCTATTTCTTGGACGAGTAGACGCCAAGATTGTGTTTCACTTTCATCTATGGAGGCTGAGTATGTGGCACTCAGCGAAGCTACCCAAGAAGCAGTATGGCTGCGACGTCTTCTTAAAGATTTTGGAGAACTTCAAAGCAAAGCTACTCTAATGAATGTGGATAACCAGAGCTGCATAGCTTTTGTTAATACAGAGCGACTAAGTCGACGATCGAAGCACATAGAAATAAGAGAACGGTTTGTACGGGATCAATGTAACAACAAAGAAGTCTATCTGCAATACTGTCCAACGGATTCAATGCTTGCTGACATCTTCACAAAGCCGCTGGCACCTGTAAAGCAGTTAGGTTTTTGTAAACTATTTAATCTTTCTTTTTAAATAGTGGCTCATCGAGGAGGAGTGTTGAAGCGAACTAAGAACTAAGCGAAAGCGATGAACCACGATGTATCTCTGAACTTTTTTATTTGTGAGATACATACTTCTATCTATGCAAGGCGTCACTTCTAATTTAACCGCCATCCATTACGCATCTCAATCTCAATTTAACTTATTCTTTTAACTCAAATACTTTTCATTGTTTAACATTAATACTTTATTATATTCAATAAATACAATAACTATAGCTTTGTGTCTTGCGTTTTTGCTAACACTACACAACACAGACTTCTCTCAATCTTCATCTGAAAATCCACGCAGGTGAGAAAAAAGTTCTTAAACAATCCCTACTTATGCGACACATGATCTCACACAGTGATGAACGAAAATTTGCCTGTCCCTTTTGCGATTAACGTTTCAAAACCATCGACAATTGCAAGAATCATATGAAATTCCACAAGAATCATCTGCTGTAAATTCCATCACTCAGCAATTTATTGCAGTTGCTTAGATTCCCGAAAAGAATTTCTCACCGAAACTCCTTCAACTTGAATTGGTGAAAAATTGCAAAAAGCACAAGAATATGATAATCAAAACACTGATGACAAAAGAAAACAACCACCACATCCAAGAAATCACAAGCACGATGGGTCAAGCAGATCACTCAGACCGGACACAAATGCAGTGTATGTGAAAAGATTTTCTTCAAATCCAGTTATTTGGAACGTCACATTCGAACTCATGCAAAGAAAAAGCCATATCAGTGTAGTGTTTGTTCGAGGTAGTTTGCATTAATGTCCAATTTGGTGCATCATATGAAGATACATGATTCGCAAAGAGAGACTTTTGACTGTCAGGTTTATGGCAAGAAGGATCATTACAAAAAACTGGGTGTTTTGCATATAATGGAATAACATACGTAAGAGCTTGTGAAGTCAAAACAATTAAGAAATCGTATTTTAAGGAGGTCTTTTTCTTCCATAGAGGGGAAAAAACTGACCGAAAATATAAAGAAACCATAAGAACAACGACAAGATTTACTATTTCTTGTTATATTTTAAAGACAAGAATTCATAATAAAATTTCTTTTAGTTGAGTTGTTGTGAAGTAAGTGAAAAGTTTTTGAAAAATTAATTTCCAAACTCATAAATGTTTTCTTCGAAAGTGTATGTTAATATTTAGGACCTACGTATGTACTTATTTAATATTCAATACTCTTGTCGAAAACTTTTGTTGAACTTGGAAATATATGTTTGTTACCTAAAACAGTTGCAGTTGGTCTTAGAATCGTCATCAAATTTTGGGAATGGATGTACTTACATACATACATATGTATAACCAAAATCTGATTATGAGGGTGCATATTTTGTGATGTCAAAATAAATGGCAGGTTTTTCTTTAACCTTTTGGTGGGGGTGGCAATACATCGCAGAAAGTTCTGACGGTGTATTTGCGAATCCATACGGGCGAGAGACAATTTCAGTGTGGTGTGTGTAAGAAGACGATTCGAACTTCAGGACATAAAGATTTCGCATATCAAGGCACATCATGAAAAGAAAAAGTAGATGTAAGAGAAAGGATTACATAATTATGTCTTTAATAGTTGTGATAAGAAACAAAACTGATTCCAATGTTGATCTACATAATGTACATACATATATTAAACAAAATAAATTACAATACAAAATTTTTGAAAATGTACATAGCTGAAAAATAGATCCTTTTGTAAGTTTACATAAGCTATTAATCTTTTTATTTTAAAATGGTGTTTTTTTATGGGTACACTAACCACCCGGACTCCTCTTCCCAGTCAAATTATGGAAATAATTTGATCGTCGTTTAAATTTAAACACAAATTTGTAACTTTTATTCCAATGTATAATGTTGAGAAACGATATTCTTTTGATATAAGTTCCACAAATACTTATATAAAAAACAATTATTTCGGAACAAATGAAGTATGTATATCACTAAAAAAAAGATATATAAGATTTACAATATAGGACTTACCATTTTTTTTTTTCAAATCGGTTCCCATATAAAAAAAAACTGCATGCAACCCCTAAAGGGGGGACCTTCGTAACTTTCGAAAATAAAAGTAAAAGGATGAAACTCGAAGTATATTTATTTTGTTTTTTTTTTTTTATTAAAGAGATGTAATAAAAAGTATTCAAAACAAAAGTTAACAGTAGTTGAAAAAGTAAAACTAAAGACTTAACTACATAGACCTACTTTTGCCAAACAGTACAAAAAAGAGAAATAAATATCTATGCTGAAGAGACAGTTTCTGTAACAAACATATTAATTTCTCACTTTTGTACTATTTGGCGAAATAAGGTTCATGTAGTTAAGTCTTAATCCCAATCTTCTGCAAAAAAAAGTGGTTCAGTCAGCTTTGAGATTGGAAGGTTAAACCTTATCTCCCATTCGCGGCACTCTAGCCTTTTGTCATAGCAACAAAGATGCAAATATGCCATTTTTAGCTCATGTAACTCATCATTTTTCTTTTGGCTGGCCGAAGGCTTTTCGCTTGTTCGTCTTGCTCTCTTTTTCACTTAATCTTGACCAGTTAGTGGGTCTACATTTGATGTAGTTTCATCAAGGTCTTGTTTAGTGGGATGCTTTGTGTAAAAGCCATCAGACTCGAATTCGTCGAGTCCTTCTGCTACCTGAAAAAAAAACACGACACTATAGCTTTTTGTTGAATCTTAATCTGTGTACCTACATGCACATTATATATAATTATTTTAATAATGAAGACCACTATACCTCTTTTCCTATGATTGATAAAATCAATTTATCGTTTTCATCAATTATTTCTTTTTTTTCAGCACCACCTACGCCAGTCCACTTCATTCTGTCCACTTTGTTCTTTAAATTCAGAAAACTATAAATTAGAACTTATTCAAAATTTAAGAAAATAATTGCTTACCAAAGCGCTCCTTCTCCAGTTCTGGCACGTTACTCTTCCGAATTTTTCTCCGTCGGAGTCGGTAACAATGCCGTAACTCGAGGCGATCTCCGAAACTCTATTCCATGCTTCCGAAATATCTGCTTTTGATATGCTCGAAGAAAATTTTCCGAAGAGGATCTCTTTGTAAGATATATATTTATAATTTATGTTTAAAAATAAAATACTTAGGTACTTTTGTATATTTTCTTTTGTATACAGACATTGTGAATCTTTATTTAAAAGCAAATATTGTAGATCTTAATTAAACCGCTAGCTCTTTTTGTTCTGCTTTGCTTTACTTACATCAAAAAATTATATTGTATGAATGTAGCAAGAATTTACTGTTATTTGTTATTTATTTGCAATGTAGCATAAAATGCGGTGAGACAGAATCATACATTTTTCCAGTAATTCCAGTACATTCTCCGTATCTACACTGATGTACTACAACTGAAAATCGAACGTACCTATGAAACAGAACTGATGTAATAAAACAGTCAAAATGCTACATTGTACTTGATGTAGTAGCGCTGAAATAGGCCCCATAGGTGACCATTTTGATTCGTAAATGTTGACAGCACTGTGAAAAAAAAAAAACAAAAAAAAAGGCAAAATGCCAAATACCTTAAGCCCAAAAACCAAAATGGAAACCATGACAACGAGGATGAGCCACAAATCGTAAGTATTTTATTTCTTTTGTTAATTAATTTGGTAAAAGTGTGTTTTTTTATTGAAGACGAAGAATCTGGACAAACAATGAAACCATTGCCTTTTTGCGGGCATATGAAAAGCGGCAGGAAGAGTTCGCACACCCCAGAAAAAAAAAATATGCCATGGAGAATGTGTTGGAGGATTTAATGGCGGCTGAGGTACTTGTAAGTTTTCTTATTGAATCAAAATAAATATAAATAAAACCTGTAAATATCAACTTCAGTAATTATTTTACTCTTTTAACTTACAGACTCACTAACCACCGTCGAAATGCTGACAACAAAAATGAAAAATCTTAAAAAAGCAATGAAGGCAACAAATGACAACAATGGTCAGACGGGTGCATCTGCCAGCAAAGCCCCATTTGAGGAAATTATGGAGGAAATCTTCGAAAAGCGACCGGAGATAAGAAACTTCCACACCATAAATTTGAGTGGAGCGGTCATCGCAGCATTACCCACTTGTTCTAGGTGGGATTCCCTAGAAGAGGAAGTGTTTGAAGTTGAAGGTAAGAATACAAAATTAAAAGTGTTCATAGGTTTTTTTTCGAAACCAAAGCTCTTTGTGTGTCTATTTTGACGAAATAGGTACATTTTGAATTAAGCTGCATAATAGTTTTTGGTGTTTTTTTTCGTGATATTTAAAAATTCTCATTCGATGGGTTTCCATATTTTGGTTTTGGAACTTGAAGATTTTTGACATGAAAGGAAACCAACTAAAATAATAAGTGCATGTGCAAACCGCATCAAAAGTAGGTAGCATTTTTGTTAACCATTTATCAAAACTAAATTCGTGTAATCATCACTTATTCAATTTTCAGAAATTTTAAGATTTATGATGCACTTTGTACATGCACACGTAAAATTTCTTGGTACTCTATCACATAAATAGTCTGCTGGGGGACCTTGGTCTTCATAACATTTGTTCACAAATTCAAAGCTAAAGTTATCGGCAAAACAAAAATTATAGATATTTTTTAATTTTTCAATCGAATGCCGGGTAGGACTACGAAAATAAAAAAACAAGTTTAGAACTAGTTTCAATAAACCGAGATCTATAGTTCTTATACCCAATTATTGATTTTAGAGAAGTGAAGAAATGTTCGAGTTCTAAGTATGTTAAGCACTGGAGTTTCAAAAATAAACCGCAAATTACTAGATCGAGTTTTAAATTTATTTAAGAACTTTGTCCAAAAAAAAGTCGTAAGTCTTCTTAAGTTTTGGTGATTATTTTTAAAACAATATTACGAAAAAAATCGAACTAATTTTGATCGTGTTTTATTTTGGCACAATTAAGCCAAAAATACACAATATTATCTTAGCTGCCGTTAGTCTGAATATACTGCCAACTGTTTTGTCAAAATAATTATCTATACCTAATATAAATGATTTTAAATACATTGGCGCAAAATTTTAAACAGCCTATTATTAAGGATTTAGTATGATACTACTTAACATTTTATTAATTCTTTAACAGTTTACTAAAATTTTCTTAATTTTAAATACTTTTTAACTAGTATCATACTAAATTAATTTCCTTCATAAAATTCAGCTGAACACGTCCAAAAAAGTGTCAGCTCGTGCAAAAAATTCACAAACACCCCTGATTTTGACAATTTTAAACGTCAAAGTGTCATATGGATTTAGTACGATACTAAAAAGATAAAATAGCCATTCGGTGATTTTAACTTTAGTAAAATGTTAGGAGATAATATGATGCTAAACTCGTTTAAAATTAGCAAAATACACTTTTTAACCTAGAAGTATACTAAAAATGATTTAACATCGTTCTTAATCAACTAAAATTTTGCGCCATTGCTTCTGCCCCAGCCTATCATATAAAATTTACAATAATAATTGCATTTTGCTTGCAGCGAATCTATATTTTAATTCACCCTCGTGAATATTCAAAAATGGTTATTTTTGGGTTTTATCTCGATTTAAAATAACAGTTAAAAAAAAATTGTATTGTTTGTTTATATCTCACCACTTATTATATTTACGCAACAACATATTATTTAAACCTAAATAACTAGCAATATTTTAGAATCCATTATGTTCATACCTACATTATATTGCAATGTAATTAAATAGATTTATAAGCTGGTGACCAATAAGGGTTTTTGCATTTCCTAATACTAAATTAATTGACTGCAACCCAAATATAAAAAAAATTCTTACCTACTCCTCTAATTAGCATACGTCAATTAATATTTTTTTATTGCACCCCAGCAGCTGCGGCTGTTTGCATATGCAAAACTAAAATCAATTCAATTACATATAGTAGAAAAATCACTCCTATAGTTTCTCCTGATGATGGAAGAATGGGTATTTTTTTCAATCTATATATGAACTGTTCAAGAACTTTACAAAACCTCCAAAGTTTCTGTTTTATCGTCTGAGTCGTTCAAAGTAAACATTATTTCCGAATTGAATTTGTTTAGAAATGTTTTTGGAGGTTTGAAATCAACTATTGCCCCCCCCCATTTCTCCACCCATTTTGGCCAGAAAAATAGACCATCTGGGACCACTTTCTGGGCATAAACGGGCAAGCCAAATTATTACCTTTCAATGTCCTCAGCATTTCTTCGGCCGTCTTTGCAAGATTTGGTTCGCGCTTTGACACCTTTAGATCGTCATTATAAGGTTCGTCTTTTCGTTCGTTTCGTCTTTCATGATTACATGGTTCGCGATCATACGTACGTACTTCCATTCGTTACTTTGACGTTCATGGAATATGGGGTTGTTTTGAAAGAAAATAGTTAAAAAGTATTGTAAATAAAAATATTTTTTAATCACTTATATCTCAAACACAATCGTATATTAGGTGTATCCAAATACAAAAAACAATTTTTCAATTCAATCTTTTTTGTTCAAATCGTTTTTTGCTAACATCGAAGAGCATTGTGGTTGCCAAATCAGAGACGTCAAAGTTTAACCAGAAAAAGTCTTTAAAGTTTCATTCCTGCTTTCGTTACTGCCTTCCCTCTACATTTCTGCTCCCCTCACCTAATCTGTCAAAAAGACGAAGCAGCCGAAAAAATGAATCGTGTAATCGGGCACTTAAAGGTTCACTTTGCCTCCTGGTAAAACCTTAGCTTCATTTTCCTGCTCTGACATCCTTTTTTTACCTGAATCACTCGCTTCTCATGCTTTTTCTTTTTACTTCTTTTTTTTCCTCTAACAAACTCGTCTTCTGCTTGAAGATCTGATGAGCAGCTCTGATACTTCTAGCTTCTATTTAGTGCGCACCGCTTTGTATGTCTCTTGTTTAATGGCACGTTCTTGCCGAAACTTATTGCCAAATCAGGTATTTTTTTTTTGTGGTGGTCAGGAAAAATAAAAAAAAAAATAATCCTGATGATAACTTCTTGGAAATGCTGCAATTGGTTCACAATACTTGATGCTGTTGGGATAGAACTTCTCATAGTTTATTTAATACTCGAACGAAAAATGAACCAAAAAATCTCTTGCAATGTTGTAGCCGTTTGACGTTGAACATCCTGAAAGTATTTCCCTATTCAGCCGTAACTCGTAGCGTTTCGACATCTGTGATACTGGAGAAGTTGCTTTTGTCAATCGCAATCCGGTTGATGGTCCATCAGTGGCGTGGCGTCAATAATTTAAAATGGGAAGACGTAACAAAAATTATTGACCTACAAAATTAAACAAAACTTATCTACATCTTTGCACCTTAAAAAAAAAACAAGCAGATACATTAAAATGAGTTAAAAAAACAACCATTCCGTTTGCAATCTATATTTTCATAGGACGCATATTTACATACATTCACCTTCCATTAAACCTTTATTATTAATTATTATTTATATAACATACATATTAATATAACATACATAATTTGCTTAATTCATTTGATTCCTCCAGGAGAAAATCTGTAGAGCAACAATATTTATGGTTTTTAAAAACATTTTTTAAAATGAAATCAAAAACCAGAACTTAAAACCTAGCTCTCAAGTACATATATGTATATGTATAGAAAATAAATATGAAAAAAGCACGAAATGTGGAATTGAGAGCAGTTTTCAGAAATAAGAGTTGGCATTTTGGGTTTGTCTTCTGGGTTTTGGTCTTCTTATTTCTCACGAATGAGATTATATCGTTGAAAAGATTAGCCCTATTACATAATTTTTTTGTATGGACACAAAGCTGTTAGCCATGGGTTTTAGGCTGTATAGGGCAACAAAGATTGCAATTAGAGCAAAGATTATTTGCAATAGTGTTTCATTAAAATAACAGTATTGGTCACTTTAGATGAACTGAATAGACCCCAAAATAAAGGAACTTTTATACCAATGGTCAATAAAAGCGAATAATATTATGGTTGGAGAATAATTCGCTTAACAGTATGAAAATTCTACTTTTTTTATTCGATTTAGCGACTTAAATGAATGGTAATTGGAATAAATGTGCGTCTTGTGCCCACAAATTAAACCATGGGGCTTAGGGAGTATATTACAAAATATAAAACAGTTCGTTTATGTTTATTTGAATTTGCATTTTTTTTTTATTTTTTCAGAGCTAATATCACCTTTGCTGGAAATAACACATTTATCAAATTCTGAACCCCAACCATCTACTTCGGAGCAGTCAATTTCCTTAAGTCCAACGTCAGCATCGGAAGAAGCCCAAGCAACGTCGCAGCCACCATCTGCATCAAAAAAGATAGATCTGCAAAAAAGACCGCTAAGGAAAAATGCTTCATCGATAAAATGAATATGAAAAGGGAAATGGCCATTGCCAAAAATGAAATCTTAAAAGGTTATTATGGTAAAAAGCTAAAGAAAATGGACAGTAATGAAAAGGGGCAACAAATATTTTTGTAAGCATTTTTTCTTGTACATATTACATTCTTTAAGTCTCAAAAATAATTTAAAATGTTCTGTTATTGTTTTGAGTTATAAGTGAGGATCCTAATAGTCTTAGAGCTCACAGCAAATTTTGGGGGTGGATTGATAACCAAAATATGAGTATGAGGGTTTGTAGGTGCATATATCATGGTATCGAAAACAATCATCTGGCAGGTTTCTTTTTCAGCCTTTGACGGGGGTGGGGGTTTGAAAACAGTGATATTCCAATTTATTTTGTTAGAAGTATTACCACTTCAATAAATTTAAAAAATATATGCCGTGGTGCTCTCTCATTTTCTTTGAGTTAAAACGTCATAATCTTGGCAATCCGACGAATAGAACTCAAAATAGTAGCTTTTTAAGAGGACATTATCATCTTTTTCTTAGAGAATTATAAATTACAAAAAATCAAAAAAAAACAAAGTCTAAAAAAAAATCGATTAAGGTTCGCTTAAAAAGATAATATCTTGGGATCTATTGGTCGGATTGCCAAGATTATGACGTTTTAACTCAAAGAAAATAACAGAGCATCACGGCATATATTTTTTTAAATTTATTGAAGTGGTAATACTTCTAACAAAATAAATTGGAAAATTGCTGTTATCAAGCCCCCACCGACGCCGAAGACTCTGGAATTGTCGATCCTGACGATTCTGTAGAGCACGAATGAACTGTGTTTTACATTCGATAGATGTGCATTTTTTTATCAACTGAATGATTATGTATTCTCCGATGTTTTCGTCAGTCAGTTCATTTTTGTAAGCTAAAATTTCAATAGTTACTAAAATGTATCCGATTTTAATGGAGAAAAAAGTAAAAAAGCACGCATACGGAATGCACAAAGGCCGATGTAAATGCAGATAGTTACTTGTACGAAAGGTTTTATTCACACGTTGTTATACAGACAATGGTCATAGATACTATTTATCTTTTCGAAACCAAAAATCAACTGGCCTACGTGAACAAAGAACTATGCGTTCAGGAAATTCGAAGAGAAGCTGCGAGTCTGCAAGACATATGCGGTAGGTTTTGTATATGCATACATTTAACAATCATTTAAATACCTATATTGCTTCATATAGCCCCATGATGTTGATTTCGCCTTACTGAAACAGACGGCAAAAGCCGGATGAACAGAAAATATACGTAGATCCACTTCAACAAATATTTCATCAATAAGAAGACAACTTTGGTAGTCCCAGCAACACAGACAAGGAAGCAGAAGCCAAGTCGTCTAGAAGTGGTGCTATAAAAAAGCTTAAGTCGAAGAAGAGTACTCATATGATTGAAGGTGTTTTGAATGTATCATATTTGATTTCTTGACGTGGAGCAAGAAATCGTTAATTTTGACAATTAAAATTTAATAATTAAGATAATACTCGTACCTACTTATATGTACATTTATGCATACAATTTTTGAAATTTGATAAGAATGCATTTTTCATTTTAACTTTGTTCAAAAAACACTGTAGTTAATCGCTTTTTTTTTAAGTTATTTCTATGCAAATAAAAGAATTCAAAAAATTATAAGAAATTTTAATGAAAGTTTTGCAAAATATTTTCTCGTTCGCTCGATTTACTCTTGGCCAATTTGTAAGTTGATTTCTTAGAGAATTACAAAAAAAAAAACAGTTTATAAGTTACAAGATACTTTGTTTTAGAAAAAATAGAAATGGATGCACAAAGTCTTATGGTAAGACATTTGATAGAATCCCAAGAGGACGAGATCCTTCAAATGTTACTGGAAGACGAAGACCAGGAGAAAAAGTCGTGCCATCATACGATGACAAGGAGTTTGTTAGACACTTCAGGATAAAAAGAAGTCTTTTTGAAAGCCTGGTCAACAGATTCGAAAATTCTGAGGGTTATAAAAAACTTCGTCCCGATAAAAGGCTCAGTGCGGAAAAAAATACACTGATATTTCTGTGGTTTGCAGGCCATGAGGCATGTAGCTTCAGGGATCTGGCCGATCGCTTTGACGTGTCGCTTTCAACGGTGTGACGTATTATCGACCGCTACACGCATTTTGTCAGCAGCCTCAGCAGAGATTTTGTTAAGTGGCCCAACGAGCGGGAGAAGTTGGAGACCAACAATTTTTTTAAAAAAGAAAGCTGGGTTTGCTAAAGCAATAGGTAAGTTGTTTGGTTATTATTTAGTTAACGTTTTAGTCCGATATTAATTATGAAAATAATTTATATCGTGGTTTGTTCGGATACATAAAACTTAATAAAAACTGGACCTGATTAGTTACGTCTTTTTGTGGATTTCTTCGGCGAAGGTTTAGGAAAATAAGAAAAGTAGGAAAAAAAGAAAGCAACAAAGATATATGTACATACATTTTTTGATGTATAGAGAGTTTATTTGTTTGATAAATATGAATTTATGAAAAAAAAATAAAAAATCGTTGGGGCGGTTTTCTGGAAGCTACGGTCATTTTTGAGATGAAAACAAAATTGTATGGCAGATACCGTGTTTTTTGGTCATAAAAAAAAAAATAAAAGAAATGTGTGGGCAGACAGACAGACAGAATCGCGAGACCCACTTTTTTCGCGTCCTCAATAATCGTATTGTTAAGGAAAATTAATATCTCGAGCTCGATTTTCTTTTACGAATCCATAACTTACCATATAGTACCAATATCACAAGTAAAAATTACTTACCATTCATGTTAAAATTGAGAAGAAATATCAATACCCCAGAAGTAGAAAAACTTTTACATTTATAAATTTGAAAAAAACTTTCTTTAATCAAAATTAAATTATGTAAATATTTTAAGGTTGCATCGATGGCACACATGTCAGGATTGATCCTCCAGCGACAAGAAAAGATGAATACATCGACCAGAAAAACAACACAACTATTGTTATGCAGGCAGTATGCAACGAAAACTAAAAATTCATAGATATTTTCATTGGCTTCCCTGGGTCTAGTCATGACAGCTGGGTGTTCCAAAATTCATCGCTTTATGATGAGCTAACAAGCTTTGGAGGTGATATTTTTTATCTATTTTATGAAAACATTTTTACAAAACTTGTTTCCTTTCAGATAACTACTTGTTAGGCGATTCAGCCTACACGTGCTCCAAATACTTAATAACCCCATACAGGGATAATGGCCGTCTCACGGCTGAACAAAAAAATTATAATATTAAGCTAAGTTCATGTCGTGTAGCTATTGAGCATTCCTTTGGTATACTTAAACAACGTTTTCGGCAGTTGTACTACTGCAAGTTGAGAGGTGTAGACAAGATATGCCATTTTATAAGGGCCTGCTGTATTCTTCACAGTATTGCTGGTGAAGATGATTTAGATTTTGTTCTAAATGTTCCGAACAATGCCGAGGAAAGTTCTGACCGGCCTCAGTTGGGAGAAATCACAAGAGGAAATGCTGTAAGGGATGCAATTTCCAGGACTTTGCAACAAAGGCAAAGGCCTTAAGAAAAAACACTTTCTGTGACATTTTCGATAAACTGGATGTTGTAGCCTTTGTAGCTCAAGAACAAATAAATCAATAACACTAATATTTTATATATGTACTTAGTTTTTATTTAAATTGTTAAAGGTTAAGAGTTTAAACATTTATTGGTATTTTAATTTAGTTTCCATAAAATATAGGCATATAACAACTAGATACAATAAATTATGATATGTTTTTATAACAAAACAAAAAAAAAAAAACATTTGAATATAGAAAAAACTATGAATACAAATTACTTTAGATAAATTCTTTTTAAAATATCCAGCATCTCAGCATCCCTCTCTTCCTTTCATTCATATAGGCTTTAATATGGGAGTGAAAGTCCTTCCTTTCTTCGGCAATTTCTTCCAATTCACTCAGGATCTTGTCTTGGCTTCCGTAGTTTCTTCGTTTTTTAACAGGGCTTTTGGGTTCTTCATCTTTGAAAGATAAAAAAGAAAAAAATATAAGCTTGAATAACAAATTAAATTTTAACCTAAATTAGATATTTATTTCAGCACAACACGGATAAGAGAAACTCTCAAATTTAAGAAATGTTTTTATTTTGTCCGAGCTTTTGTTATATGGAAAAAACGGATAAAAGAAAGAACTTTCTTGTATCCGTCATCTACTTTAGTCAGTTTTAGATACCTGATGATGGTGAAGATGAGCTTTCAAGAAGTACAGTTTCATTTGAATTTAGCAGAGCACCACCACCGGAACTGGTAGCAGGAGTTGCTGAACTGGTTGCAGGAGTTGTTGAACGGGTTGCAGGAGTTGTTGAACTGGTTGCAGGAGTCGCTGAACTGGTTGCAGGAGTTGCTGCTGAACTTGGATTTTTATTCTTAGGAACAACACTTGAGGGAGTTCCATTTGTAATACCACCTGAGGAAGATGGAGTATTCTGGGGAGCACAGCCAGCAACCAACTCTTTCCTCGATTTTCCGTTGATATCCCGATTGTGAATAATATATTCCGGATGGAGTCCACATCTCTTCCCAAAAACTCTGTCAAGCTCACTATTATAAGAAGAACACAGTGTTCAGTACAATGAAACTTAAATAAATTTAGTTATCAACAAAAGCTTTAAAAGATATGGAAATCTTCAGGAATATTCAAATTTCATACACATGTGTATGTATGTCGATCACAAAAAACATTCATTTTGATACTATATTAATCAAATTTTCACCTTACCTTTCAAAAGGACACGTTGTTTTGTCCCTCCCCGTCTTGGAGTTGTGCAGCTTGGTTCGCTTATATGAGCGTTCAAGGGATCGGTATTTCCCAACAATTTGTGTAAGGGTTAAACGGTACCCTTTATCGTTCATTTCCTTATGGATATGTTCCCACATCTTTGTTTTGTTTTTTAAGCCTAAAGTTTTTCCAACTTATCCTCTAACAATGATATAAAATACTTTGTTGGTCCCGATAATCACACAAATTTATCATTGTCGAGAATGTCGACGTTGTTGACTCATAATTTTCTTCTCCAAAGGTTTCCTCGTTTTGAAAAAATTCATTTTTCTTTATTTGCTTCCTCGTCGAGGACTTCGGAATCCTCGTCGAAGACTTCGGAAAAGGTTCGAGCTGGAATTTGTTCAAATTCAATCTGTGGAATGTATTCCAAATTCGATCCCTGTGATAGAATCAATTCTTCAGTCACCAAGTTTCGGTACACCGCATCTTTAAATAAAAGTCATATTATTGCTTTTTTCCCACAAAATGTTTTAACGAGTTTTTTAAGTGGATAGTTTTTGAAAAATCATTTTAAAACTCAAAATTATGGAAAAGAAAATAAGTACATTTTTTTCTTAAACTTAGGCCGCTCCCTGAAATCAGTCTGTACCGCTTGTGCATCGAATACATGTATTTGAATGGGTGCATCCTCATAAGGTCGGTACGTGCGGTATACCGAGTCGCGGTACGATTCGGTAGTAGGAAATCGGTACGTACGAAAAAATGTCGTCGGCAGAAGTGGGTTCACGTTTAACTTGCGTTGGAAGTAGAAAATCACGATTTTTTGTACAATTATTTAATTAGGACAATATTCAAGTAGGGACATGTTCATTTTATGCATGGATTGCAACCTTTCATCATCTTGGGAAAGTTCTTTGACCGCAACACATTCGACAAAACTATTTGGTTCAATATATGGATGTCGCCAGTACCTTTGTTATTGGAAGACGCATGAAATGAAGTACGAGACTTCCAGTGACTTTATATATTTATTGTTTTTACCCCCCGACTCCACAGGCCATGAACGATGTCCATAATCCAATCTACAATCCAATCCACAATCTGATTTGTATGGATCTGTCACTGCTTGGACATAGATTTTTGTATGGACACAAAGCTGTAAACCATGAGTTCAGGCAGTATATGGCAACAAAAATTGCAATTAGCAAATAACATCATGGTTAGCGAATAGTTCGCTTAACAGAATGAATATTCTACTTCTTTTTATTCGATTTAGCGAATTTAATAAATGAGAATAATTGTGAAAATCCAAAGGAGAATGGGCAAAAATATATGGGACCTGGTCAAACGAAAGTGTCCAGAAACGAGACCAATAAAAATGATTAGGTACTATGGAGTAAGGAGTAATAACAAAAACACTGCAAATTCGAATGAACATAGACGAATTGTCTTATATTTTGTTATATACTGCCTAAACCCAATGGTTTACAGTTCTATAAAATTTAAATCACTGGCGTTGGCGTCACGTGGCTCTAGCAATTAACTGGAAATTTAAAATGTTTTTTTTTTTTAGTTGTCAGATTTGACATTTTTTGCTGTGCTGTAATTTTCTGTCCGAAGAAATTTCTCGGACAGATAATTCACAGATAGGTGAAATTTTTTACTCTCTCATGAGTATTCTCTTTTGTCATAAACTGCGATATTTTAGAGTACGGGAAAGGCTTGGGACTGAAAATCACACAAATGCACAGAAAATCACAGAAATTTAAAGTAAAGGAACGGACCTAATAGGTGCACAGAAAATCACAAACTGTCAAATTTCCAAGAGTGGGGCTGAAATTATCTCTTTGAGTATACACACAGCACAAAAGTACGGGAACGCTTTAAACCTGCAAAAATTCAATTGACATAAAAAAATATAAAAAAAAATCTCAAGTGAAAGTTGTCAGCTGCGTTTCATTAAATTTGTGAACAAAAATTACAAAAAGAATCAGTTCATATATTTTTTTTCGATATTTATATATTTTTATACTAAACTATAATAATGCAACGCGAAGAAAAACAACTTCAAATGACTAGACGCAGTCCTAAATCGTTTAATTCATTTTAAAAACTCAATCGACTCAATTATCCACAAAATAGAAACAATACGATTCAATAAACTGGCCAACATTTCTAGACAATTTTGCTCTTATTTCAAGTCATGTAAGTAGAAACACAAACAAATGAAATAGCCCTATAGAGTCTAATGGAAGAGTTAAAACACAAAAATACTAGCTAACCGGCCTCGAAGATTCTGTCCAAAGAACTTGGTCCTCCACTACGTAAACGCACAGTTTTACCTTTGATTGTGTCGCCCGAACAAGATGAAGCTCTATGGAATTTATCTGAAGCTCTTGTTGCAGTATTTTCGCATGACATCGTTCCCAATTACCTACGGACCAAACCTGATCCAACTGCCGAACAGAAAATGATTCAAAAGGAGCAAAAGGTTTGATTCGGTCAACACAAAATATGAAACAACAAACATTTTTCCCACCTTTTCAGGCGCAAATCTATCTTTGGAAACAGCAATGAAACAAGTCGCACTAAACGATAAAGTTTTCACTTATGTCTTGGAAATGGTCAGCAAAGCCCGAGAATACTGGTAAATCAAATCATCCTCCCGTGCAGGTTTGTTATTAGCAAAAGTAAAACTTGAACATTTGTATTATTATTATCTTGGGTTTTATTGTCGAAAGAATTCAACAAACAAGCAGCAACGCTGACACGCATTTACTTGTCCAAACGGTTGGAATGGGCAAATGCCTGAAGACAGCAATGCAGCTATCGGCACCTGGTTCAGCTGCAGGCCATCCGCAATCCATCACCCATGAGTTCGTTCAGTCCATCTGGTGTAAATCAACTTGGCAAGGCGCCACCAGCAATCAAGACAAACATTTAAAGTCTGCCAATCAAGTTAATCCCTTTGGAAGGAGTCAAGAATGGCTTTATTTGCAGTACGGAATATTTATGCTGGTGAGGAGATAAGTGACGATTATAACTTTTCGCTATATAATTCATCCGAGAATCAAGAATGTCGCTGTAATACTCCACACAATGTCGTGGAGTGATTGGCGGAAAGTCTCAGCGAATAAAACCTTTTGTGGAGCCACCAAAACCAATTGACACATCTGCAGAACAGACGGATGGAAGGCGAAATGGGCAACAGCGAAAGGGGCAGAGATCAGCACGAAAAGATGTTATACGTCTTTAGTCCAAGGATGTTGTAATGATTCAAATGTTGCAACTGTCGAGAAAAAGACAAGCGATTGATTGGGGTGCAGAGAATCTTCTTAATTAGGCATTTTGAAAAAGTAAGTAAAAACTTCATTAATTATAAAGATGTTTGTTTATATTTTTAGATGGAACTGATAAACAGCAAATTACTAAAATGTATCCGATTTTAATGGAGAAAAAAGTAAAAAAGCACGCATACGGAATGCACAAAGGCCGATGTAAATGCAGATAGTTACTTGTACGAAAGGTTTTATTCACACGTTGTTATACAGACAATGGTCATAGATACTATTTATCTTTTCGAAACCAAAAATCAACTGGCCTACTTGAACAAAGAACTATGCGTTCAGGAAATTCGAAGAGAAGCTGCGAGTCTGCAAGACATATGCGGTAGGTTTTGTATATGCATACATTTAACAATCATTTAAATACCTATATTGCTTCATATAGCCCCATGATGTTGATTTCGCCTTTCTGAAACAGACGGCAAAAGACGGATGAACAGAAAATATACCTAGATCCACTTAAACAAACATTTCATCAATAAGAAGACAGCAACACAGACAAGGAAGCAGAAGCCAAGTCGTCTAGAAGTGGTGCTATAAAAAAGCTTAAGTCGAAAAAGAATACTCATATAATTGAAGGCGTTTTGAATGTATCATATTTGATTTCTTGACGTGGAGCAAGAAATCGTTAATTTTGACAATTAAAATTTAATAATTAAGATAATACTCGTACCTACTTATATGTACATTTATACATACAATTTTTGAAATTTGATAAGAATGCATTTTTCATTTTAACTTTGTTCAAAAAACATTGTAGTTAATCGCTTTTTTTTTAAGTTATTTCTATGCAAATAAAAGAATTCAAAAAATTATAAGAAATTTTAATGAAAGTTTTGCAAAATATTTTCTCGTTCGCTCGATTTACTCTTGGCCAATTTGTAAGTTGATTCCTTAGAGAATTAGAAAAAAAAAAACAGTTTATAAGTTACAAGATACTTTGTTTTAGAAAAAATAGAAATGGATGCACAAAGTCTTATGGTAAAACATTTGATAGAATCCCAAGAGGACGAGATCCTTCAAATGTTACTGGAAGACGAAGACCAGGAGGATGAAATATTGATGCTAACAAGCATGATGCGGAGTTCGAGGAACTGCATTAAAGATTATGTAGAAAAATTCGTGCCATCATACGATGACAAGGAGTTTGTTAGACACTTCAGGATAAAAAGAAGTCATTTTGAAAGCCTGGTCAACAGATTCGAAAATTCTGAGGGTTATAAAAAACTTCGTCCCGATAAAAGGCTCAGTGCGGAAAAAAATACACTGATATTTCTGTGGTTTGCAGGCCATGAGGCCATGCAAAAAATTGTCCCATCTGCGGCAGCATGAAGCTACCCATACGGGAGAGAAATCATTTCAATGTGAAATTTGTGTTAGGTAAAATAATTTAGCTTTTTCTCATGAATTCCATTTATGTTTGTTTGTTATGTTCTGTAGGGCCTACATGTTGAAGCGAACAAACAGAACTAAGCGAAAGTGATGAACCAAGATGTATCTCTGAACTCTTTTATTTGTGAGATACATACTTCTATCTATGCAAGGCGTCACTTCTAATTTAACCGCCATCAATTACGCATCTCAATCTCAATTTAACTTATTCTTTTAACTCAAATACTTTTCATTGTTTAACATTAATACTTTATTATATTCAATAAATACAATAACTATAACTTTGTGTCTTGCTTTTTTGCTAACAGGTTATGGGCCCAGTTATTGCCTATAGTTTTGCTTTATGGTAAAGTTTTTTTTGTTAATAAATATAAAAGTTTGTTTTCCGTTTTTGCTAGACGAAGAAAAGATACATATATAAGTAAGATGATGGACGAAAAAGCCTGTGTGCCAAGATTAAACAACACGAATTGGCAAATCTGGAAAGTTCGCGTGGAAAGTTTTCTTGCACGAAAGGATTTGCTGAAATATGTAGAAGAAGCTGTACCCGAGGAGAAGAACATAACAAATGTATGGAAGACGGGTGATAGAAAGACGAAAGGAACAATTATCCTGTTTCTTGGCGACAACCAGCTGTCCTTAGTGAAAAACTGTGAACATGCATGTGATGTTTGGAACGCACTTCGCACTCACCACGAGAAAATTTCGCGATCAACCCGTGTGGCTCTTCTGAGGAAATTGTGCTCTGTTAGGTTACAAGAAGGTGGAAATGTTGAAAAGCATTTGTTCGACATCGAAGTCATTTTCGACTGCTTGGCTGCTGCTGGTCATGTGTTGGATAAGGACACACAAATTTGCATGATTTTGCAAAGTCTAACGGATTCTTTTGAGACATTGGTTTCAGCTTTGGACAGTCTGCCAGATAAAGACGCAACCATCGAATTCATCAAACAAATACCACCGTGTCGCATTGATAGGGTTGACACTCCGAAGCACGAAAAAGTTTTGCAAACTCTTTCCAAACGTGGAGCGGACACTAGGACTTGTTTTTACTGCAAGAAGGTGGGGCATATTCGATCAAGTTGCCGTAAATATTTGGCATCGAAGAAGAACGACCATCTAAAGTCTATCGACGAAACCAAAGTGGCTTTTGTAGCTAGGGGTGAAAAATCTGGTTCTTGGCTGATTGACAGTGGTGCCAGTTCTCATATGACTTGCAACAGAGATTTCTTCACATCTTTAATAGAATTTGACGGCTCACACGTTACTTTGGCCGATGGAAAACAAATTGCAACTGCTGGTCGTGGCGAAGGTGTTTTGTGGGGCAAAGATGGAGATAAAAAACCGGTGAAGATAACTCTACATGATGTGCTGCTAGTTCCGGATTTGGAGGGGAGCCTTGTGTCTGTAAGTAGATTGGTTGACAAGGGCCTTAATGTAAGGTTTAACCAAACTGGATGTCGAATTCTGAATTCCAACGGGATGGCTGTAGCAATGGGAGTTCGAAATTGCAATCTATACCAACTCAAAATTGAAGAAAGAAGTTCCTTAGTATCGGAAAGACACAAAGAAAACTGTGAACATCAGTGGCACAGACGTTTTGGGAATCGAGATTCTGCAGTTTTGAAACGTATGGTAAATGAAAATCTTGTGAAAGGTTTAAAGATACAAGTCTGTGGTTGTGTAGATGTCTGTGAGTGCTTCATACAGGGAAAAATCAGTCGAAAACCATATCCTACAGTTTTAGAACGTAAGGCAAAGAAAGTTCTCGATATTGTCCATACTGATTTGTGTGGCCCAATTAGTACACCGACTCCATCTGGAAATAGATACATAATGACAATGATCGATGATTAAAGCATGTATGCTGTACTTTTTCCCCCTGAAACATAAGTCAGAGGCACCCGAACGAATCGAACAATATGTTCGTCAAGTCGAAAATAGTTTTGGGAGGAAACCTATTGTCATTCGATCTGATGGAGGAGGAGAGTACGACAAAAGGTTACGTGAGTTCTATCGTTTGGAGGGCATTACGAGTCAGTTTACAACACCATACTCTCCTCAGCAAAATGGTGTTGCTGAACGCAAAAATAGATCTCTCATCGAGATGGTTACATGTATGCTGCTGGATGTTGGTTTGCCGAAACGCTATTGGGGCGAAGCTGTACTAACAGCAAATTATGTATATAATCGCATGCCATCTAAATCCATTTCAAAGACGCCATTTGAGTTATGGACTAAGACCAAACCATCGATACAACATCTGCGAGTGTTTGGGTGTCAGGCGTTTGTGCATATCCCTAGTGTTAGACGTCAAAAGTTGGATAGTAAGGCCAAGAAGCTAACGTTCGTTGGATACTCTGAACAACATAAAGGATATCGTTTTGTAGATTTTGAAACTGACAAGATAACGATAAGTCGCGATGCTCGTTTTCTGGAACTAAGGGAGGGAGTTGCTGCCAGGGTTCCAAGCCCTGATGATGTTGTCAAAATGTTTGATGAAGTTCTGATGCCTCTTTCTCTCAGTTCCGATGTTCCTGATTCTGATGGAAAGAATTCAGGTGAAGTTCTGGCTGACGATAGTTCCAGTGACGATGAGTTTTTTGGTTTTGATGAACCGAATTCTGTAAATCTGGAAGAGACTGTAACACGACGCTCGGGACGGCAAACGCAAGGTAAGCTACCAGCCCATCTTAACGATTATATTGTAGATACGGTATCCATGATTTTGGAGGAGCCTAAAGACTACAAAGAAGCTGTGCAAATTTCGGAATGGAAGAAAGCTATGGATGAAGAGATCGCATCCCACAAACAAAATAAAACTTGGACACTAACAACTTTGCCAGAAGGTAGAAAAGAAATCGGTTCGAAATGGGTGTTTAAAACTAAACTGAACGACAAGAACGAAATATCGAGACATAAAGCCCGTATCGTCGCGCAAGGATACGCACATAAGTTCGGTTTCGATTACAACGAGGTGTTTGCTCCTGTCACAAGAATCACAACTTTGAGTACTTTTTTCGCTGTAGCTGCAAAGCAACATATGTTTGTAAGACATTTCGATGTGAAGACAGCTTATTTGAATGGAATTGTGGAAGAGGAAATCTTCATGAAGCAGCCGCCTGGTTATGTAGTTCCTGGAAAAGAAAATTTAGTTTGCCATCTGAATAAAAGCATATACGCATTAAAGCAATCCTTACGTTGCTGGAACCAGACATTGGATGAATCGCAACGAAACTTAAATTTTGAGGTATCGGCTTCGGATCCATGTTTGTACATGAAGAAATTTGGATGTGTGGATCAAGGTAAGATTGATCAATTTTATTCAGATATAAAAGGACATTTCCAGATAACCTGCTTCGGTGATGTACACCACTTTCTTCGTATGGAAATTCAACGATCAGATGCTGCGTTTTATGTCTCACTTAAGAACTACACCAATAAAATAATTGCGAAGTTTGGTATGGATTCCGCTAAACCTGCGAAGACACCGATGGACCCTCGATACTTAAAAATAGATGAAACCAGTGCACCGTTTCCAAATCAAACGCTATATCAGAGTCTTATTGGAGCCTTGCTGTATTTGGCAGTTAATGCCAGGCCTGACATTGCTGTCAGTACTGCAATTTTGGGCAGGAAGTTCAAAAGCCCTTCAGAAGCAGATTGGACGGCAGCAAAGAGAATACTTCGCTACATCAAGGGCACCATTGACTACAAACTTGATCTGGGAGAGACAAACGAATGGGCACTAATTGGTTACTCAGATGCTGACTGGGCAGGAGACCAAGAAAGCAGAAAGTCCACATCCGGAAATATTTTTATGTTTAAAGGGCCTATATCTTGGACGAGTAGACGCCAAGATTGTGTTTCACTTTCATCTATGGAGGCTGAGTATGTGGCACTCAGCGAAGCTACCCAAGAAGCAGTATGGCTGCGACGTCTTCTTAAAGATTTTGGAGAACTTCAAAGCAAAGCTACTCTAATGAATGTGGATAACCAGAGCTGCATAGCTTTTGTTAATACAGAGCGACTAAGTCGACGATCGAAGCACATAGAAATAAGAGAAAGGTTTGTACGGGATCAATGTAACAACAAAGAAGTCTATCTGCAATACTGTCCAACGGATTCAATGCTTGCTGACATCTTCACAAAGCCGCTGGCACCTGTAAAGCAGTTAGGTTTTTGTAAACTACTTAATCTTTTTAAATAGTGGCTCATCGAGGAGGAGTGTTGAAGCGAACTAAGAACTAAGCGAAAGCGATGAACCACGATGTATCTCTGAACTCTTTTATTTGTGAGATACATACTTCTATCTATGCAAGGCGTCACTTCTAATTTAACCGCCATCCATTACGCATCTCAATCTCAATTTAACTTATTCTTTTAACTCAAATACTTTTCATTGTTTAACATTAATACTTTATTATATTCAATAAATACAATAACCATAACTTTGTGTCTTGCGTTTTTGCTAACACTACACAACACAGACTTCTCTCAATCTTCATCTGAAAATCCACGCAGGTGAGAAAAAAGTTCTTAACACAATCCCTACTTATGCGACACATGATCTCACACAGTGATGAACGAAAATTTGCCTGTCCCTTTTGCGATTAACGTTTCAAAACCATCGACAATTGCAAGAATCATATGAAATTCCACAAGAATCATCTGCTGTAAATTCCATCACTCAGCAATTTATTGCAGTTGTTTAGATTCCCGAAAAGAATTTCTCACCGAAACTCCTTCAACTTGAATTGGTGAAAAATTGCAAAAATCACAAGCACAAGAATATGACAATCAAAACACTGATGACAAAAGAAAACAACCACCACATCCAAGAAATCAAAAGCACGATGGGTCAAGCAGATCACTCAGACCGGACACAAATGCAGTGTATGTGGAAAGATTTTCTTCAAATCCAGTTATTTGGAACGTCACATTCGAACTCATGCAAAGAAAAAGCCATATCAGTGTAGTGTTTGTTCGAGGTAGTTTGCATTAATGTCCAATTTGGTGCATCATATGAAGATACATGATTCGCAAAGAGAGACTTTTGACTGTCAGGTTTATGGCAAGAAGGAGCATTACAAAAAACCGGGTGTTTTGCATATGATGGAATAACATACGTAAGAGCTTGTGAAGTCAAAACAATTAAGAAATCGTATTTTAAGGAGGTCTTTTTCTTCCATAAAGGGGAAAAAACTGACCGAAAATATAAAGAAACCATAAGAACAACGACAAGATTTACTATTTCTTGTTATATTTTAAAGACAAGAATTCATAATAAAATTTCTTTTAGTTGAGTTGTTGTGAAGTAAGTGAAAAGTTTTTGAAAAATTAATTTCCAAACTCATAAATGTTTTCTTCGAAATTGTATAATAATATTTAGGACCTACGTATGTACTTATTTAATATTCAATACTCTTGTCGAAAACTTTTGTTGTTGAACTTGGAAATATATGTTTGTTACCTAAAACAGTTGCAGTTGGTCTTAGAATCGTCATCAAATTTTGGGAATGGATGTACTTACATACATACATATGTATAACCAAAATCTGATTATGAGGGCTTATAGGTGCATATTTTGTAATGTCAAAATAAATGGCAGGTTTTTCTTTAACCTTTTGGTGGGGGTGGCAATACATCGCAGAAAGTTCTGACGGTGTATTTGCGAATCCATACGGGCGAGAGACAATTTCAGTGTGGTGTGTGTAAGAAGACGATTCGAACTTCAGGACATAAAGATTTCGCATATCAAGGCACATCATGAAAAGAAAAAGTAGATGTAAGAGAAAGGATTACATAATTATGTCTTTAATAGTTGTGATAAGAAACAAAACTGATTCCAATGTTGATCTACATAATGTACATACATATATTAAACAAAATAAATTACAATACAAAATTTTTGAAAATGTACATAGCTGAAAAATAGATCCTTTTGTAAGTTTACATAAGCTATTAATCTTTTTATTTTAAAATGGTGTTTTTTTATGGGTACACTAACCACCCGGACTCCTCTTCCCAGTCAAATTATGGAAATAATTTGATCGTCGTTTAAATTTAAACACAAATTTGTAACTTTTATTCCAATGTATAATGTTGAGAAACGATATTCTTTTGATATAAGTTCCACAAATACTTATATAAAAAACAATTATTTCGGAACAAATGAAGTATGTATATCACTGAAAAAAAGATATATAAGATTTACAATATAGGACTTACCATTTTTTTTTTCAAATCGGTTCCCATATAAAAAAAACTGCATGCAACCCCTAAAGGGGGGACCTTCGTAACTTTCGAAAATAAAAGTAAAAGGGTGAAACTCGAAGTATATTTATTTTGTTTTTTTTTTTTATTAAAGAGATGTAATAAAAAGTATTCAAAACAAAAGTTAACAGTAGTTGAAAAAGTAAAACTAAAGACTTAACTACATAGACCTACTTTTGCCAAACAGTACAAAAAAGAGAAATAAATATCTATGCTGAAGACACAGTTTCTTTAGCAATCAAATTAATTTCTCACTTTTGTACTATTTGGCGAAATAAGGTTCATGTAGTTAAGTCTTAATCTGAATCTTCTGCAAAAAAAAAGTGGTTCAGTCAGCTTTGAGATTGGAAGGTTAAACCTTATCTCCCATTCGCGGCACTCTAGCCTTTTGTCATAGCAACAAAGATGCAAATATGCCATTTTTAGCTCATGTAACTCATCATTTTTCTTTTGGCTGGCCGAAAGCTTTTCGCTTGTTCGTCTTGCTCTCTTTTTCACTTAATCTTGACCAGTTAGTGGGTCTACATTTGATGTAGTTTCATCAAGGTCTTGTTTAGTGGGATGCTTTGGGTAAAAGCCATCAGACTCGAATTCGTGAAAAAAAAACACGACACTTTTTGTTGAGTCTTAATCTATGTACCTACATGTACATTATATATAATTATTTTAATAATGAAGACCACTATACCTCTTCTCCTATGATTGATAAAATCAATTTATCGTTTTCATCAATTATTTCTTTTTTTTCAGCACCACCTACGCCAGTCCACTTTATTCTGTCCACTTTGTTCTTTAAATTCAGAAAACTATAAATTAGAACTTATTCAAAATTTAAGAAAATAATTGCTTACCAAAGCGCTCCTTCTCCAGTTCTGGCACGTTACTCTTCCGAATTTTTCTCCGTCGGAGTCGGTAACAATGCCGTAACTCGAGGCGATCTCCGAAACTCTATTCCATGCTTCCGAAATATCTGCTTTTGATATGCTCGAAGAAAATTTTCCGAAGAGGATCTCTTTGTAAGCATAAATTTCTTGTAGAACAAGCATCTGTTGTTCTTTTACTGACTTGAAAATATAAAAATAAACGATATTATATTTATAATTTATGTTTAAAAACAAAATACTTAGGTACTTTTGTATATTTTCTTTTGTATACAGACATTGTGAATCTTTATTTAAAAGCAAATATTGTAGATCTTAATTAAACCGCTAGCTCGTTTTGTTCTGCTTTGCTTTACTTACATCAAAAAATTATATTGTATAAATGTAGCAAGAATTTACTGTTATTTGTAGTACAGCAATGTAGCATAAAAAGCTGTGAGACAGAATCATACATTTTTCCAGTAATTCCAGTACATTCTCCGTATCTACACTGATGTACTACAACTGAAAATCGAACGTACCTATGAAACAGAACTGATGTAATACAACAGTCAAAATGCTACATTGTACTTGATGTAGTAGCGCTGAAATAGGCCCCATAGGTGACCATTTTGATTCGTAAATGTTGACAGCACTGTGAAAAAAAAAAAACAAAAAAAAAGGCAAAATGCCAAATACCTTAAGCCCAAAAACCAAAATGGAAACCATGACAACGAGGATGAGCCACAAATCGTAAGTATTTTATTTCTTTTGTTAATTAATTTGGTAAAAGTGTGTTTTTTTTATTGAAGACGAAGAATCTGGACAAACAATGAAACCATTGCCTTTTTGCGGGCACACCCCAGAAAAAAAATATGCCATAGAGAATGTGTTGGAGGATTTAATGGCGGCTGAGGTACTTGTAAGTTTTCTTATTGAATCAAAATAAATATAAATAAAACCTGTAAATATCAACTTCAGTAATTATTTTACTCTTTTAACTTACAGACTCAACTAACCACCGTCGAAATGCTGACAACAAAAATGAAAAATCTTAAAAAAGCAATGAAGACAACAATGGTCAGACGGGTGCATCTGCCAGCAAAGCCCCATTTGAGGAAATTATGGAGGAAATCTTCGAAAAGCGACCGGAGATAAGAAACTTCCACACCATAAATTTGAGTGGAGCGGTCATCGCAGCATTACCCACTTGTTCTAGGTGGGATTCCCTAGAAGAGGAAGTGTTTGAAGTTGAAGGTAAGAATACAAAATTAAAAGTGTTCATAGGTTTTTTTTTCGAAACCAAAGCTCTTTGTGTGTCTATTGTGACGAAATAGGTACATTTTGAATTAAGCTGCATAATAGTTTTTGGTGTTTTTTTTCGTGATATTTAAAAATTCTCATTCGATGGGTTTCCATATTTTGGTTTTGGAACTTGAAGATTTTTGACATGAAAGGAAACCAACTAAAATAATAAGTGCATGTGCAAACCGCATCAAAAGTAGGTAGCATTTTTGTTAACCATTTATCAAAACTAAATTCGTGTAATCATCACTTATTCAATTTTCAGAAATTTTAAGATTTATGATGCACTTTGTACATGCACACGTAATATTTCTTGGTTCTCTATCACATAAATAGTCTGCTGGGAGACCTTGGTCTTCATAACATTTGTTCACAAATTCAAAGCTAAAGTTATCGGCAAAACAAAAATTATAGATATTTTTTAATTTTTCAATCGAATGCCGGGTAGGACTACGAAAATAAAAAAACAAGTTTAGAACTAGTTTCAATAAACCGAGATCTATAGTTCTTATACCCAATTATTGATTTTAGAGAAGTGAAGAAATGTTCGAGTTCTAAGTATGTTAAGCACTGGAGTTTCAAAAATAAACCGCAAATTACTAGATCGAGTTTTAAATTTATTTAAGAACTTTGTCCAAAAAAAAGTCGTAAGTCTTCTTAAGTTTTGGTGATTATTTTTAAAACAATATTACGAAAAAAATCGAACTAATTTTGATCGTGTTTTATTTTGGCACAATTAAGCCAAAAATACACAATATTATCTTAGCTGCCGTTAGTCTGAATATACTGCCAACTGTTTTGTCAAAATAATTATCTATACCTAATATAAATGATTTTAAATACATTGGCGCAAAATTTTAAACAGCCTATTATTAAGGATTTAGTATGATACTACTTAACATTTTATTAATTCTTTAACAGTTTACTAAAATTTTCTTAATTTTAAATACTTTTTAACTAGTATCATACTAAACTAATTTCCTTCATAAAATTCAGCTGAACACGTCCAACAAAGTGACAGCTCGTGCAAAAAATTCACAAACACCCCTGATTTTGACAATTTTAAACGTCAAAGTGTCATATGGATTTAGTACGATACTAAAAAGATAAAATAGCCATTCGGTGATTTTAACTTTAGTAAAATGTTAGGAGATAATATGATGCTAAACTCGTTTAAAATTAGCAAAATACACTTTTTAACCTAGTAGTATACTAAAAATGATTTAACATCGTTCTAAATCAACTAAAATTTTGCGCCATTGCTTCTGCCCCAGCCTATCATATAAAATTTACAATAATAATTGCATTTTGCTTGCAGCGAATCTATATTTTAATTCACCCTCGTGAATATTTTAAAAATGGTATTTTTGGGTTTTATCTCGATTTAAAATAACAGTTAAAAAAAATTGTATTGTTTGTTTATATCTCACCACTTATTATATTTACGCAACAACATATTATTTAAACCTAAATAACTAGCAATATTTTAGAATCCATTATGTTCATACCTACATTATATTGCAATGTAATTAAATAGATTTATAAGCTGGTGACCAATAAGGGTTTTTGCATTTCCTAATACTAAATTAATTGACTGCAACCCAAATATAAAAAAAATTCTTACCTACTCCTCTAATTAGCATACGTCAATTAATATTTTTTTATTGCACCCCAGCAGCTGCGGCTGTTTGCATATGCAAAACTAAAATCAATTCAATTACATATAGTAGAAAAATCACTCCTATAGTTTCTCCTGATGATGGAAGAATGGGTATTTTTTTCAATCTATATATGAACTGTTCAAGAACTTTACAAAACCTCCAAAGTTTCTGTTTTATCGTCTGAGTCGTTCAAAGTAAACAATATTTCCGAATTGAATTTGTTTAGAAATGTTTTTGGAGGTTTAAAATCAACTATTGCCCCCCCCCCCATTTCTCCACCCATTTTGGCCAGAAAAATAGACCATCTGGAACCACTTTCTGGGCATAAACGGGCAAGCCTAATTGCAACGTGGATTTTTTGTTAACAATTCAGAAATCAAATTGGATCCGAGCTGCGAGCTTTCTACACGGTGAGGTCGGGAATACTTAAGGTTGGCCCTGATATGAGAAAAGTCTCGGGCCGGGACGATACCGTTTTTTTTTTTTTTTTTGGATCGAAATTTACTGGTGGATTTAAAGTAGAAAAAAATGTATTTTTTGATTAAAGCATTGAATTATTGAATGTAAATCATTGCAGCTTTTTGTCAAAGCTCTCAGTCCTATATAAAATCGATATAGACGATACTTAGTTACACCAGATTGAAACCGATGCTATAAATACTGAAATTTGTCGGTTTTGACCAGACCGAGAAGAGGCCGACAAAAGTTTCGCCGCATCTCTTGGCCAGTCCTAGATGGAAGTATTTTATTTTAGGCCCACATACAGTCTTCGTTGAGAATAATACTTACCTGTAGAAATTACCTTTCAATGTCCTCAGCATTTCTTCGGCCGTCTTTGCAAGATTTGGTTCGCGCTTTGACACCTTTAGATCGTGATTATAAGGTTCGTCTTTTCGTTCGTTTCGTCTTTCATGATTACATGGTTCGCGATCATACGTACGTACTTCCATTCGTTACTTTGACGTTCATGGAATATGGGGTTGTTTTGAAAGAAAATAGTTAAAAAGTATTGTAAATAAAAATATTTTTTAATCACTTATATCTCAAACACAATCGTATATTAGGTGTATCCAAATACAAAAAACAATTTTTCAATTCAATCTTTTTTGTTCAAATCGTTTTTTGCTAACATCGAAGAGCATTGTGGTTGCCAAATCAGAGACGTCAAAGTTTAACCAGAAAAAGTCTTTAAAGTTTCATTCCTGCTTTCGTTACTGCCTTCCCTCTACATTTCTGCTCCCCTCACCTAATCTGTCAAAAAGACGAAGCAGCCGAAAAAATGAATCGTGTAATCGGGCACTTAGAGGTTCACTTTGCCTCCTGGTAAAACCTTAGCTTCATTTTCCTGCTCTGACATCCTTCTTTTACCTGAATCACTCGCTTCTCATGCTTTTTCTTTTTACTTCTTTTTTTTTCCTCTAACAAACTCGTCTTCTGCTTAAAGATCTGATGAGCAGCTCTGATACTTCTAGCTTCTATTTAGTGCGCACCGCTTTGTATGTCTCTTGTTTAATGGCACGTTCTTGCCGAAACTTATTGCCAAATCAGGTATTTTTTTTTGTGGTGGTCAGGAAAAATAAAAAAAAAAATAATCCTGATGATAACTTCTTGGAAATGCTGCAATTGGTTCACAATACTTGATGCTGTTGGGATAGAACTTCTCATAGTTTATTTAATACTCGAACGAAAAATGAACCAAAAAATCTCTTGCAATGTTGTAGCCGTTTGACGTTGAACATCCTGAAAGTATTTCCCTATTCAGCCGTAACTCGTAGCGTTTCGACATCTGTGATACTGGAGAAGTTGCTTTTGTCAATCGCAATCCGGTTGATGGTCCATCAGTGGCGTGGCGTCAATAATTTGAAATGGGAAGACGTAACAAAAATTATTGACCTACAAAATTAAACAAAACTTATCTACATCTTTGCACCTTAAAAAAAAAACAAGCAGATACATTAAAATGAGTTAAAAACACAACCATTCCGTTTGCAATCTATATTTTCATAGGACGCATATTTACATACATTCACCTTCCATTAAACCTTTATTATTAATTTTTATTTATATAACATACATATTAATATAACATACATAATTTGCTTAATTCATTTGATTCCTCCAGGAGAAAATCTGTAGAGCAACAATATTTATGGTTTTTAAAAACATTTTTTAAAATGAAATCAAAAACCAGAACTTAAAACCTAGCTCTCAAGTACATATATGTATATGTATAGAAAATAAATATGAAAAAAGCAAGAAATGTGGAATTGAGAGCAGTTTTCAGAAATAAGAGTTGGCATTTTGGGTTTGTCGTCTGGGTTTTGGTCTTCTTATTTCTCACGAATGAGATTATATCGTTGAAAAGATTAGCCCTATTACATAATTTTTTTGTATGGACACAAAGCTGTAAGCCATGGGTTTTAGGCTGTATAGGGCAACAAAGATTGCAATTAGAGCAAAGATTATTTGCAATAGTGTTTCATTAAAATAACAGTATTGGTCACTTTAGATGAACTGAATAGACCCCAAAATAAAGGAACTTTTATACCAATGGTCAATAAAAGCGAATAATATTATGGTTGGAGAATAATTCGCTTAACAGTATGAAAATTCTACTTTTTTTATTCGATTTAGCGACTTAAATGAATGGGAATTGGAATAAATGTGCGTCTTGTGCCCACAAATTAAACCATGGGGCTTAGGGAGTATATTACAAAATATAAAACAGTTCGTTTATGTTTATTTGAATTTGCATTTTTTTTTATTTTTTCAGAGCTAATATCACCTTTGCTGGAAATAACACATTTATCAAATTCTGAACCCCAACCATCTACTTCGGAGCAGTCAATTTCCTTAAGTCCAACGTCAGCATCGGAAGAAGCCCAAGCAACGTCGCAGCCACCATCTGCATCAAAAAAGAAAGATCTGCAAAAAAGACCGCTAAGGAAAAATGCTTCATCGATAAAATGAATATGAAAAGGGAAATGGCCATTGCCAAAAATGAAATCTTAAAAGGTTATTATGGTAAAAAGCTAAAGAAAATGGACAGTAATGAAAAGGGGCAAAAAAATATTTTTTTAAGCATTTTTTCTTGTACATATTACATTCTTTAAGTCTCAAAAATAATTTAAAATGTTCTGTTATTGTTTTGAGTTATAAGTGAGGATCCTAATAGTCTTAGAGCTCACAGCAAATTTTGGGGGTGGATTGATAACCAAAATATGAGTATGAGGGTTTGTAGGTGCATATATCGTGGTATCGAAAACAATCATCTGGCAGGTTTCTTTTTCAGCCTTTGACGGGGGTGGGGGTTTGAAAACAGTGATATTCCAATTTATTTTGTTAGAAGTATTACCACTTCAATAAATTTAAAAAATATATGCCGTGGTGCTCTCTCATTTTCTTTGAGTTAAAACGTCATAATCTTGGCAATCCGACGAATAGAACTCAAAATAGTAGCTTTTTAAGAGGACATTATCATCTTTTTCTTAGAGAATTATAAATTACAAAAAATCAAAAAAAAAACAAATTCTAAAAAAAAATCGATTAAGGTTCGCTTAAAAAGATAATATCTTGGGATCTATTGGTCGGATTGCCAAGATTATGACGTTTTAACTCAAAGAAAATAACAGAGCATCACGGCATATATTTTTTTAAATTTATTGAAGTGGTAATACTTCTAACAAAATAAATTGGAAAATTGCTGTTATCAAGCCCCCACCGACGCCAAAGACTCTGGAATTGTCGATCCTGACGATTCTGTAGAGCACGAATGAACTGTGTTTTACATTCGATAGATGTGCATTTTTTTATCAACTGAATGATTATGTATTCTCCGATGTTTTCGTCAGTCAGTTCATTTTTGTAAGCTAAAATTTCAATAGTTACTAAAATGTATCCGATTTTAATGGAGAAAAAAGTAAAAAAGCACGCATACGGAATGCACAAAGGCCGATGTAAATGCAGATAGTTACTTGTACGAAAGGTTTTATTCACACGTTGTTATACAGACAATGGTCATAGATACTATTTATCTTTTCGAAACCAAAAATCAACTGACCTACGTGAACAAAGAACTATGCGTTCAGGAAATTCGAAGAGAAGCTGCGAGTCTGCAAGACATATGCGGTAGGTTTTGTATATGCATACATTTAACAATCATTTAAATACCTATATTGCTTCATATAGCCCCATGATGTTGATTTCGCCTTATTGAAACAGACGGCAAAAGACGGATGAACAGAAAATATACGTAGATCCACTTCAACAAATATTTCATCAATAAGAAGACAACTTTGGTGGTCCCAGCAACACAGACAAGGAAGCAGAAGCCAAGTCGTCTAGAAGTGGTGCTATAAAAAAACTTAAGTCGAAGAAGAGTACTCATATGATTGAAGGCGTTTTGAATGTATCATATTTGATTTCTTGACGTGGAGCAAGAAATCGTTAATTTTGACAATTAAAATTTAATAATTAAGATAATACTCGTACCTACTTATATGTACATTTATACATACAATTTTTGAAATTTGATAAGAATGCATTTTTCATTTTAACTTTGTTCAAAAAACACTGTTGTTAATCGCTTTTTTTTTAAGTTATTTCTATGCAAAGAAAAGAATTCAAAAAATTATAAGAAATTTTAATGAAAGTTTTGCAAAATATTTTCTCGTTCGCTCGATTTACTCTTGGCCAATTTGTAAGTTGATTTCTTAGAGAATTACAAAAAAAAAAAACAGTTTATAAGTTACAAGATACTTTGTTTTAGAAAAAAATAGAAATGGACGCACAAAGTCTTATGGTAAGACATTTGATAGAATCCCAAGAGGACGAGATCCTTCAAATGTTACTGGAAGACGAAGACCAGGAGGATGAAATATTGATGCTAACAAGCATGATGCGGAGTTCGAGGAACTGCATTATAGATTATGTAGAAAAAATCGTGCCATCATACGATGACAAGGAGTTTGTTAGACACTTCAGGATAAAAAGAAGTCTTTTATAAGAAAGAAGTTTTTTATAACCCTCAGAATTTTCGAATCTGTTGACCAGGCTTTCAGGTCAACAGATTCGAAAATTCTGAGGGTTATAAAAAACTTCGTCCCGATAAAAGGCTCAGTGCGGAAAAAAATACACTGATATTTCTGTGGTTTGCAGGCCATGAGGCATGTAGCTTCAGGGATCTGGCCGATCGCTTTGACGTGTCGCTTTAAACGGTGTGACGTATTATCGACCGCTACACGCATTTTGTCAGCAGCCTCAGCAGAGATTTTGTTAAGTGGCCCAACGGGCAGGAGAAGTTGGAGACCAACAATTTTTTTAAAAAGAAAGCTGGGTTTGCTAAAGCAATAGGTAAGTTGTTCGGTTATTATTTAGTTAACGTTTTAGTCCGATATTAATTATGAAAATAATATATATCGTGGTTTGTTCGGATACATAAAACTTAATAAAAACTGGACCTGATTAGTTACGTCTTTTTGTGGATTTGTTCGGCGAAGGTTTAGGAAAATAAGAAAAGTAGGAAAAAAAGAAAGCAACAAAGTTATATGTACATATATTTTTTGATGTATAGAGAGTTTATTTGTTTGATAAATATGAATTTATGAAAATAAAAAATCGTTGGGGCGGTTTTCTGGAAGCTACGGTCATTTTTGAGATGAAAACAAAATTGTATGGCAGATACCGTGTTTTTTGGTCATAAAAAAAAAAAAATAAAAAAAATGTGTAGGCAGACAGACAGACAGAATCGCGAGACCCACTTTTTTCGCGTCCTCTATAATCGTATTGTTAAGGAAAATTAATATCTCAAGCTCGATTTTCTTTTACGAATCCATAACTTACCATATAGTACCAATATCACAAGTAATAATTACTTACCATTCATGTTAAAATTGAGAAGAAATATCAATACCCCAGAAGTAGAAAAACTTTTACATTTATAAATTTGAAAAAAGCTTTCTTTAATCAAAATTAAATTATGTAAATATTTTAAGGTTGCATCGATGGCACACATGTCAGGATTGATCCTCCAGCCACAAGCAAAGATGAATACATCGACCGGAAAAAACAACACAACTATTGTTATGCAGGCAGTATGCAATGAAAACAAAAAATTCATAGATATTTTCATTGGCTTCCCTGGGTCTAGTCATGACAGCTGGGTGTTCCAAAATTCACCGCTTTATGATGAGCTAACAAGCTTTGGAGGTGATATTTTGTATCTATTTTATGAAAACATTTTTACAAAACTTGTTTCCTTTCAGATAACTACTTGTAAGGCGATTCAGCCTACCCGTGCTCCAAATACTTAATAACCCCATACAGGGATAATGGCCGTCTCACGGCTGAACAAAAAAATTATAATATTAAGCTAAGTTCATGTCGTGTAGCTATTGAGCATTCCTTTGGTATACTTAAACAACGTTTTCGGCAGCTGTACTACTGCAAGTTGAGAGGTGTAGACAAGATATGCCATTTTATAAGGGCCTGCTGTGTTCTTCACAATATTGCTGGTGAAGATGATTTAGATTTTGTTCTAAATGTTCCGAACAATGCCGAGGAAAGTTCTGACCGGCCTCAGTTGGGAGAAATCACAAGAGGAAATGCTGTAAGGGATGCAATTTCCAGGACTTTGCAGCAAAGGCAAAGGCCTTAAGAAAAAACACTTTCTGCGACATTTTCGATAAACTGGATGTTGTAGCCTTTGTAGCTCAAGAGCAAATAAAACAATAACACTAATATTTTATATATGTACTTAGTTTTTATTTAAATTGTTAAAGGTTAAGAGTTTAAACATTTATTGGTATTTTAATTTAGTTTCCATTAAATATAGGCATATAACAACTAGATACAATAAATTATGATATGTTTTTACAACAAAACAAAAAAAAACATTTGAATATAGAAAAAACTATGAATACAAATTACTTTGGATAAATTCTTTTTAAAATATCCAGCATCTCAGCATCCCTCTCTTCCTTTCCTTTCATATAGGCTTTAATATGAGAGTGAAAGTCCTTCCTTTCTTCGGCAATTTCTTCCAATTCACTCAGGATCTTGTCTTGGTTTCCGTAGTTTCTTCGTTTTTTAACAGGGCTTTTGGGTTCTTCATCTTGAAAGATAAAAAAGAAAAAATATAAGCTTGAATAACAAATTAAATTTTAACCTAAATTAGATGTTTATTTCAGCACAACACGGATAAGAAAAACTCTGAAATTTAAGAAATGTTTTTATTTTGTCCGAGCTTTTCTTATATGGAAAAAACGGATATAAGAAAGAACTTTCTTGTATCCGTCATCTACTGTAGTAAGTTTTAGATACCTGATGATGGGGAAGATGAGCTTTCAAGAAGTACAGTTTCATTTGAATTTAGCAGAGCACCACCACCGGAACTGGTAGCAGGAGTTGCTGAACTGGTTGCAGGAGTCGCTGAACTGGTTGCAGGAGTTGCTGCTGAACTTGGATTTTTATTCTTAGGAACAACACTTGAGGGAGTTCCTTTTGTAATACCACCTGAGGAAGATGGAGTATTCTGGGGAGCACAGCCAGCAACCAACTCTTTCCTCGATTTTCCGTTGATATCCCGATTGTGAATAATATATTCCGGATGGAGTCCACGTCTCTTCCCAAAAACTCTGTCAAGCTCACTATTATAAGAAGAACACAGTGTTCAGTACAATGAAACTTAAATAAATTTAGTAATCAACAAAAGCTTTAAAAGAAGATATGGAAATCTTCAGGAATATTCAAATTTCATACACATGTGTATGTATGTCGATCACAAAAAACATTTATTTTGATACAATATTAATCAAATTTTCACCTTACCTTTCAAAAGGACACGTTGTTTTGTCCCTCCCCGTCTTGGAGTTGTGCAGCTTGGTTCGCTTATATGAGCGTTCAAGGGATCGGTATTTCCCAACAATTTGTGTAAGGGTTAAACGGTACCCTTTATCGTTCATTTCCTTATGGATATGTTCCCACATCTTTGTTTTGTTTTTTAAGCCTAAAGTTTTTCCAACTTGTGGGAGCAGATCCTCTAACAATGATATAAAATACTTTGTTGGTCCCGATAACCACACAAATTTATCATTGTCGAGAATGTCGACGTTGTTGACTCATAATTTTCTTCTCCAAAGGTTTCCTCGTTTTGAAACAATTCATTTTCTTTATTTGCTTCCTCGTCGAGGACTTCGGAATCCTCGTCGAAGACTTCGGAAAAGGTTCGAGCTGGAATTTGTTCAAATTCAATCTGTGGAATGTATTCCAAATTCAATCCCTGTGATAGAATCAATTCTTCAGTCACCAAGTTTCGGTACTCCGCATCTTTAAATAAAAGTCATATTATTGCTTTTTTCCCACAAAATGTTTTAACGAGTTTTTTAAATGGATAGTTTTTGAAAAATCATTTTAAAACTCAAAATTATGGAAAAGAAAATAAGTACATTTTTTTCTTAAACTTAGGCCGCTCCCTGAAATCAGTCTGTACCGCTTGTGCATGAATACATGTATTTGAATGGGTGCATCCTCATAAGGTCGGTACGTGCGGTATACCGAGTCGCGGTACGAATCGGCAGTAAGAAATCGGTACGTACGAAAAAATGTCGTCGGCAGAAGTGGGTTCACGTTTAACTTGCGTTGGAAGTGGAAAATCACGATTTTTTGTACAATTATTTAAATAGGAGAATATTCAAGTAGGGACATGTTCATTTTATGCATGGATTGCAACCTTTCATCATCTTGGGAAAGTTCTTTGACCGCAACACATTCGACAAAACTATTTTTTTCAATATATGGATGTCGCCAGTACCTTTGTTATTGGAAGACGCATGAAATGAAGTACGAGACTTCCAGTGACTTTATATATTTATTGTTTTTACCCCCCGACTCCACAGGCCATGAACGATGTCCATAATCCAATCTACAATCCAATCCACAATCTGATTTGTATGGATCTGTCACTGCTTGGACATGGATTTTTGTATTGACACAAAGCTGTAAACCATGAGTTCAGGCAGTATATGGCAACAAAAATTGCAATTAGCAAATAACATCATGGTTAGCGAATAGTTCGCTTAACAGAATGAATATTCTACTTCTTTTTATTCGATTTAGCGAATTTAATAAATGGGAATAATTGTGAAAATCCAAAGGAGAATGGGCAAAAAATATGGGACCTGGTCAAACGAAAGTGTCCAGAAACGAGACCAATAAAAATGATTAGGTACTATGGAGTAAGGAGTAATAACAAAAACACTGCAAATTCGAATGAACATAGACGAATTGTCTTATATATTGTTATATACTGCCTAAACCCAATGGTTTACAGTTCTATAAAATTTAAATCACTGGCGTTGGCGTCACGTGGCTCTAGCAATTAACTGGAAATTTAAAATGTTTTTTTTTTAGTTGTCAGATTTGACATTTTTTGCTGTGCTGTAATTTTCTGTCCGGAGAAATTTCTCGGACAGAAAATCACAGATAGGTGAAATTTTTTACTCTCTCATGAGTATTCTCTTTTGTCATAAACTGCGATATTTTAGAGTACGGGAACGGCTTGGGACTGAAAATCACACAAATGCACAGAAAAGAATCAGTTCATATATTTTTTTTCGATATTTATATATTTTTATACTAAACTATAATAATGCAACGCGAAGAAAAACAACTTCAAATGACTAGACGCAGTCCTAAATCGTTTAATTCATTTTAAAAACTCAATCGACTCAATTATCCACAAAATAGAAACAATACGATTCAATAAACTGGCCAACATTTCTAGACAATTTTGCTCTTATTTCAAGTCATGTAAGTAGAAACACAAACAAATGAAATAGCCCTTATCAGAGTCTAATGGAAAAGTTAAAACACAAAAATACTAGCTAACCGGCCTCGAAGATTCTGTCCAAAGAACTTGGTCCTCCACTACGTAATCGCACAGTTTTACCTTTGATTGTGTCGCCCGAACAAGATGAAGCTCTATGGAATTTATCTGAAGCTCTTGTTGCAGTATTTTCGCATGACATCGTTCCCAATTACCTACGGACCAAACCTGATCCAACTGCCGAACAGAAAATGATTCAAAAGGAGCAAAAGGTTTGATTCGGTCAACACAAAATATTAAACAACAAACATTTTTCCACCTTTTCAGGCGCAAATCTATCTTTGGAAACAGCAATGAAACAAGTCGCACAAAACGATAAAGTTTTTACTTATGTCTTGGAAATGGTCAGCAAAGCCCGAGAATACTGGTAAATCAAATCATCCTCCCGTGCAGGTTTGTTATTAGCAAAAGTAAAACTTGAACATTTGTATTATTATTATCTTGGGTTTTATTGTCGAAAGAATTCAACAAACAAGCAGCAACGCTGACACACATTTACTTGTCCAAACTGTTGGAATGGGCAAATGCCTGAAGACAGCAATGCAGCTATCGGCACCTGGTTCAGCTGCAGGCCATCCGCAATCCATCACCCATGAGTTCAGTCCATCTGGTGTAAATCAACTTGGCAAGGCGCCACCAGCAATCAAGACAAACATTTAAAGTCTGCCAATCAAGTTAATCCCTTTGGAAGGAGTCAAGAATGGTTTTATTTGCAGTACGGAATATTTATGCTGGTGAGGAGATAAGTGACGATTATAACTTTTCGCTATATAATTCATCCGAGAATCAAGAATGTCGCTGTAATACTCCACACAATGTCGTGGAGTGATTGGCGGAAAGTCTCAGCGAATAAAACCTTTTGTGGAGCCACCAAAACCAATTGACACCTCTGCAGAACAGACGGATGGAAGGCGAAATGGGCAACAGCGAAAGGGGCAGAGATCAGCACGAAAAGATGTTATACGTCTTCAGTCCAAGGATGTTGCAACTGTCGAGAAAAAGACAAGCGATTGATTGGGGTGCAGAGAATCTTCTTAATTAGGCATTTTGAAAAAGTAAGTAAAAACTTCATTAATTATAAAGATGTTTGTTTATTTTTTTAGATGGAACTGATAAACAGCAAATTACTAAAATGTTTCCGATTTTAATGGAGAAAAAAGTAAAAAAGCACGCATACGGAATTCACAAAGGCCGATGTAAATGCAGATAGTTACTTGTACGAAAGGTTTTATTCACACGTTGTTTTACAGACAATGGTCATAGATACTATTTATCTTTTCGAAACCAAAAATCAACTGGCCTACGTGAACAAAGAACTATGCGTTCAGGAAATTCGAAGAGAAGCTGCGAGTCTGCAAGACATATGCGGTAGGTTTTGTATATGCATACATTTAACAATCATTTAAATACCTATATTGCTTCATATAGCCCCATGATGTTGATTTCGCCTTACTGAAACAGACGGCAAAAGACGGATGAACAGAAAATATACCTAGATCCACTTAAACAAATATTTCATCAATAAGAAGACAACTTTGGTGGTCCCAGCAACACAGACAAGGAAGCAGTAGCCAAGTCGTCTAGAAGTGGTGCTATAAAAAAGCTTAAGTCAAAGAAGAATACTCATATAATTGAAGGCGTTTTGAATGTATCATATTTGATTTCTTGACGTGGAGCAAGAAATCGTTAATTTTGACAATTAAAATTTAATAATTAAGATAATACTCGTACCTACTTATATGTACATTTATACATACAATTTTTGAAATTTGATAAGAATGCATTTTTCATTTTAACTTTGTTCAAAAAACACTGTAGTTAATCGCTTTTTTTTAAGTTATTTCTATGCAAATAAAAGAATTCAAAAAATTATAAGTAATTTTAATGAAAGTTTTGCAAAATATTTTCTGTTCGCTCGATTTACTCTTGGCCAATTTGTCAGTTGATTTCTTAGAGAATTACAAAAAAAAAAAACAGTTTATAAGTTACAAGATACTTTGTTTTAGAAAAAATAGAAATGGATGCACAAAGTCTTATGGTAAAACATTTGATAGAATCCCAAGAGGACGAGATCCTTCAAATGGTACTGGAAGACGAAGACCAGGAGGATGAAATATTGATGCTAACAAGCATGATGCGGAGTTCGAGGAACTGCATTAAAGATTATGTAGAAAAAGTCGTGCCATCATACGATGACAAGGAGTTTGTTAGACACTTCAGGATAAAAAGAAGTCTTTTTGAAAGCCTGGTCAACAGATTCGAAAATTCTGAGGGTTATAAAAAACTTCGTCCCGATAAAAGGCTCAGTGCGGAAAAAAATACACTGATATTTCTGTGGTTTGCAGGCCATGAGGCATGTAGCTTCAGGGATCTGGCCGATCGCTTTGACGTGTCGCTTTCAACGGTGTGACGTATTATCGACCGCCTCAGCAGAGATTTTGTTAAGTGGCCCAACGAGCAGGAGAAGTTGGAGACCAACAATTTTTTTAAAAAAGAAAGCTGGATTTGCTAAAGCAATAGGTAAGTTGTTTGGTTATTATTTAGTTAACGTTTTAGTCCGATATTAATTATGAAAATAATATATATCGTGGTTTGTTCGGATACATAAAACTTAATAAAAACTGGACCTGATTAGTTACGTCTTTTTGTGGATTTGTTTGGCGAAGGTTTAGGAAAATAAGAAAAGTAGGAAAAAAAGAAAGCAACAAAGATATATGTACATATATTTTTTGATGTATAGAGAGTTTATTTGTTTGATAAATATGAATTTATGAAAAAAAAAAATAAAAAAATCGTTGGGCGGTTTTCTGGACGCTACGGTCATTTTTGAGATGAAAACAAAATTGTATGGCAGATGCCGTGTTTTTTGGAAATAAAAAAAAAAAAATAAAAGAAATGTGTGGGCAGACAGACAGACAGAATCGCGAGACCCACTTTTTTCGCGTCCTCTATAATCGTATTGTTAAGGAAAATTAATATCTCGAGCTCGATTTTCTTTTATGAATCCATAACTTACCATATAGTACCAATATCACAAGTAAAAATTACTTACCATTCATGTTAAAATTGAGAAGAAATATCAATACCCCAGAAGTAGAAAAACTTTTACATTTATAAATTTGAAAAAAGCTTTCTTTAATCAAAATTAAATTATGTAAATATTTTAAGGTTGCATCGATGGCACACATGTCAGGATTGATCCTCCAGCGACAAGCAAAGATGAATACATCGACCAGAAAAACAACACAACTATTGTTATGCAGGCAGTATGCAATGAAAACAAAAAATTCATAGATATTTTCATTGGCTTCCCTGGGTCTAGTCATGACAGCTGGGTGTTCCAAAATTCACCGCTTTATGATGAGCTAACAAGCTTTGGAGGTGATATTTTTTATCTATTTTATGAAAACATTTTTACAAAACTTGTTTCCTTTCAGATAACTACTTGTTGAGCCTACCCGTGCTCCAAATACTTAATAACCCCATACAGGGATAATGGCCGTCTCACGGCTGAACACAAAAATTTTAATATTAAGCTAAGTTCATGTCGTGTAGCTATTGAGCATTCCTTTGGTATACTTAAACAACGTTTTCGGCAGTTGTACTACTGCAAGTTGAGAGGTGTAGACAAGATATGCCATTTTATAAGGGCCTGCTGTATTCTTCACAGTATTGCTGGTGAAGATGATTTAGATTTTGTTCTAAATGTTCCGAACAATGCCGAGGAAAGTTCTGACCGGCCTCAGTTGGGAGAAATCACAAGAGGAAATGCTGTAAGGGATGCAATTTCCAGGACTTTGCAACAAAGGCAAAGGCCTTAAGAAAAAACACTTTCTGTGACATTTTCGATAAACTGGATGTTGTAGCCTTTGTAGCTCAAGAACAAATAAATCAATAACACTAATATTTTATATATGTACTTAGTTTTTATTTAAATTGTTAAAGGTTAAGAGTTTAAGAGTTTAAACATTTATTGGTATTTTAATTTATTTTCCATAAAATATAGGCATATAACAACTAGATACAATAAATCATGATATGTTTTTATAACAAAACAAAAAAAAAACATTTGAATATAGAAAAAACTATGAATACAAATTACTTTGGATAAATACTTTTTAAAATATCCAGCATCTCAGCATCCCTCTCTTCCTTTCATTCATATAGGCTTTAATATGAGAGTGAAAGTCCTTCCTTTCTTCGGCAATTTCTTCCAATTCACTCAGGATCTTGTCTTGGTTTCCGTAGTTTCTTCGTTTTTTAACAGGGCTTTTGGGTTCTTCATCTTGAAAGATAAAAAAGAAAAAAATGTAAGCTTGAATAACAAATTAAATTTTAACCTAAATTAGATATTTATTTCAGATAAGAGAAACTCTGAAATTTAAGAAATGTTTTTATTTTGTCCGAGCTTTTGTTATATGAAAAAAACGGATAAAAGAAAGAACTTTCTTGTATCCGTCATCTACTGTAGTCAGTTTTAGATACCTGATGATGGTGAAGATGAGCTTTCAAGAAGTACAGTTTCATTTGAATTTAGCAGAGCACCACCACCGGAACTGGTAGCAGGAGTTGCTGAACTGGTTGCAGGAGTTGTTGAACGGGTTCAAGGAGTTGTTGAACTGGTTGCAGGAGTCGCTGAACTGATTGCAGGAGTTGCTGCTGAACTTGGATTTTTATTCTTAGGAACAACACTTGAGGGAGTTTCTTTTGTAATACCACCTGAATAAGATGGAGTATTCTGGGGAGCACAGCCAGCAACCAACTCTTTCCTCGATTTTCCGTTGATATCCCGATTGTGAATAATATATTCCGGATGGAGTCCACGTCTCTTCCCAAAAACTCTGTCAAGTTCACTATTATAAGAACACAGTGTTCAGTACAATGAAACTTAAATAAATTTAGTAATCAACAAAAGCTTTAAAAGAAGATATGGAAATCTTCAGGAATATTCAAATTTCATACACATGTGTATGTATGTCGATCACAAAAAACATTCATTTTGATACAATATTAATCAAATTTTCACCTTACCTTTCAAAAGGACACGTTGTTTTGTCCTTCCCGTCTTGGAGTTGTGCAGCTTGGTTCGCTTATATGAGCGTTCAAGGGATCGGTATTTCCCAAAAATTTGTGTAAGGGTTAAACGTTACCCTTTATCGTTCATTTCCTTATGGATATGTTCCCACATCTTTGTTTTGTTTTTTAAGCCTAAAGTTTTTCCAACTTGTGGGAGCAGATCCTCTAACAATGATATAAAATACTTTGTTGGTCCCGATAACCACACAAATTTATCATTGTCGAGAATGTCGATGTTGTTGACTCATAATTTTCTTCTCCAAAGGTTTCCTCGTTTTGAAACAATTCATTTTCTTTATTTGCTTCCTCGTCGAGGACTTCGAAATCCTCGTCGAAGACTTCGGAAAAGGTTCGAGCTGGAATTTGTTCAAATTCAATCTGTGGAATGTATTCCAAATTCGATCCCTGTGATAGAATCAATTCTTCAGTCACCAAGTATCGGTACTCCGCATCTTTAAATAAAAGTCATATTATTGCTTTTTTCCCACAAAATGTTTTAACGAGTTTTTTAAATGGATAGTTTTTGAAAAATCATTTTAAAACTCAAAATTATGGAAAAGAAAATAAGTACATTTTTTTCTTAAACTTAGGCCGCTCCCTGAAATCAGTCTGTACCGCTTGTGCATCGAATACATGTATTTGAATGGGTGCATCCTCATAAGGTCGGTACGTGCGGTATACCGAGTCGCGGTACGAATCGGCAGTAAGAAATCGGTACGTACGAAAAATGTCGTCGGCAGAAGTGGGTTCACGTTAAACTTGCGTTGGAAGTGGAAAATCACGATTTTTTGCACAATTATTTAATTAGGAGAACATTCAAGTAGGGACATGTTCATTTTATGCATGGATTGCAACCTTTCATCATCTTGGGAAAGTTCTTTGACCGCAACACATTCGACAAAACTATTTTTTTCAATATATGGATGTCGCCAGTACCTTTGTTATTGGCAGACGCATGAAATGAAGTACGAGACTTCCAGTGACTTTATATATTTATTGTTTTTACCCCCCGACTCCACAGGCCATGAACGATGTCCATAATCCAATCTACAATCCAATCCACAATCTTATTTGTATGGATCTGTCACTGCTTGGACATGGATTTTTGTATGGACACAAAGCTGTAAACCATGAGTTCAGGCAGTATATGGCAACAAAAATTGCAATTAGCAAATAAGATCATGGTTAGCGAATAGTTCGCTTAACAGAATGAAAATTCTACTTCTTTTTATTCGATTTAGCGAATTTAATAAATGGGAATAATTGTGAAAATCCAAAGGAGAATGGGCAAAAATATATGGGACCTGGTCAAACGAAAGTGTCCAGAAACGACACCAATAAAAATGATTAGGTATTATGGAGTAAGGAGTAATAACAAAAACACTGCAAATTCGAATGAACATAGACGAATTGTCTTATATTTTGTTATATACTGCCTAAACCCAATGGTTTACAGATTCAAATGTTGCAACTGTCGGAAAAAAGACAAAGGATTGATTGGGGTGCAGAGAATCTTCTTAATTAGGCATTTTGAAAAAGTAAGTAAAAACTTCATTAATTATAAAGATGTTTGTTTATTTTTTTAGATGAAACTGATAAACAGCAAATTACTAAAATGTATCCGATTTTAATGGAGAAAAAAGTAAAAAAGCACGCATACGGAATTCACAAAGGCCGATGTAAATGCAGATAGTTACTTGTACGAAAGGTTTTATTCACACGTTGTTATACAGACAATGGTCATAGATACTATTTATCTTTTCGAAACCAAAAATCAACTGGCCTACGTGAACAAAGAACTATGCGTTCAGGAAATTCGAAGAGAAGCTGCGAGTCTGCAAGACATATGCGGTAGGTTTGCATATGCATACATTTAACAATCATTTAAATACCTATATTGCTTCATATAGCCCCATGATGTTGATTTCGCCTTACTGAAACAGACGTCAAAAGACGGATGAACAGAAAATATACGTAGATCCACTTCAACAAATATTTCATCAATAAGAAGACAACTTTGGTGGTCCCAGCAACACAGACAAGGAAGCAGAAGCCAAGTCGTCTAGAAGTGGTGCTATAAAAAAGCTTAAGTCGAAGAAGAGTACTCATATCATTGAAGGCGTTTTGAATGTATCATATTTGATTTCTTGACGTGGAGCAAGAAATCGTTAATTTTGACAATTAAAATTTAATAATTAAGATAATACTCGTACCTACTTATATGTACATTTATACATACAATTTTTGAAATAAGATAATAAATAAGAATGCATTTTTCATTTTAACTTTGTTCAAAAAACACTGTAGTTAATCGCTTTTTTTTAAGTTATTTCTATGCAAATAAAAGAATTCAAAAAATTATAAGTAATTTTAATGAAAGTTTTGCAAAATATTTTCTCGTTCGCTCGATTTACTCTTGGCCAATTTGTAAGTTGATTTCTTAGAGAATTACAAAAAAAAACAGTTTATAAGTTACAAGATACTTTGTTTTAGAAAAAATAGAAATGGATGCACAAAGTCTTATGGTAAAACATTTGATAGAATCCCAAGAGGACGAGATCCTTCAAATGTTACTGGAAGACGAAGACCAGGAGGATGAAATATTGATGCTAACAAGCATGATGCGGAGTTCGAGGAACTGCATTAAAGATTATGTAGAAAAAGTCGTGCCATCATACGATGACAAGGAGTTTGTTAGACACTTCAGGATAAAAAGAAGTCTTTTTGAAAGCCTGGTCAACAGATTCGAAAATTCTGAGGGTTATAAAAAACTTCGTCCCGATAAAAGGCTCAGTGCGGAAAAAAATACACTGATATTTCTGTGGTTTGCAGGCCATGAGGCATGTAGCTTCAGGGATCTGGCCGATCGCTTTGACGTGTCGCTTTCAACGGTGTGACGTATTATCGACCGCTACACGCATTTTGTCAGCAGCCTCAGCAGAGATTTTGTTAAGTGGCCCAACGAGCAGGAGAATTTGGAGACCAACAATTTTTTTTAAAAAGAAAGCTGGGTTTGCTAAAGCAATAGGTAAGTTGTTTGGTTATTATTTAGTTAACGTTTTAGTCCGATATTAATTATGAAAATAATATATATCGTGGTTTGTTCGGATACATAAAACTTAATAAAAACTGGACCTGATTAGTTACGTCTTTTTGTGGATTTGTTCGGCGAAGGTTTAGGAAAATAAGAAAAGTAGGAAAAAAAGAAAGCAACAAAGATATATGTTCATATATTTTTTGATGTATAGAGAGTTTATTTGTTTTATAAATATGAATTTATGAAAAAAAAAATAAAAAATCGTTGGGGCGGTTTTCTGGAAGCTACGGTCATTTTTGAGATGAAAACAAAATTGTATGGCAGATACCGTGTTTTTTGGTAAAAAAAAAAAAAAAAATAAAAGAAATGTGTGGGCAGACAGACAGACAGAATCGCGAGACCCACTTTTTTCGCGTCCTCTATAATCGTATTGTTAAGGAAAATTAATATCTCGAGCTCGATTTTCTTTTACGAATCCATAACTTACCATATAGTACTAATATCACAAGTAAAAATTACTTACCATTCATGTTAAAATTGAGAAGAAATATCAATACCCCAGAAGTAGAAAAACTTTTACATTTATAAATTTGAAAAAAGCTTTCTTTAATCAAAATTAAATTATGTAAATATTTTAAGGTTGCATCGATGGCACACATGTCAGGATTGATCCTCCAGCGACAAGCAAAGATGAATACATCGACCATAAAAACAACACAACTATTGTTATGCAGGCAGTATGCAATGAAAACAAAAAATTCATAGATATTTTCATTGGCTTCCCTGGGTCTAGTCATGACAGCTGGGTGTTCCAAAATTCACCGCTTTATGATGAGCTAACAAGCTTTGGAGGTGATATTTTGTATCTATTTTATGAAAACATTTTTACAAAACTTGTTTACTTTCAGATAACTACTTGTTAGGCGATTCAGCCTACCCGTGCTCCAAATACTTAATAACCCCATACAGGGATAATGGCCGTCTCACGGCTGAACAAAAAATTTTAATATTAAGCTAAGTTCATGTCGTGTAGCTATTGAGCATTCCTTTGGTATACTTAAACAACGTTTTCGGCAGCTGTACTAATGCAAGTTGAGAGGTGTAGACAAGATATGCCATTTTATAAGGGCCTGCTGTGTTCTTCACAGTATTGCTGGTGAGATGATTTAGATTTTGTTCTAAATGTTCCGAACAATGCCGAGGAAAGTTCTGACCGGCCTCAGTTGGGAGAAATCACAAGAGGAAATGCTGTAAGGGATGCAATTTCCAGGACTTTGCAACAAAGGCAAAGGCCTTAAGAAAAAACACTTTCTGCGACATTTTCGATAAACTGGATGTTGTAGCCTTTGTAGCTCAAGAGCAAATAAAACAATAACACTAATATTTTATATATATACTTAGTTTTTATTTAAATTGTTAAAGGTTAAGAGTTTAAACATTTATTGGTATTTTAATTTAGTTTCCATTAAATATAGGCATATAAATTATGATATGTTTTTATAACAAAACAAAAAAAAACATTTGAATATAGAAAAAACTATGAATACAAATTACTTTGGATAAATTCTTTTTAAAATATCCAGCATCTCAGCATCCCTCTCTTCCTTTCATTCATATAGGCTTTAATATGAGAGTGAAAGTCCTTCCTTTCTTCGGCAATTTCTTCCAATTCACTCAGAATCTTGTCTTGGTTTCCGTAGTTTCTTCGTTTTTTAACAGGGCTTTTGGGTTCTTCATCTTGAAAGATAAAAAAGAAAAAAATATAAGCTTGAATAACAAATTAAATTTTAACCTAAATTAGATATTTATTTCAGCACAACACGGATAAGAGAAACTCTGAAATTTAAGAAATGTTTTTATTTTGTCCGAGCTTTTGTTATATGGAAAAAACGGATAAAAGAAAGAACTTTCTTGTATCCGTCATCTACTGTAGTCAGTTTTAGATACCTGATGATGGTGAAGATGAGCTTTCAAGAAGTACAGTTTCATTTGAATTTAGCAGAGCACCACCACCGGAACTGGTAGCAGGAGTTGCTGAACTGGTTGCAGGAGTTGTTGAACGGGTTGCAGGAGTTGTTGAACTGGTTGCAGGAGTCGCTGAACTGGTTGCAGGAGTTGCTGCTGAACTTGGATTTTTATTCTTAGGAACAACACTTGAGGGAGTTCCTTTTGTAATACCACCTGAGGAAGATGGAGTATTCTGGGGAGCACAGCCAGCAACCAACTCTTTCCTCGATTTTCCGTTGATATCCCGATTGTGAATAATATATTCCGGATGGAGTTCACGTCTCTTCCCAAAAACTCTGTCAAGCTCACTATTATAAGAAGAACACAGTGTTCAGTACAATGAAACTTAAATAAATTTAGTGATCAACAAAAGCTTTAAAAGATATGGAAATCTTCAGGAATATTAAAATTTCATACACATGTCTATGTATATCGATTACAAAAAACATTCATTTTGATACAATATTAATCAAATTTTCACCTTACCTTTCAAAAGGACACGTTGTTTTGTCCCTTCCCGTCTTGGAGTTGTGCAGCTTGGTTCGCTTATATGAGCGTTCAAGGGATCGGTATTTCCCAACAATTTGTGTAAGGGTTAAACGGTACCCTTTATCGTTCATTTCCTTATGGATATGTTCCCACATCTTTGTTTTGTTTTTTAAGCCTAAAGTTTTTCTAAATTGTGGGAGCAGATCCTCTAACAATGATATAAAATACTTTGTTGGTCCCGATAACCACACAAATTTATCATTGTCGAGAATGTCGACGTTGTTGACTCATAATTTTCTTCTCCAAAGGTTTCCTTGTTTTGAAACAATTCATTTTCTTTATTTGCTTCCTCGTCGAGGACTTCGGAATCCTCGTCGAAGACTTCGGAAAAGGTTCGAGCTGGAATTTGTTCAAATTCAATCTGTGGAATGTATTCCAAATTCGATCCCTGTGATAGAATCAATTCTTCAGTCACCAAGTTTCGGTACTCCGCATCTTTAAATAAAAGTCATATTATTGCTTTTTTCCCACAAAATGTTTTAACGAGTTTTTTAAATGGATAGGTTTTGAAAAATCATTTTAAAACTCAAAATTATGGAAAAGAAAATAAGTAAATTTTTTTCTTAAACTTAGGCCGCTCCCTGAAATCAGTCTGTACCGCTTGTGCATCGAATACATGTATTTGAATGGGTGCATCCTCATAAGGTCGGTACGTGCGGTATACCGAGTCGCGGTACGAATCGGCAGTAAGAAATCGGTACGTACGAAAAAATGTCGTCGGCAGAAGTGGGTTCACGTTTAACTTGCGTTGGAAGTGGAAAATCACGATTTTTTGTACAATTATTTAATTAGGAGAATATTCAAGTAGGGACATGTTCATTTTATGCATGGATTGCAACCTTTCATCATCTTGGGAAAGTTCTTTGACCGCAACACATTCGACAAAACTATTTTTTTCAATATATGGATGTCGCCAGTACCTTTGTTATTGGAAGACGCATGAAATGAAGTACGAGACTTCCAGTGACATTATATATTTATTGTTTTTACCCCCCGACTCCACAGGCCATGAACGATGTCCATAATCCAATCTACAATCCAATCCACAATCTGATTTGTATGGATCTGTCACTGCTTGGACATGGATGTTTGTATGGACACAAAGCTGTAAACCATGAGTTCAGGCAGTATATGGCAACAAAAATTGCAATTAGCAAATAACATCATGGTTAGCGAATAGTTCGCTTAACAGAATGAAAATTCTACTTCTTTTTATTCGATTTAGCGAATTTAATAAATGGCAATAATTGTGAAAATCCAAAGGAGAATGGGCAAAAATATATGGGACCTGGTCAAACGAAAGTGTCCAGAAACGAGACCAATAAAAATGATTAGGTACTATGGATTAAGGAGTAATAACAAAAACACTGCAAATTCGAATGAACATAGACGAATTGTCTTATATTTTGTTATATACTGCCTAAGCCCAATGGTTTACAGTTCTATAAAATTTAAATCACTGGCGATGGCGTCACGTGGCTCTAGCAATTAACTGGAAATTTAAAATGTTTTTTTTTTTTAGTTGTCAGATTTGACATTTTTTGCTGTGCTGTAATTTTCTGTCCGAAGAAATTTCTCGGACAGAAAATCACAGATAGGTGAAATTTTTTTCTCTCTCATGAGTATTCTCTTTTGTCATAAACTGCGATATTTTAGAGTACGGGAACGGCTTGGCACTGAAAATCACACAAATGCACAGAAAATCACAGAAATTTAAAGTAAAGGAACGGACCTAATAGGTCCGTTCCTTTACTTTGTGCACAGAAAATCACAAACTGTCAAATTTCCAAGAGTGGGGATGAAATTATCTCTTTGAGTATACACACAGCACAAAAGTACGGGAACGCTTTAAACCTGCAAAAATTCAATTGACATAAAAAAATATAAAAAAAAATCTCAAGTGAAAGTTGTCAGCTGCGTTTCATTAAATTTGTAAACAAAAATTACAAAAAGAATCAGTTCATATTTTTTTTCGATATTTATATATTTTTATACTAAACTATAATAATGCAACGCGAAGAAAAACAACTTCAAATGACTAGACGCAGTCCTAAATCGTTTAATTCATTTTAAAAACTCAATCGACTCAATTATCCACAAAATAGAAACAATACGATTCAATAAACTGGCCAACATTTCTAGACAATTTTGCTCTTATTTCAAGTCATGTAAGTAGAAACACAAACAAATGAAATAGCCCTATAGAGTCTAATGGAAAAGTTAAAACACAAAAATACTAGCTAACCGGCCTCGAAGATTCTGTCCAAAGAACTTGGTCCTCCACTACGTAATCGCACAGTTTGACCTTTGATTGTATCGCCCGAACAAGATGAAGCTCTATGGAATTTATCTGAAGCTCTTGTTGCAGTATTTTCGCATGACATCGTTCCCAATTACCTACGGACCAAACCTGATCCAACTGCCGAACAGAAAATGATTCAAAAGGAGCAAAAGGTTTGATTCGGTCAACACAAAATATGAAACAACAAACATTTTTCCCACCTTTTCAGGCGCAAATCTATCTTTGGAAACAGCAATGAAACAAGTCGCACAAAACGATAAAGTTTTCACTTATGTCTTGGAAATGGTCAGCAAAGCCCGAGAATACTGGTAAATCAAATCATCCTCCCGTGCAGGTTTTTTATTAGCAAAAGTAAAACTTGAACATTTGTATTATTATTATCTTGGGTTTTATTGTCGAAAGAATTCAACAAACAAGCAGCAACGCTGACACGCATTTACTTGTCCAAACTGTTGGAATGGGCAAATGCCTGAAGACAGCAATGCAGCTATCGGCACCTGGTTCAGCTGCAGGCCATCCGTAATCCATCACCCATGAGTTCGTTCAGTCCATCTGGTGTAAATCAACTTGGCAAGGTGCCACCAGCAATCAAGACAAACATTTAAAGTCTGCCAATCAAGTTAATCCCTTTGGAAGGAGTCAAGAATGGCTTTATTTGCAGTACGGAATATTTATGCTGGTGAGGAGATAAGTGACGATTATAACTTTTCGCTATATAATTCATCCGAGAATCAAGAATGTCGCTGTAATACTCCACACAATGTCGTGGAGTGATTGCCGGAAAGTCTCAGCGAATAAAACCTTTTTTTGGAGCCACCAAAACCAATCGACACCTCTGCAGAACAGACGGATGGAAGGCGAAATGGGCAACAGTGAAAGGGGCAGAGATCAGCACGAAAAGATGTTATACGTCTTCAGTCCAAGGATGTTGTAATGATTCAAATGTTGCAACTGTCGAGAAAAAGACAAGCGATTGATTGGGGTGCAGAGAATCTTCTTAATTTGGCATTTTGAAAAAGTAAGTAAAAACTTCATTAATTATAAAGATGTTTGTTTATTTTTTTAGATGGAACTGATAAACAGCAAATTACTAAAATGTATCCGATTTTAATGGAGAAAAAAGTAAAAAAGCACGCATACGGAATTCACAAAGGCCGATGTAAATGCAGATAGTTACTTGTACGAAAGGTTTTATTCACACGTTGTTTTACAGACTATGGTCATAGATACTATTTATCTTTTCGAAACCAAAAATCAACTGGCCTACGTGAACAAAGAACTATGCGTTCAGGAAATTCGAAGAGAAGCTGCGAGTCTGCAAGACATATGCGGTAGGTTTTGTATATGCATACATTTAACAATCATTTAAATACCTATATTGCTTCATATAGCCCCATGATGTTGATTTCGCCTTACTGAAACAGACGGCAAAAGACGGATGAACAGAAAATATACCTAGATCCACTTAAACAAATATTTCATCAATAAGAAGACAACTTTGGTGGTCCCAGCAACACAGACAAGGAAGCAGAAGCCAAGTCGTCTAGAAGTGGTGCTATAAAAAAGCTTAAGTCGAAGAAGAATACTCATATAATTGAAGGCGTTTTGAATGTATCATATTTGATTTCTTGACGTGGAGCAAGAAATCGTTAATTTTGACAATTAAAATTTAATAATTAAGATAATACTCGTACCTACTTATATGTACATTTATACATACAATTTTTGAAATTTGATAAGAATGCATTTTTCATTTTAACTTTGTTCAAAAAACACTGTAGTTAATCGCTTTTTTTTAAGTTATTTCTATGCAAATAAAAGAATTCAAAAAATTATAAGTAATTTTAATGAAAGTCTTGCAAAATATTTTCTCGTTCGCTCGATTTACTCTTGGCCAATTTGTAAGTTGATTTCTTAGAGAATTACAAAAAAAAAAAAACAGTTTATAAGTTACAAGATACTTTGTTTTAGAAAAAATAGAAATGGATGCACAAAGTCTTATGGTAAAACATTTGATAGAATCCCAAGAGGACGAGATCCTTCAAATGTTACTGGAAGACGAAGACCAGGAGGATGAAATATTGATGCTAACAAGCTTGATGCGGAGTTCGAGGAACTGCATTAAAGATTATGTAGAAAAAGTCGTGCCATCATACGATGACAAGGAGTTTGTTAGACACTTCAGGATAAAAAGAAGTCTTTTTGAAAGCCTGGTCAACAGATTCGAAAAAATTCTGAGGGTTATAAAAAACTTCGTCCCGATAAAAGGCTCAGTGCGGAAAAAAATACACTGATATTTCTGTGGTTTGCAGGCCATGAGGCATGTAGCTTCAGGGATCTGGCCGATCGCTTTGACGTGTCGCTTTCAACGGTGTGACGTATTATCGACCGCTACACGCATTTTGTCAGCAGCCTCAGCAGTGATTTTGTACGAGCAGGAGAATTTGGAGACCAACAATTTTTTTTAAAAAGAAAGCTGGGTTTGCTAAAGCAATAGGTAAGTTGTTTGGTTATTATTTAGTTAACGTTTTAGTCCGATATTAATTATGAAAATAATATATATCGTGGTTTGTTCGGATACATAAAACTTAATAAAAACTGGACCTGATTAGTTACGTCTTTTTGTGGATTTGTTCGGCGAAGGTTTGGGAAAATAAGAAAAGTAGGAAAAAAAGAAAGCAACAAAGATATATGTACATATATTTTTTGATGTATAGAGAGTTTATTTGTTTGATAAATATGAATTTATGAAAAAAAAAATAAAAAATCGTTGGGGCGGTTTTCTGGAAGCTACGGTCATTTTTGAGATGAAAACAAAATTGTATGGCAGATACCGTGTTTTTTGGTCATAAAAAAAAAATAAAAGAAATGTGTGGGCAGACAGACAGACAGAATCGCGAGACCCACTTTTTTCGCGTCCTCTATAATCGTATTGTTTAGGAAAATTAATATCTCGAGCTCGATTTTCTTTTACGAATCCATAACTTACCATATAGTACCAATATCACAAGTAAAAATTACTTTCCATTCATGTTAAAATTGAGAAGAAATATCAATACCCCAGAAGTAGAAAAACTTTTACATTTATAAATTTGAAAAAAGCTTTCTTTAATCAAAATTAAATTATGTAAATATTTTAAGGTTGCATCGATGGCACACATGTCAGGATTGATCCTCCAGCGACAAGCAAAGATGAATACATCGACCATAAAAACAACACAACTATTGTTATGCAGGCAGTATGCAATGAAAACAATAAATTCATAGATATTTTCATTGGCTTCCCTGGGTAGGCAGTATGCAATGAAAACAAAAAATTCATAGATATTTTCATTGGCTTCCCTGGGTCTAGTCATGACAGCTGGGTGTTCCAAAATTCATCGCTTTATGATGAGCTAACAAGCTTTGGAGGTGATATTTTGTATCTATTTTATGAAAACATTTTTACAAAACTTGTTTCCTTTCAGATAACTACTTGTTAGGCGATTCAGCCTACCCGTGCTCCAAATACTTAATAACCCCATACAGGGATAATGGCCGTCTCACGGCTGAACAAAAAATTTTTAATATTAAGCTAAGTTCATGTCGTGTAGCTATTGAGCATTCCTTTGGTATACTTAAACAACGTTTTCGGCAGCTGTACTACTGCAAGTTGAGAGGTGTAGACAAGATATGCCATTTTATAAGGGCCTGCTGTGTTCTTCACAGTATTGCTGGTGAGATGATTTAGATTTTGTTCCTAATGTTCCGAACAATGCCGAGGAAAGTTCTGACCGGCCTCAGTTGGGAGAAATCACAAGAGGAAATGCTGTAAGGGATGCAATTAAAGAAAAAACACTTTCTGTGACATTTTCGATAAACTGGATGTTGTAGCCTTTGTAGCTCAAGAACAAATAAATCAATAACACTTATATTTTATATATGTCCTTAGTTTTTATTTAAATTGTTAAAGGTTAAGAGTTTAAGAGTTTAAACATTTATTGGTATTTTAATTTAGTTTCCATAAAATATAGGCATATAACAACTAGATACAATAAATTATGATATGTTTTTATAACAAAACAAAAAAAAAACATTTGAATATAGAAAAAACTATGAATACAAATTACTTTAGATAAATTCTTTTTAAAATATCCAGCATCTCAGCATCCCTCTCTTCCTTTCATTCATATAGGCTTTAATATGAGAGTGAAAGTCCTTCCTTTCTTCGGCAATTTCTTCCAATTCACTCAGGATCTTGTCTTGGTTTCCGTAGTTTCTTCGCTTTTTAACAGGGCTTTTGGGTTCTTCATCTTGAAAGATAAAAAAGAAAAAAATATAAGCTTGAATAACAAATTAAATTTTAACCTAAATTAGATATTTATTTCAGCACAACACGGATAAGAGAAACTCTGAAATTTAAGAAATGTTTTTATTTTGTCCGAGCTTTTGTTATATGGAAAAAACGGATAAAAGAAAGAACTTTCTTGTATCCGTCATCTACTGTAGTCAGTTTTAGATACCTGATGATGGTGAAGATGAGCTTTCAAGAAGTACAGTTTCATTTGAATTTAGCAGAGCACCACCACCGGAACTGGTAGCAGGAGTTGCTGAACTGGTTGCAGGAGTTGTTGAACGGGTTGCAGGAGTTGTTGAACAGGTTGCAGGAGTCGCTGAACTGGTTGCAGGAGTTGCTGCTGAACTTGGATTTTTATTCTTAGGAACAACACTTGAGGGAGTTCCTTTTGTAATACCACCTGAGGAAGATGGAGTATTCTGGGGAGCACAGCCAGCAACCAACTCTTTCCTCGATTTTCCGTTGATATCCCGATTGTGAATAATATATTCCGGATGGAGTCCACGTCTCTTCCCAAAAACTCTGTCAAGCTCACTATTATAAGAAGAACACAGTGTTCAGTACAATGAAACTCAAATAAATTTAGTAATCAACAAAAGCTTTAAAAGATATGGAAATCTTCAGGAATATTCAAATTTCATACACATGTGTATGTATGTCGATCACAAAAAACATTCATTTTGATACAATATTAATCAAATTTTCACCTTACCTTTCAAAAGGACACGTTGTTTTGTCCCTCCCCGTCTTGGAGTTGTGCAGCTTGGTTCGCTTATATGAGCGTTCAAGGGATCGGTATTTCCCAACAATTTGTGTAAGGGTTAAACGGTACCCTTTATCGTTCATTTCCTTATGGATATGTTCCCACATCTTTGTTTTGTTTTTTAAGCCTAAAGTTTTTCTAAATTGTGGGAGCAGATCCTCTAACAATGATATAAAATACTTTGTTGGTCCCGATAACCACACAAATTTATCATTGTCGAGAATGTCGACGTTGTTGACTCATAATTTTCTTCTCCAAAGGTTTCCTCGTTTTGAAACAATTCATTTTCTTTATTTGCTTCCTCGTCGAGGACTTCGGAATCCTCGTCGAAGACTTCGGAAAAGGTTCGAGCTGGAATTTGTTCAAATTCAATCTGTGGAATGTATTGCAAATTCGATCCCTGTGATAGAATCAATTCTTCAGTCACCAAGTTTCGGTACTCCGCATTTTTAAATAAAAGTCATATTATTGCTTTTTTCCCACAAAATGTCTTAACGAGTTTTTTAAATGGATAGGTTTTGAAAAATCATTTTAAAACTCAAAATTATGGAAAAGAAAATAAGTACATTTTTTTCTTAAACTTAGGCCGCTCCCTGAAATCAGTCTGTACCGCTTGTGCATCGAATACATGTATTTGAATGGGTGCATCCTCATAAGATCGGTACGTGCGGTATACCGAGTCGCGGTACGAATCGGCAGTAAGAAATCGGTACGTACGAAAAAATGTCGTCGGCAGAAGTGGGTTCACGTTTAACTTGCGTTGGAAGTGGAAAATCACGATTTTTTGTACAATTATTTAATTAGGAGAATATTCAAGTAGGGACATGTTCATTTTATGCATGGATTGCAACCTTTCATCATCTTGGGAAAGTTCTTTGACCGCAACACATTCGACAAAACTATTTTTTTCAATATATGGATGTCGCCAGTACCTTTGTTATTGGAAGACGCATGAAATGAAGTACGAGACTTCCAGTGACATTATATATTTATTGTTTTTACCCCCCGACTCCACAGGCCATGAACGATGTCCATAATCCAATCTACAATCCAATCCACAATCTGATTTGTATGGATCTGTCACTGCTTGGACATGGATGTTTGTATGGACACAAAGCTGTAAACCATGAGTTCAGGCAGTATATGGCAACAAAAATTGCAATTAGCAAATAACATCATGGTTAGCGAATAGTTCGCTTAACAGAATGAAAATTCTACTTCTTTTTATTCGATTTAGCGAATTTAATAAATGGCAATAATTGTGAAAATCCAAAGGAGAATGGGCAAAAATATATGGGACCTGGTCAAACGAAAGTGTCCAGAAACGAGACCAATAAAAATGATTAGGTACTATGGATTAAGGAGTAATAACAAAAACACTGCAAATTCGAATGAACATAGACGAATTGTCTTATATTTTGTTATATACTGCCTAAGCCCAATGGTTTACAGTTCTATAAAATTTAAATCACTGGCGATGGCGTCACGTGGCTCTAGCAATTAACTGGAAATTTAAAATGTTTTTTTTTTTTAGTTGTCAGATTTGACATTTTTTGCTGTGCTGTAATTTTCTGTCCGAAGAAATTTCTCGGACAGAAAATCACAGATAGGTGAAATTTTTTACTCTCTCATGAGTATTCTCTTTTGTCATAAACTGCGATATTTTAGAGTACGGGAACGGCTTGGGACTGAAAATCACACAAATGCACAGAAAATCACAGAAATTTAAAGTAAAGGAACGGACCTAATAGGTCCGTTCCTTTACTTTGTGCACAGAAAAGTCAAACTTCCAACAGTGGGGATGAAATTATATCTTTGAGTATACACACAGCACAAAAGTACGGGAACGCTTTAAACCTGCAAAAATTCAATTGACATAAAAAAATATAAAAAAAAATCTCAAGTGACAGTTGTCAGCTGCGTTTCATTAAATTTGTGAACAAAAATTACAAAAAGAATCAGTTCATAATTTTTGTTCGATATTTATATATTTTTATACTAAACTATAATAATGCAACGCGAAGAAAAACAACTTCAAATGACTAGACGCAGTCCTAAATCGTTTAATTCATTTTAAAAACTCAATCGACTCAATTATCCACAAAATAGAAACAATACGATTCAATAAACTGGCCAACATTTCTAGACAATTTTGCTCTTATTTTAAGTCATGTAAGTAGAAACACAAACAAATGAAATAGCCCTATAGAGTCTAATGGAAAAGTTAAAACACAAAAATACTAGCTAACCGGCCTCGAAGATTCTGTCCAAAGAACTTGGTCCTCCACTACGTAATCGCACAGTTTTACCTTTGATTGTGTCGCCCGAACAAGATGAAGCTCTATGGAATTTATCTGAAGCTCTTGTTGCAGTATTTTCGCATGACATCGTTCCCAATTACCTACGGACCAAACCTGATCCAACTGCCGAACAGAAAATGATTCAAAAGGTTTGATTCGGTCAACACAAAATATTAAACAACAAACATTTTTCCCACCTTTTCAGGCGCAAATCTATCTTTGGAAACAGCAATGAAACAAGTCGCACAAAACGATAAAGTTTTTACTTATGTCTTGGAAATGGTCAGCAAAGCCCGAGAATACTGGTAAATCAAATCATCCTCCCGTGCAGGTTTGTTATTAGCAAAAGTAAAACTTGAACATTTGTATTATTATTATCTTGGGTTTTATTGTCGAAAGAATTCAACAAACAAGCAGCAACGCTGACACACATTTACTTGTCCAAACTGTTGGAATGGGCAAATGCCTGAAGACAGCAATGCAGCTATCGGCACCTGGTTCAGCTGCAGGCCATCCGCAATCCATCACCCATGAGTTCAGTCCATCTGGTGTAAATCAACTTGGCAAGGCGCCACCAGCAATCAAGACAAACATTTAAAGTCTGCCAATCAAGTTAATCCCTTTGGAAGGAGTCAAGAATGGTTTTATTTGCAGTACGGAATATTTATGCTGGTGAGGAGATAAGTGACGATTATAACTTTTCGCTATATAATTCATCCGAGAATCAAGAATGTCGCTGTAATACTCCACACAATGTCGTGGAGTGATTGGCGGAAAGTCTCAGCGAATAAAACCTTTTGTGGAGCCACCAAAACCAATTGACACCTCTGCAGAACAGACGGATGGAAGGCGAAATGGGCAACAGCGAAAGGGGCAGAGATCAGCACGAAAAGATGTTATACGTCTTCAGTCCAAGGATGTTGCAACTGTCGAGAAAAAGACAAGCGATTGATTGGGGTGCAGAGAATCACCTTAATTAGGCATTTTGAAAAAGTAAGTAAAAACTTCATTAATTATAAAGATGTTTGTTTATTTTCTTAGATGGAACTGATAAACAGCAAATTACTAAAATGTATCCGATTTTAATGGAGAAAAAAGTTAAAAAACACGCATACGGAATGCACAAAGGCCGATGTAAATGCAGATAGTTGCTTGTACGAAAGGTTTTATTCACACGTTGTTATACAGACAATGGTCATAGATACTATTTATCTTTTCGAAACCAAAAATCAACTGGCCTACGTGAACAAAGAACTATGCGTTCAGGAAATTCGAAGAGAAGCTGCGAGTCTGCAAGACATATGCGGTAGGTTTTGTATATGCATACATTTAATAATCATTTCAATACCTATATTGCTTCATATAGCCCCATGATGTTGATTTCGCTTTACTGAAACAGACGGCAAAAGACGGATGAACAGAAAATATACCTAGATCCACTTAAACAAATATTTCATCAATAAGAAGACAACTTTGGTGGTCCCAGCAACACAGACAAGGAGGCAGAAGCCAAGTCGTCTAGAAGTGGTGCTATAAAAAAGCTTAAGTCGAAGAAGAATACTCATATAATTGAAGGCGTTTTGAATGTATCATATTTGATTTCTTGACGTGGAGCAAGAAATCGTTAATTTTGACAATTAAAATTTAATAATTAAGATAATACTCGTACCTACTTATATGTTCATTTATACATACAATTTTTGAAATTTGATAAGAATGCATTTTTCATTTTAACTTTGTTCAAAAAACACTGTAGTTAATCGCTTTTTTTTTTAAGTTATTTCTATGCAAATAAAAGAATTCAAAAAATTATAAGAAATTTTAATGAAAGTTTTGCAAAATATTTTCTCGTTCGCTCGATTTACTCTTGGCCAATTTGTAAGTTGATTTCTTAGAGAATTACAAAAAAAAAAAACAGTTTATAAGTTACAAGATACTTTGTTTTAGAAAAAATAGAAATGGATGCACAAAGTCTTATGGTAAAACATTTGATAGAATCCCAAGAGGACGAGATCCTTCAAATGTTACTGGAAGACGAAGACCAGGAGGATGAAATATTGATGCTAACAAGCATGATGCAGAGTTCGAGGAACTGCATTAAAGATTATGTAGAAAAAGTCGTGCCATCATACGATGACAAGGAGTTTGTTAGACACTTCAGGATAAAAAGAAGTCTTTTTGAAAGCCTGGTCAACAGATTCGAAAATTCTGAGGGTTATAAAAAACTTCGTCCCGATAAAAGGCTCAGTGCGGAAAAAAATACACTGATATTTCTGTGGTTTGCAGGCCATGAGGCATGTAGCTTCAGGGATCTGGCCGATCGCTTTGACGTGTCGCTTTCAACGGTGTGACGTATTATCGACCGCTACACGCATTTTGTCAGCAGCCTCAGCAGAGATTTTGTTAAGTGGCCCAACGAGCAGGAGAAGTTGGAGACCAACAATTTTTTTTAAAAAGAAAGCTGGGTTTGCTAAAGCAATAGGTAAGTTGTTTGGTTATTATTTAATTAACGTTTTAGTCCGATATTAATTATGAAAATAATATATATCGTGGTTTGTTCGGATACATAAAACTTAATAAAAACTGGACCTGATTAGTTACGGCTTTTTGTGGATTTGTTCGGCGAAGGTTTAGGAAAATAAGAAAAGTAGGAAAAAAAGAAAGCAACAAAGATATATGTACATATATTTTTTGATGTATAGAGAGTTTATTTGTTTGATAAATATGAATTTACGAAAAAAAAATAAAAAATCGTTGGGGCGGTTTTCTGGAAGCTACGGTCATTTTTGAGATGAAAACAAAATTGTATGGCTGATACCGTGTTTTTTGGTCATAAAAAAAAAAATAAAACAAATGTGTGGGCAGACAGACAGACAGAATCGCGAGACCCACTTTTTTCGCGTCCTCTATAGTTTATATCTCGAGCTCGATTTTATTTTACGAATCCATAACTTACCATATAGTACCAATATCACAGGTAAAAATTACTTACCATTCATGTTAAAATTGAGAAGAAATATCAATACCCCAGAAGTAGAAAAACTTTTACATTTATAAATTTGAAAAAGCTTTCTTTAATCAAAATTAAATTATGTAAATATTTTAAGGTTGCATCAATGGCACACATGTCAGGATTGATCCTCCAGCGACAAGCAAAGATGAATACATCGACCAGAAAAACAACACAACTATTGTTATGCAGGCAGTATGCAATGAAAACGAAAAACTCATAGATATTTTCATTGGCTTCCCTGGGTCTAGTCATGACAGCTGGGTGTTCCAAAATTCATCGCTTTATGATGAGCTAACAAGCTTTGGAGGTGATATTTTTTATCTATTTTATGAAAACATTTTTACAAAACTTGTTTCCTTTCAGATAACTACTTGTTAGGCGATTCAGCCTACCCGTGCTCCAAATACTTAATAACCCCATACAGGGATAATGGCCGTCTCACGGCTGAACAAAAAAATTTTAATATTAAGCTAAGTTCATGTCGTGTAGCTATTGAGCATTCCTTTGGTATACTTAAACAACTTTTTCGGCAGCTGTACTACTGCAAGTTGAGAGGTGTAGACAAGATATGCCATTTTATAAGGGCCTGCTGTGTTCTTCACAGTATTGCTGGTGAAGATGATTTAGATTTTGTTCTTAATGTTCCGAACAATGCCGAGGAAAGTTCTGACCGGCCTCAGTTGGGAGAAATCACAAGAGGAAATGCTGTAAGGGATGCAATTTCCAGGACTTTGCAGCAAAGGCAAAGGCCTTAAGAAAAAACACTTTCTGCGACATTTTCGATAAACTGGATGTTGTAGCCTTTGTAGCTCAAGAGCAAATAAAACAATAACACTAATATTTTATATATGTACTTAGTTTTTATTTAAAATGTTAAAGGTTAAGAGTTTAAACATTTATTGGTATTTTAATTAAGTTTCCATTAATTATAGGCATATAACAACTAGATACAATAAATTATGATATGTTTTTATAACAAAACAAAAAAAACATTTGAATATAGAAAAAACTATGAATACAAATTACTTTGGATACATTTTTTTTAAAATATCCAGCATCTCAGCATCCCTCTCTTGCTTTCATTCTTATAGGCTTTAATATGAGAGTGAAAGTCCTTCCTTTCTTCGGCAATTTCTTCCAATTCACTCAGGATCTTGTCTTGGTTTCCGTAGTTTCTTCGCTTTTTAACAGGGCTTTTGGGTTCTTCATCTTGAAAGATAAAAAAGAAAAAAATATAAGCTTGAATAACAAATTAAATTTTAACCTAAATTAGATATTTATTTCAGCACAACACGGATAAGAGAAACTCTGAAATTTAAGAAATGTTTTTATTTTGTCCGAGCTTTTGTTATATGGAAAAAACGGATAAAAGAAAGAACTTTCTTGTATCCGTCATCTACTGTAGTCAGTTTTAGATACCTGATGATGGTGAAGATGAGCTTTCAAGAAGTACAGTTTCATTTGAATTTAGCAGAGCACCACCACCGGAACTGGTAGCAGGAGTTGCTGAACTGGTTGCAGGAGTTGTTGAACGGGTTGCAGGAGTTGTTGAACAGGTTGCAGGAGTCGCTGAACTGGTTGCAGGAGTTGCTGCTGAACTTGGATTTTTATTCTTAGGAACAACACTTGAGGGAGTTCCTTTTGTAATACCACCTGAGGAAGATGGAGTATTCTGGGGAGCACAGCCAGCAACCAACTCTTTCCTCGATTTTCCGTTGATATCCCGATTGTGAATAATATATTCCGGATGGAGTCCACGTCTCTTCCCAAAAACTCTTTCAAGCTCACTATTATAAGAAGAACACAGTGTTCAGTACAATGAAACTTAAATAAATTTAGTAATCAACAAAAGCTTTAAAAGAAGATATGGAAATCTTCAGGAATATTCAAATTTCATACACATGTGTATATATGTCGATCACAAAAATCATTCATTTTGATACAATATTAATCAAATTTTCACCTTACCTTTCAAAAGGACACGTTGTTTTGTCCCTCCCCGTCTTGGAGTTGTGCAGCTTGGTTCGCTTATATGAGCGTTCAAGGGATCGGTATTTCCCAACAATTTGTGTAAGGGTTAAACGGTACCCTTTATCGTTCATTTCCTTATGGATATGTTCCCACATCTTTGTTTTGTTTTTTAAGCCTAAAGTTTTTCCAACTTGTGGGAGCAGATCCTCTAACAATGATATAAAATTCTTTGTTGGTCCCGATAATCACACAAATTTATCATTGTCGAGAATGTCGACGTTGTTGACTCATAATTTTCTTCTCCAAAGGTTTCCTCGTTTTGAAACAATTCATTTTTCTTTATTTGCTTCCTCGTCGAGGACTTCGGAATCCTCGTCGAAGACTTCGGAAAAGGTTCGAGCTGGAATTTGTTCAAATTCAATCTGTGGAAAGTATTCCAAATTCGATCCCTGTGATAGAATCAATTCTTCAGTCACCAAGTTTCGGTACTCCGCATCTTTAAATAAAAGTCATATTATTGCTTTTTTCCCACAAAATGTTTTAACGAGTTTTTTAAATGGATAGTTTTTGAAAAATCATTTTAAAACTCAAAATTATGGAAAAGAAAATAAGTACATTTTTTTCTTAAACTTAGGCCGCTCCCTGAAATCAGTCTGTACCGCTTGTGCATCGAATACATGTATTTGAATGGGTGCATCCTCATAAGGTCGGTACGTGCGGTATACCGAGTCGCCGTACGAATCGGCAGTAAGAAATCGGTACGTACGAAAAAATGTCGTCGGCAGAAGTGGGTTCACGTTTAACTTGCGTTGGAAGTGGAAAATCACGATTTTTTGTACAATTATTTAATTAGGAGAATATTCAAGTAGGGACATGTTCATTTTATGCATGGATTGCAACCTTTCATCATCTTGGGAAAGTTCTTTGACCGCAACACATTCGACAAAACTATTTTTTTCAATATATGGATGTCACCAGTACCTTTGTTATTGGAAGACGCATGAAATGAAGTACGAGACTTCCAGTGACTTTATATATTTATTGTTTTTACCCCGCGACTCCACAGGCCATGAAGATTTTTGTATGGACACAAAGCTGGAAACCATGAGTTCAGGCAGTATATGGCAACAAAAATTGCAATTAGCAAATAACATCATGGTTAGCGAATAGTTCGCTTAACAGAATGAAAATTCTACTTCTTTTTATTCGATTTAGCGAATTTAATAAATGGGAATAATTGTGAAAATCCAAAGGAGAATGGGCAAAAATATATGGGACCTGGTCAAACGAAAGTGTCCAGAAACGAGACCAATAAAAATGATTAGGTACTATTGAGTAAGGAGTAATAACAAAAACACTGCAAATTCGAATGAACATATACGAATTGTCTTATATTTTGTTATATACTGCCTAAACCCAATGGTTTACAGTTCTATAAAATTTAAATCACTGGCGATGGCGTCACGTGGCTCTAGCAATTAACTGGAAATTTAAAATGTTTTTTTTTTTAGTTGTCAGATTTGACATTTTTTGCTGTGCTGTAATTTTCTGCCCGAAGAAATTTCTCGGACAGAAAATCACAGATAGGTGAAATTTTTTACTCTCTCATGAGTATTCTCTTTTGTCATAAACTGCGGTATTTTAGAGTACGGGAACGGGTTGGGATTGAAAATCACACAAATGCATAGAAAATCACAGAAATTCACAGAAAATCACAAACTGTCAAACTTCCAACAGTGGGGATGAAATTATATCTTTGAGTATACACACAGCACAAAAGTACGGGAACGCTTTAAACCTGCAAAAATTCAATTGACATACAAAAATATAAAAAAAAATCTCAAGTGACAGTTGTCAGCTGTGTTTCATTAAATCTGTGAACAAAAATTAGAAAAAGAATCAGTTCATATTTTTTTTCGATATTTATATATTTTTATACTAAACTATAATAATGCAACGCGAAGAAAAACAACTTCAAATGACTAGACGCAGTCCTAAATCCTTTAATTCATTTTAAAAACTCAATCGACTCAATTATCCACAAAATAGAAACAATACGATTCAATAAACTGGCCAACATTTCTAGACAATTTTGCTCTTATTTTAAGTCATGTAAGTAGAAACACAAACAAATGAAATAGCCCTATAGAGTCTAATGGAAAAGTTAAAACACAAAAATACTAGCTAACCGGCCTCGAAGATTCTGTCCAAAGAACTTGGTCCTCCACTACGTAATCGCACAGTTTTACCTTTGATTGTGTCGCCCGAACAAGATGAAGCTCTATGGAATTTATCAAAAGCTCTTGTTGCAGTATTTTCGCATGACATCGTTCCCAATTACCTACGGACCAAACCTGATCCAACTGCCGAACCGAAAATGATTCAAAAGGAGCAAAAGGTTTGATTCGGTCAACACAAAATATTAAACAACAAACATTTTTCCCACCTTTTCAGGCGCAAATCTATCTTTGGAAACAGCAATGAAACAAGTCGCACAAAACGATAAAGTTTTTACTTATGTCTTGGAAATGGTCAGCAAAGCCCGAGAATACTGGTAAATCAAATCATCCTCCCGTGCAGGTTTGTTATTAGCAAAAGTAAAACTTGAACATTTGTATTATTATTATCTTGGGTTTTATTGTCAAAAGAATTCAACAAACAAGCAGCAACGCTGACACACATTTACTTGTCCAAACTGTTGGAATGGGCAAATGCCTGAAGACAGCAATGCAGCTATCGGCACCTGGTTCAGCTGCAGGCCATCCGCAATCCATCACCCATGAGTTCAGTCCATCTGGTGTAAATCAACTTGGCAAGGCGCCACCAGCAATCAAGACAAACATTTAAAGTCTGCCAATCAAGTTAATCCCTTTGGAAGGAGTCAAGAATGGTTTTATTTGCAGTACGCAATATTTATGCTGGTGAGGAGATAAGTGACGATTATAACTTTTCGCTATATAATTCATCCGAGAATCAAGAATGTCGCTGTAATACTCCACACAATGTCGTGGAGTGATTGGCGGAAAGTCTCAGCGAATAAAACCTTTTGTGGAGCCACCAAAACCAATTGACACCTCTGCAGAACAGACGGATGGAAGGCGAAATGGGCAACAGCGAAAGGGGCAGAGATCAGCACGAAAAGATGTTATACGTCTTCAGTCCAAGGATGTTGCAACTGTCGAGAAAAAGACAAGCGATTGATTGGGGTGCAGAGAATCACCTTAATTAGGCATTTTGAAAAAGTAAGTAAAAACTTCATTAATTATAAAGATGTTTGTTTATGTTTTTAGATGGAACTGATAAAAAGCAAATTACTAAAATGTATCCGATTTTAATGGAGAAAAAAGTTAAAAAACACGCATACGGAATGCACAAAGGCCGATGTAAATGCAGATAGTTGCTTGTACGAAAGGTTTTATTCACACGTTGTTATACAGACAATGGTCATAGATACTATTTATCTTTTCGAAACCAAAAATCAACTGGCCTACGTGAACAAAGAACTATGCGTTCAAGAAATTCGAAGAGAAGCTGCGAGTCTGCAAGACATATGCGGTAGGTTTTGTATATGCATACATTTAATAATCATTTAAATACCTATATTGCTCCATATAGCCCCATGATGTTGATTTCGCCTTACTGAAACAGACGGCAAAAGACGGATGAACAGAAAATATACCTAGATCCACTTAAACAAATATTTCATCAATAAGAAGACAACTTTGGTGGTCCCAGCAACACAGACAAGGAAGCAGAAGCCAAGTCGTCTAGAAGTGGTGCTACAAAAAAGCTTAAGTCGAAGAAGAATACTCATATAATTGAAGGCGTTTTGAATGTATCATATTTGATTTCTTGACGTGGAGCAAGAAATCGTTAATTTTTACAATTAAAATTTAATAATTAAGATAATACTCGTACCTACTTATATGTACATTTATACATACAATTTTTGAAATTTGATAAGAATGCATTTTTTATTTTAACTTTGTTCAAAAAACACTGTAGTTAATCGCTTTTTTTTTAAGTTATTTCTATGCAAATAAAAGAATTCAAAAAATTATAAGAAATTTTAATGAAAGTTTTGCAAAATATTTTCTCGTTCGCTCGATTTACTCTTGGCCAATTTGTAAGTTGATTTCTTAGAGAATTACAAAAAAAAAAAAAACAGTTTATAAGTTACAAGATACTTTGTTTTAGAAAAAATAGAAATGGATGCACAAAGTCTTATGGTAAAACATTTGATAGAATCCCAAGAGGACGAGATCCTTCAAATGTTACTGGAAGACGAAGACCAGGAGGATGAAATATTGATGCTAACAAGCATGATGCGGAGTTCGAGGAACTGCATTAAAGATTATGTAGAAAAAGTCGTGCCATCATACGATGACAAGGAGTTTGTTAGACACTTCAGGATAAAAAGAAGTCTTTTTGAAAGCCTGGTCAACAGATTCGAAAATTCTGAGGGTTATAAAAAACTTCGTCCCGATAAAAGGCTCAGTGCGGAAAAAAATACACTGATATTTCTGTGGTTTGCAGGCCATGAGGCATGTAGCTTCAGGGATCTGGCCGATCGCTTTGACGTGTCGCTTTCAACGGTGTGACGTATTATCGACCGCTACACGCATTTTGTCAGCAGCCTCAGCAGAGATTTTGTTAAGTGGCCCAACGAGCAGGAGAAGTTGGAGACCAACAATTTTTTTTAAAAAGAAAGCTGGGTTTGCTAAAGCAATAGGTAAGTTGTTTGGTTATTATTTAGTTAACGTTTTAGTCCGATATTAATTATGAAAATAATATATATCGTGGTTTGTTCGGATACATAAAACTTAATAAAAACTGGACCTGATTAGTTACGTCTTTTTGTGGATTTGTTCGGCGAAGGTTTAGGAAAATAAGAAAAGTAGGAAAAAAAGAAAGCAACAAAGTAAGAAATCGGTACGTACGAAAAAATGTCGTCGGCAGAAGTGGGTTCACGTTTAACTTGCGTTGGAAGTGGAAAATCACGATTTTTTGTACAATTATTTAATTAGGAGAATATTCAAGTAGGGACATGTTCATTTTATGCATGGATTGCAACCTTTCATCATCTTGGGAAAGTTCTTTGACCGCAACACATTCGACAAAACTATTTTTTTCAATATATGGATGTCACCAGTACCTTTGTTATTGGAAGACGCATGAAATGAAGTACGAGACTTCCAGTGACTTTATATATTTATTGTTTTTACCCCGCGACTCCACAGGCCATGAAGATTTTTGTATGGACACAAAGCTGGAAACCATGAGTTCAGGCAGTATATGGCAACAAAAATTGCAATTAGCAAATAACATCATGGTTAGCGAATAGTTCGCTTAACAGAATGAAAATTCTACTTCTTTTTATTCGATTTAGCGAATTTAATAAATGGGAATAATTGTGAAAATCCAAAGGAGAATGGGCAAAAATATATGGGACCTGGTCAAACGAAAGTGTCCAGAAACGAGACCAATAAAAATGATTAGGTACTATTGAGTAAGGAGTAATAACAAAAACACTGCAAATTCGAATGAACATATACGAATTGTCTTATATTTTGTTATATACTGCCTAAACCCAATGGTTTACAGTTCTATAAAATTTAAATCACTGGCGATGGCGTCACGTGGCTCTAGCAATTAACTGGAAATTTAAAATGTTTTTTTTTTTAGTTGTCAGATTTGACATTTTTTGCTGTGCTGTAATTTTCTGCCCGAAGAAATTTCTCGGACAGAAAATCACAGATAGGTGAAATTTTTTACTCTCTCATGAGTATTCTCTTTTGTCATAAACTGCGGTATTTTAGAGTACGGGAACGGGTTGGGATTGAAAATCACACAAATGCATAGAAAATCACAGAAATTCACAGAAAATCACAAACTGTCAAACTTCCAACAGTGGGGATGAAATTATATCTTTGAGTATACACACAGCACAAAAGTACGGGAACGCTTTAAACCTGCAAAAATTCAATTGACATACAAAAATATAAAAAAAAATCTCAAGTGACAGTTGTCAGCTGTGTTTCATTAAATCTGTGAACAAAAATTAGAAAAAGAATCAGTTCATATTTTTTTTCGATATTTATATATTTTTATACTAAACTATAATAATGCAACGCGAAGAAAAACAACTTCAAATGACTAGACGCAGTCCTAAATCCTTTAATTCATTTTAAAAACTCAATCGACTCAATTATCCACAAAATAGAAACAATACGATTCAATAAACTGGCCAACATTTCTAGACAATTTTGCTCTTATTTTAAGTCATGTAAGTAGAAACACAAACAAATGAAATAGCCCTATAGAGTCTAATGGAAAAGTTAAAACACAAAAATACTAGCTAACCGGCCTCGAAGATTCTGTCCAAAGAACTTGGTCCTCCACTACGTAATCGCACAGTTTTACCTTTGATTGTGTCGCCCGAACAAGATGAAGCTCTATGGAATTTATCAAAAGCTCTTGTTGCAGTATTTTCGCATGACATCGTTCCCAATTACCTACGGACCAAACCTGATCCAACTGCCGAACCGAAAATGATTCAAAAGGAGCAAAAGGTTTGATTCGGTCAACACAAAATATTAAACAACAAACATTTTTCCCACCTTTTCAGGCGCAAATCTATCTTTGGAAACAGCAATGAAACAAGTCGCACAAAACGATAAAGTTTTTACTTATGTCTTGGAAATGGTCAGCAAAGCCCGAGAATACTGGTAAATCAAATCATCCTCCCGTGCAGGTTTGTTATTAGCAAAAGTAAAACTTGAACATTTGTATTATTATTATCTTGGGTTTTATTGTCAAAAGAATTCAACAAACAAGCAGCAACGCTGACACACATTTACTTGTCCAAACTGTTGGAATGGGCAAATGCCTGAAGACAGCAATGCAGCTATCGGCACCTGGTTCAGCTGCAGGCCATCCGCAATCCATCACCCATGAGTTCAGTCCATCTGGTGTAAATCAACTTGGCAAGGCGCCACCAGCAATCAAGACAAACATTTAAAGTCTGCCAATCAAGTTAATCCCTTTGGAAGGAGTCAAGAATGGTTTTATTTGCAGTACGCAATATTTATGCTGGTGAGGAGATAAGTGACGATTATAACTTTTCGCTATATAATTCATCCGAGAATCAAGAATGTCGCTGTAATACTCCACACAATGTCGTGGAGTGATTGGCGGAAAGTCTCAGCGAATAAAACCTTTTGTGGAGCCACCAAAACCAATTGACACCTCTGCAGAACAGACGGATGGAAGGCGAAATGGGCAACAGCGAAAGGGGCAGAGATCAGCACGAAAAGATGTTATACGTCTTCAGTCCAAGGATGTTGCAACTGTCGAGAAAAAGACAAGCGATTGATTGGGGTGCAGAGAATCACCTTAATTAGGCATTTTGAAAAAGTAAGTAAAAACTTCATTAATTATAAAGATGTTTGTTTATGTTTTTAGATGGAACTGATAAAAAGCAAATTACTAAAATGTATCCGATTTTAATGGAGAAAAAAGTTAAAAAACACGCATACGGAATGCACAAAGGCCGATGTAAATGCAGATAGTTGCTTGTACGAAAGGTTTTATTCACACGTTGTTATACAGACAATGGTCATAGATACTATTTATCTTTTCGAAACCAAAAATCAACTGGCCTACGTGAACAAAGAACTATGCGTTCAAGAAATTCGAAGAGAAGCTGCGAGTCTGCAAGACATATGCGGTAGGTTTTGTATATGCATACATTTAATAATCATTTAAATACCTATATTGCTCCATATAGCCCCATGATGTTGATTTCGCCTTACTGAAACAGACGGCAAAAGACGGATGAACAGAAAATATACCTAGATCCACTTAAACAAATATTTCATCAATAAGAAGACAACTTTGGTGGTCCCAGCAACACAGACAAGGAAGCAGAAGCCAAGTCGTCTAGAAGTGGTGCTACAAAAAAGCTTAAGTCGAAGAAGAATACTCATATAATTGAAGGCGTTTTGAATGTATCATATTTGATTTCTTGACGTGGAGCAAGAAATCGTTAATTTTTACAATTAAAATTTAATAATTAAGATAATACTCGTACCTACTTATATGTACATTTATACATACAATTTTTGAAATTTGATAAGAATGCATTTTTTATTTTAACTTTGTTCAAAAAACACTGTAGTTAATCGCTTTTTTTTTTAAGTTATTTCTATGCAAATAAAAGAATTCAAAAAATTATAAGAAATTTTAATGAAAGTTTTGCAAAATATTTTCTCGTTCGCTCGATTTACTCTTGGCCAATTTGTAAGTTGATTTCTTAGAGAATTACAAAAAAAAAAAAAACAGTTTATAAGTTACAAGATACTTTGTTTTAGAAAAAATAGAAATGGATGCACAAAGTCTTATGGTAAAACATTTGATAGAATCCCAAGAGGACGAGATCCTTCAAATGTTACTGGAAGACGAAGACCAGGAGGATGAAATATTGATGCTAACAAGCATGATGCGGAGTTCGAGGAACTGCATTAAAGATTATGTAGAAAAAGTCGTGCCATCATACGATGACAAGGAGTTTGTTAGACACTTCAGGATAAAAAGAAGTCTTTTTGAAAGCCTGGTCAACAGATTCGAAAATTCTGAGGGTTATAAAAAACTTCGTCCCGATAAAAGGCTCAGTGCGGAAAAAAATACACTGATATTTCTGTGGTTTGCAGGCCATGAGGCATGTAGCTTCAGGGATCTGGCCGATCGCTTTGACGTGTCGCTTTCAACGGTGTGACGTATTATCGACCGCTACACGCATTTTGTCAGCAGCCTCAGCAGAGATTTTGTTAAGTGGCCCAACGAGCAGGAGAAGTTGGAGACCAACAATTTTTTTTAAAAAGAAAGCTGGGTTTGCTAAAGCAATAGGTAAGTTGTTTGGTTATTATTTAGTTAACGTTTTAGTCCGATATTAATTATGAAAATAATATATATCGTGGTTTGTTCGGATACATAAAACTTAATAAAAACTGGACCTGATTAGTTACGTCTTTTTGTGGATTTGTTCGGCGAAGGTTTAGGAAAATAAGAAAAGTAGGAAAAAAAGAAAGCAACAAAGATATATGTACATATATTTTTTGATGTATAGAGAGTTTATTTGTTTGATAAATATCATTTTTGAGATGAAAACAAAATTGTATGGCAGATACCGTGTTTTTTGGTCATAAAAAAAAATAAAAGAAATGTGTGGGCAGACAGAATCGCGAGACCCACTTTTTTCGCGTCCTCTATAATCGTATCGTTAAGGAAAATTAATATCTCGAGCTCGATTTTCTTTTACGAATCCATAACTTACCATATAGTACCAATATCACAAGTAAAAATTACTTACCATTCATATTAAAATTGAGAAGAAATATCAATACCCCAGAAGTAGAAAAACTTTTACATTTATAAATTTGAAAAAAGCTTTCTTTAATCAAAATTAAATTATGTAAATATTTTAAGGTTGCATCGATTGCACACATGTCAGGATTGATCCTCCAGCGACTAGCAAAGATGAATAAATCGACCAGAAAAACAACACAACTATTGTTATGCAGGCAGTATGCAATGAAAACAAAAAATTCATAGATATTTTCATTGGCTTCCCTGGGTCTAGTCATGACAGCCGGGTGTTCCAAAGTTCACCGCTTTATGATGAGCTAACAAGCTTTGGAGGTGATATTTTTTATCTATTTTATGAAAACATTTTTACAAAACTTGTTTCCTTTCAGATAACTACTTGTTAGGCGATTCAGCCTACCCGTGCTCCAAATACTTAATAACCCCATACAGGGATAATGGCCGTCTCACGGCTGAACAAAAAAATTATAATATTAAGCTAAGTTCATGTCGTGTAGCTATTGAGCATTCCTTTGGTATACTTAAACAACGTTTTCGGCAGTTGTACTACTGCAAGTTGAGAGGTGTAGACAAGGTATGCCATTTTATAAGGGCCTGCTGTATTCTTCACAGTATTGCTGGTGAAGATGATTTAGATTTTGTTCTAAATGTTCCGAACAATGCCGAGGAAAGTTCTGACGGGACTCAGTTGGGAGAAATCACAAGAGGAAATGCTGTAAGGGATGCAATTAAAGAAAAAACACTTTCTGTGACATTTTCGATAAACTGGATGTTGTAGCCTTTGTAGCTCAAGAACAAATAAATCAATAACACTTATATTTTATATATGTCCTTAGTTTTTATTTAAATTGTTAAAGGTTAAGAGTTTAAGAGTTTAAACATTTATTGGTATTTTAATTTAGTTTCCATAAAATATAGGCATATAACAACTAGATACAATAAATTATGATATGTTTTTATAACAAAACAAAAAAAAAACATTTGAATATAGAAAAAACTATGAATACAAATTACTTTAGATAAATTCTTTTTAAAATATCCAGCATCTCAGCATCCCTCTCTTCCTTTCATTCATATAGGCTTTAATATGAGAGTGAAAGTCCTTCCTTTCTTCGGCAATTTCTTCCAATTCACTCAGGATCTTGTCTTGGTTTCCGTAGTTTCTTCGTTTTTTAACAGGGCTTTTGGGTTCTTCATCTTGAAAGATAAAAAAGAAAAAAATATAAGCTTGAATAACAAATTAAATTTTAACCTAAATTAGATATTTATTTCAGCACAACACGGATAAGAGAAACTCTGAAATTTAAGAAATGTTTTTATTTTGTCCGAGCTTTTGTTATATGGAAAAAACGGATAAAAGAAAGAACTTTCTTGTATCCGTCATCTACTGTAGTCAGTTTTAGATACCTGATGATGGTGAAGATGAGCTTTCAAGAAGTACAGTTTCATTTGAATTTAGCAGAGCACCACCACCGGAACTGGTAGCAGGAGTTGCTGAACTGGTTGCAGGAGTTGTTGAACGGGTTGCAGGAGTTTTTGAACTGGTTGCAGGAGTCGCTGAACTGGTTGCAGGAGTTGCTGCTGAACTTGGATTTTTATTCTTAGGAACAACACTTGAGGGAGTTCCTTTTGTAATACCACCTGAGGAAGATGGAGTATTCTGGGGAGCACAGCCAGCAACCAACTCTTTCCTCGATTTTCCGTTGATATCCCGATTGTGAATAATATATTCCGGATGGAGTCCACGTCTCTTCCCAAAAACTCTGTCAAGCTCACTATTATAAGAAGAACTTTAAAGAAGATATGGAAATCTTCAGGAATATTCAAATTTCATACACATATGTATGTATGTCGATCACAAAAAAAAAATTCATTTTGATACAATATTAATCAAATTTTCACCTCACCTTTCAAAAGGACACGTTGTTTTGTCCCTCCTCGTCTTGGAGTTGTGCAGCTTGGTTCGCTTATATGAGCGTTCAAGGGATCGGTATTTCCCAATAATTTGTGTAAGGGTTAAACGGTACCCTTTATCGTTCATTTCCTTATGGAAATTTATCATTGTCGAGAATGTCGACGTTGTTGACTCATAATTTTCTGCTCCAAAGGTTTCCTCGTTTTGAAACAATTCATTTTTCTTTATTTGCTTCCTCGTCGAGGACTTCGGAATCCTCGTCGAAGACTTCGGAAAAGGTTCGAGCTGGAATTTGTTCAAATTCAATCTGTGGAATGTATTCCAAATTCGATCCCTGTGATAGAATCAATTCTTCAGTCACCAAGTTTCGGTACTCCGCATCTTTAAATAAAAGTCATATTATTGCTTTTTTCCCACAAAATGTTTTAACGAGTTTTTTAAATGGATAGTTTTTGAAAAATCATTTTAAAACTCAAAATTATGGAAAAGAAAATAAGTACATTTTTTTCTTAAACTTAGGCCGCTACCTGAAATCAGTCTGTACCGCTTGTGCATCGAATACATGTATTTGAATGGGTGCATCCTCATAAGGTCGGTACGTGCGGTATACCGAGTCGCGGTACGAATCGGCAGTAAGAAATCGGTACGTACGAAAAAATGTCGTCGGCAGAAGTGGGTTCACGTTTAACTTGCGTTGGAAGTGGAAAATCACGATTTTTTGTACAATTATTTAATTAGGAGAATATTCAAGTAGGGACATGTTCATTTTATGCATGGATTGCAACCTTTCATCATCTTGGGAAAGTTCTTTGACCGCAACACATTCGACAAAACTATTTTTTTCAATATATGGATGTCGCCAGTACCTTTGTTATTGGAAGACGCATGAAATGAAGTACGAGACTTCCAGTGACTTTATATATTTATTGTTTTTACCCCGCGACTCCACAGGCCACGATGTCCATAATCCAATCTACAATCCAATCCACAATCTGATTTGTATGGATCTGTCACTGCTTGGACATAGATTTTTGTATGGACACAAAGCTGTAAACCATGAGTTCAGGCAGTATATGGCAACAAAAATTGCAATTAGCAAATAACATCATGGTTAGCGAATAGTTCGCTTAACAGAATGAAAATTCTACTTCTTTTTATTCGATTTAGCGAATTTAATAAATGGGAATAATTGTGAAAATCCAAAGGAGAATGGGCAAAAATATATGGGACCTGGTCAAACGAAAGTGTCCAGAAACGAGACCAATAAAAATGATTAGGTACTATGGAGTAAGGAGTAATAACAAAAACACTGCAAATTCGAATGAACATAGACGAATTGTCTTATATTTTGTTATATACTGCCTAAACCCAATGGTTTACAGTTCTGTGCCCATATTCAAAAATAATGATCCTTGAACTAAGCTTTTCAACGTTTCTCAATTGTGTCTATGGTGTTGCATTGTTTCTGTTATTACTCCTTACTCCATAGTACCTAATCATTTTTATTGGTCTCGTTTCTGGACACTTTAGTTTGACCAGGTCCCATATATGTTTGCCCATTCTCCTTAGGATTTTCAGTGGCGTACTACGGCAGCAATGTTTCTAAATCGCATATGGATATAGCCATTAACAAAAAGAAGTAGGTAATATGCGAAGTAGGTTATAGCCAAGATAAGTTTACTTAATTTTATAAAAAGTCTTTTGATTCACTCACCTTGATGGAACCTTCGCAAAATTTCGGGCGAGCACTGTATTTTAACATTTTGTTTTTCCATTTTTCTTTCTTTAAATTTATTTATTCTTTCCAATTCACAAAATATTTTCCAACTCACAAAATAAAATATAGATCACTGGCGATGGTGTCACGTGGCTCTAGCAATTAAGTGGAAATTTAAAATGTTTTTTTTTTTTTAGTTGTCAGATTTGACATTTTTTGCTATGCTGCAATTTTCTGTCCGAAGAAATTTCTCGGACAGAAAATCACAGATAGGTGAAATTTTGTACTCTCTCATGAGTATTCTCTTTTGTCATAAACTGCGATATTTTAGAGTACGGGATCGGCTTGGGACTGAAAATCACACAAATGCACAGAAAATCACAGAAATTTAAAGTAAAGGAACGGACTTTGTGCACAGAAAATCACAAACTGTCAAATTTCCAAGAGTGGGGATGAAATTATCTCTTTGAGTATACACACAGCACAAAAGTACGGGAACGCTTTAAACCTGCAAAAATTCAATTGACATAAAAAAAATATAAAAAAAATCTCAAGTGACAGTTGTCAGCTGCGTTTCATTAAATTTGTGAACAAAAATTACAAAAAGAATCAGTTCATATTTTTTTTCGATATTTATATATTTTTATACTAAACTATAATAATGCAACGCGAAGAAAAACAACTTCAAATGACTAGACGCAGTCCTAAATCGTTTAATTCATTTTAAAAACTCAATCGGCTCAATTATCCACAAAATAGAAACAATACGATTCAATAAACTGGCCAACATTTCTAGACAATTTTGCTCTTATTTCAAGTCATGTAAGTAGAAACACAAACAAATAAAATAGCCCTTATCAGAGTCTAATGGAAAAGTTAAAAAACAAAAATACTAGCTAACCGGCCTCGAAGATTCTGTCCAAAGAACTTGGTCCTCCACTACGTAATCGCACAGTTTTACCTTTGATTGTGTCGCCCGAACAAGATGAAGCTCTATGGAATTTATCTGAAGCTCTTGTTGCAGTATTTTCGCATGACATCGTTCCCAATTACCTACGGACCAAACCTGATCCAACTGCCGAACAGAAAATGATTCAAAAGGTTTGATTCGGTCAACACAAAATATGAAACAACAAACATTTTTCCCACCTTTTCAGCAAAGCCCGAGAATACTGGTAAATCGAATCATCCTCCCGTGCAGGTTTGTTATTAGCAAAAGTAAAACTTAAACATTTGTATTATTATTATCTTGGGTTTTATTGTCGAATGAATTCAACAAACAAGCAGCAACGCTGCCACACATTTACTTGTCCAAGCTGTTGGAATGGGCAAATGCCTGAAGACAGCAATGCAGCTATCGGCACCTGGTTCAGCTGCAGGCCATCCGCAATCCATCACCCATGAGTTCGTTCAGTCCATCTGGTGTAAATCAACTTGGCAAGGCGCCACCAGCAATCAAGACAAACATAAAGTCTGCCAATCAAGTTAATCCCTTTGGAAGGAGTCAAGAATGGCTTTATTTGCAGTACGGAATATTTATGCTGGTGAGGAGATAAGTGGAGATTATAACTTTTCGCTATATAATTCATCCGATAATCAAGAATGTTGCTGTAATACTCCACACAATGTCGTGGAGTGATTGGCGGAAAGTCTCAGCGAATAAAACCTTTTGTGGAGCCACCAAAACCAATTGACACCGCTGCAGAACAGACGGATGGAAGGCGAAATGGGCAACAGCGAAAGACGCAGAGATCAGCACGAAAAGATGTTATACGTCTTCAGTCCAAGGATGTTGTAATGATTCAAATGTTGCAACTGTCGGGAAAAAGACAAGCGATTGATTGGGGTGCAGAGAATCTTCTTAATTAGGCATTTTGAAAAAGTAAGTAAAAATTTCATTAATTATAAAGATGTTTGTTTATTTTTTTAGATGAAACTGATAAACAGCAAATTACTAAAATGTATCCGATTTTAATGGAGAAAAAAGTAAAAAAGCACGCATACGGAATGCACAAAGGCCGATGTAAATGCAGATAGTTACTTGTACGAAAGGTTTTACGTTGTTATACAGACAATGGCCATAGATACTATTTATCTTTTCGAAACCAAAAATCAATTGGCCTACGTGAACAAAGAACTATGCGTTCAGGAAATTCGAAGAGAAGCTGCGAGTCTACAAGACATATGCGGTAGGTTTTGTATATGCATAAATTTAACAATCATTTAAATACCTATATTGCTTCATATAGCCCCATGATGTTGATTTCGCCTTTCTGAAACAGACGGCAAAAGACGGATGAACAGAAAATATACCTAGATCCACTTCAACAAATATTTAATCAATAAGAAGACAACTTTGGTGGTCCCAGCAACACAGACAAGGAAGCAGAAGCCAAGTCGTCTAGAAGTGGTGCTATAAAAAAGCTTAAGTCGAAGAAGAATACTCATATAATTGAAGGCGTTTTGAATGTATCATATTTGATTTCTTGACGTGGAGCAAGAAATCGTTAATTTTGACAATTAAAATTTAATAATTAAGATAATACTAGTACCTACTTATATGTACATTTATACATACAAGTTTTGAAATTTGATAAGAATGCATTTTTCATTTTAACTTTGTTCAAAAAACACTGTAGTTAATCGCTTTTTTTTTAAAGTTATTTCTATGCAAATAAAAGAATTCAAAAAATTATAAGAAATTTTAATGAAAGTTTTGCAAAATATTTTCTCGTTCGCTCGATTTACTCTTGGCCAATTTGTAAGTTGATTTCTTAGAGAATTACAAAAAAAAAAAAACAGTTTATAAGTTACAAGATACTTTGTTTTAGAAAAAATAGAAATGGATTCACAAAGTCTTATGGTAAAACATTTGATAGAATCCCAAGAGGACGAGATCCTTCAAATGTTACTGGAAGACGAAGACCAGGAGGATGAAATATTGATGCTAACAAGCATGATGCGGAGTTCGAGGAACTGCATTAAAGATTATGTAGAAAATGTCGTGCCATCATACGATGACAAGGAGTTTGTTAGACACTTCAGGATAAAAACAAGTCTTTTTGCAAGCCTTGTCAACAGATTCGAAAAATCTGAGGGTTATAAAAAACTTCGTCCCGATAAAAGGCTCAGTGCGGAAAAAAATACACTGATATTTCTGTGGTTTGCAGGCCATGTAGGCATGTAGCTTCAGGGATCTGGCCGATCGCTTTGACGTGTCGCTTTCAACGGTGTCACGAATTAACGACCGCTACACGCATTTTGTCAGCAGCCTCAGCAGAGATTTCGTTAAGCGGCCCAACGTGCAGGAGAAGTTTGAGACCAACAATTTTTTTAAAAAGAAAGCTGGGTTTGCTAAAGCAATAGGTAAGTTGTTTGGTTATTATTTAGTTAACGTTTTAGTCCGACATTAATTATGAAAATAATATATATCGTGGTTTGTTCGGATACATAAAACTTAATAAAAACTGGACCTGATTAGTTACGTCTTTTTGTGGATTTGTTCGGCGAAGGTTTAGGAAAATAAGAAAAGTAGGAAAAAAGAAAGCAACAAAGATATATGTACATATATTTTTTGATGTATAGAGAGTTTATTTGTTTGATAAATATGAATTTATGAAAACAAAAATAAAAAATTTTTGGGGCGGTTTTCTGGAAGCTACGGTCATTTTGGATATGAAAACAAAATTGTATGGCAGATACCGTGTTTTTTGGTCATAAAAAAAAAAATAAAAAAAATGTGTGGGCAGACAGACAGAATCGCGAGACCCACTTTTTTCGCGTCCTCTATAATCGTATTGTTAAGGAAAATTAATATCTCGAGCTCGACTTTCTTTTACGAATCCATAACTTACCATATAGTACCAATATCACAAGTAAAAATTACTTACCATTCATGTTAAAATTGAGAAGAAATATCAATACCCCAGAAGTAGAAAAACTTTTACATTTATAAATTTGAAAAAAGCTTTCTTTAATCAAAATTAAATTATGTAAATATTTTAAGGTTGCATCGATGGCACACATGTCAGGATTGATCCTCCAGCGACAAGCAAAGATGAATACATCGACCATAAAAACATTACAACTATTGTTATGCAGGCAGTATGCAATGAAAACAAAAAATTCATAGATATTTTCATTGGCTTCCCTGGGTCTAGTCATGACAGCTGGGTGTTCCAAAATTCATCGCTTTATGATGAGCTAACAAGCTTTGGAGGTGATATTTTTTATCTATTTTATGAAAACATTTTTACAAAACTTGTTTCCTTTCAGATAACTACTTGTTAGGCGATTCAGCCTACCCGTGCTCCAAATACTTAATAACCCCATACAGGGATAATGGCCGTCTCACGGCTGAACAAAAAAATTTTAATATTAAGCTAAGTTCATGTCGTGTAGCTATTGAGCATTCCTTTGGTATACTTAAACAACGTTTTCGGCAGTTGTACTACTGCAAGTTGAGAGGTGTAGACAAGGTATGCCATTTTATAAGGGCCTGCTGTATTCTTCACAGTATTGCTGGTGAAGATGATTTAGATTTTGTTCTAAATGTTCCGAACAATGCCGAGGAAAGTTCTGACCGGCCTCAGTTGGGAGAAATCACAAGAGGAAATGCTGTAAGGGATGCAATTAAAGAAAAAACACTTTCTGTGACATTTTCGATAAACTGGATGTTGTAGCCTTTGTAGCTCAAGAACAAATAAATCAATAACACTAATATTTTATATATGTACTTAGTTTTTATTTAAATTGTTAAAGGTTAAGAGTTTAAGAGTTTAAACATTTATTGGTATTTTAATTTAGTTTCCATAAAATATAGGCATATAACAACTAGATACAATAAATTATGATATGTTTTTATAACAAAACAAAAAAAAAACATTTGAATATAGAAAAAACTATAAATACAAATTACTTTGGATACATTCTTTTTAAAATATCCAGCATCTCAGCATCCCTCTCTTCCTTTCATTCATATAGGCTTTAATATGAGAGTGAAAGTCCTTCCTTTCTTCGGCAATTTCTTCCAATTCACTCAGGATCTTGTCTTGGTTTCCGTAGTTTCTTCGATTTTTAACAGGGCTTTTGGGTTCTTCATCTTGAAAGATAAAAAAGAAAAAAATATAAGCTTGAATAACAAATTAAATTTTAACCTAAATTAGATATTTATTTCAGCACAACACGGATAAGAGAAACTCTGAAATTTAAGAAATGTTTTTATTTTGTCCGAGCTTTTGTTATATGGAAAAAACGGATAAAAGAAAGAACTTTCTTGTATCCGTCATCTACTGTAGTCAGTTTTAGATACCTGATGATGGTGAAGATGAGCTTTCAAGAAGTACAGTTTCATTTGAATTTAGCAGAGCACCACCACCGGAACTGGTAGCAGGAGTTGTTGAACTGGTTGCAGGAGTTGTTGAACGGGTTGCAGGAGTTGTTGAACTGGTTGCAGGAGTCGCTGAACTGGTTGCAGGAGTTGCTGCTGAACTTGGATTTTTATTCTTAGGAACAACACTTGAGGGAGTTCCTTTTGTAATACCACCTGAGGAAGATGGAGTATTCTGGGGAGCACAGCCAGCAACCAACTCTTTCCTCGATTTTCCGTTGATATCCCGATTGTGAATAATATATTCCGGATGGAGTCCACGTCTCTTCCCAAAAACTCTGTCAAGCTCACTATTATAAGAAGAACTTTAAAGAAGATATGGAAATCTTCAGGAATATTCAAATTTCATACACATATGTATGTATGTCGATCACAAAAAAAAATTCATTTTGATACAATATTAATCAAATTTTCACCTCACCTTTCAAGGTAGGTAGGTAGAGATGGCGGTCACAAGCATCCTTGCTCGATGACCCAATTAACGCGGTAATGCCCCGTTTTGATACCAAAACTCGTTTAACCTGTGGGTTAAAAGAAAATTTTTAAAGAAAAAGAGGATATTTGGTGATAGATCTCCCAACGGATCATCGCCTACGCCCGAGTTCAGCTGCAGTATGCTACGCTAAGCAATTTGTTGATTTGCCCGGGACGCATACGATCTGATCCCATAGGGTGATCGTCTAGTCGCACACTCGGATATGGTTATCTCTGTACACCTCCGTCTGTTTGCACAACATGACTTGTGGTTACCACAGAAAGTACCACCCGCCTGTATGATTAGACGCTTTTATTGGATTTAGACATGTGATGAAACTTATTAAGGATTTGGACATAGGAAAAACACCCGATAGGACCAAAGTTCGCAACTAAAAACCATCTACACTGTGCCAACTAGGCAACTTGTTGACTGGTATTGAAGCGAAGGTTGGCATAACCGTGTGATCCTCCGGTCCTCGTGCACCATGAGCCACCTTCAAAAACCAGTAGTCTGCTAGCTCACAGTCATAGGAGTTTGGGGAAGAAAATGGTGCAAAAGGAAACCGAAGTTAATTCTAGATCCATTGAAACATTCTTGAACTTGAAAATAGGAAAACACTCAAAAGGGTCGAAGTCCGCAACTAAGACCCATCTACACTGTGCCACCTAGGCACTTGTTGGCTGGTATTGAAGCGGAGATCGGCCCAATTGTGTGATCGACCGGTCCTCGTGCACCATGAGCCACCTTCAAAAACCGTTAGTCTGCTAGCTCGCAGTCATAGGAGTTTGGGAAAGAAGACGGTGCAAGAGGAAACGAAGTAATTCCTAGATCCATTTCGTCGCGTTGAGGAAAGAAGTCAAATCTTTAATCTTCGTTCCGGAGAGTTCGTGAAGGTCGTCAAAAAAAGGCTTCCCAAAAGATTGTTGCCTCATTCTGGCCAAAGCGGGACATTTACAGAGGAAATAAAAGACTGTTTCCTTTTCCTGCTGGTCCCCACAACTACGACAGTGAGTATTGTAAGTATTGTAGGGGATGCCAAACTTCGCCGCTTGTTCTATTGGCCAGTGTCCAGTGCATGTTGCAACAATCCTTGCTATGTCTCGCCTGGGTCTGCACATTAGGTTAATAGTTCGGGATTTATTATAGGTAGGCCAGATTTTTCTAGCAATAATGCAGTTAGTTAAACTATTCCACCTACGATTAGATTCTGAGAGAAAAATTGAGAATATATTGCCCTTCATAACTCCAAGAGGAATACTGACTCTTTCCGCAAGTGAGTTATGAAGGGCTGAACCTTGCCTGGCCCTTGTCAGCCCGCTCATTCCCCCCAATGCCACTGTGACCCGGAACCCAGATAAGAGTGACCCTGAGGTTAGTGTTCAGACTCAGAAGCTCGATCTGGCATTGTCGTACTAATTTTGAGGATGATGTAGCCGAATTAATGGCTTTGACAGCCGCTTGACTTTCGTCACGACGTCATCATTCCAATCATTTCTGGATGGGAATTTAACTTTAAAATCTTTACCGAGGCTCATTGAAGGGGTGCAGTAATCAGTCGGAGTCGAAAACATTTCGGTAGGAATTAAACCCGTGATGTTGCTGTGCCCATAAGGTTTGGCAAACCAGGAGTTTGATTCTTTTAGTCTTATCGCGCTGCAAGATACTAGGTATTTAATGTGTAAATCTAGTGGTAAAAGGTGTAGAAAAACTCCTAAAGCATCTGTTGGACAGGATCGAATAGCCCCTGTGGTGCCAATGCTAGCTGTTCTGTGAACCTTCCTAAGTTTGTTGATATTATACAAATTCTTTAATGCTGGCCACCACACAATCGAACCATACGTGAGAATAGGTCGCACCACGGCTGTGTATGTCCATAAAATCATTTTTGACTGGAGGCCCCACCTCTTACCAAAAGTTTTGCTACAGGCATAGAAAGCTATACACGCCTTCTTAACCCGTTCTTCAATGTTTAATTTCCAGTTTAATTTAGGGTCGAGAATTACACCCAGATATTTTGCACTGGAGGAGAGCGAAAGTGTTTGACCGTTGAGTCGAGGTAGATTGAAGGGGTCTATCTTTGTTTTGGTAGTAAAAAGTATAAGTTCAGTTTTGCTTTGATTAATACCCAGTCCGCAGCTCGCAGCCCAGTTACTAACCTTCCTTAAAGCCACCTCCGTGATCTCACTTATCACAGGGGTAAACTTACCCGACACTAGTAGAACCAAATCATCGGCATACGCGACCGCCTTCACTCCACCCCTCTCCAACTTAGCGAGAATTTTATTCATGACTAAAAGCCAAAAAAGAGGAGACAGAACACCACCCTGGGGTGTTCCTCTACTGACGTATTTGGTTAATATTGTATTTCCTAACGTAGATTGAATCCTTCTATCCCTGAGCATGGAAACTATCCACTCCCGGATGTAGAGCTCTACACCAAAGTCAATAAGGGCATCTAGAATGGACTCAGTTAGGACGTTGTTGAAAGCCCCTTCTACATCTAAGAAGGTGGCGAGTGTATATTCTTTGAAGTTAATAGTTTTCTCAATTGTACGAACTACCTCGTGAAGGGCCGTCTCCGTGGACTTACCCTTTAGGTTTGAGTTTCAAGTGGTTCCGGTTTATTGTTTTCACACCCCGGAAAGTGTGTCGTCATCAGTAGTTCCAAGGATTCAGCTGGAGAGACTGCCCACTCCCCATCGTTCTTTTTCAAAAAAGACGGGTTGCAATGCTCTTTTGACAGAACTCTACCAAGTCTTGCGGAGTCTTTGATGTTTTCTATTGACTCGCAGTACTCCCTCCAGCCTTGTTTCTTGGCTGATACGACAGCTCGCTTGTATTTTTATACGGTTGATAAAATTTGTTTTTGTGGCAGATGTTGAAAATTTTCCTTGTCGATTTTCTGAGTTCAGACAGATTTTCATTCCACCATGGAGGGAGAATGAAAGGACACGTTGTTTTGTCCCTCCCCGTCTTGGAGTTGTGCAGCTTGGTTCCCTTATATGAGCGTTCAAGGGATCGGTATTTCCCAACAATTTGTGTAAGGGTTAAACGATACCCTTTATCGTTCATTTCCTTATGGATATGTTTCCACATCTTCGTTTTGTTTTTTAAGCCTAAAGTTTTTCCAACTTGTGGGAGCAGATCCTCTAACAATGATATAAAATACTTTGTTGGTCCCGATAACCACACAAATTTATCATTGTCGAGAATGTTGACGTTGTTAGACTCATAATTTTCTTCTCCAAAGGTTTCCTCGTTTTGAAACAATTCATTTTCTTTATTTGCTTCCTCGTCGAGGACTTCGGAATCCTCGTCGAAGACTTCGGAAAAGGTTCGAGCTGGAATTTGTTCAAATTCAATCTGTGGAATGTATTCCAAATTCGATCCCTGTGATAGAATCAATTCTTCAGTCACCAAGTTTCGGTACTCCGCACCTTTAAATAAAAGTCATATTGTTGCTTTTTTCCCACAAAATGTTTTAACGAGTTTTTTAAATGGATAGTTTTTGAAAAATCATTTTAAAACTCAAAATTATGGAAAAGAAAATAAGTATATTTTTTTCTTAAACTTAGGCCGCTCCCTGAAATAAGTCTGTACCGCTTGTGCATCGAATACATGTATTTGAATGGGTGCATCCTCATAAGGTCGGTACGTGCGGTATAACGAGTCGCGGTACGAATCGGCAGTAAGAAATCGGTACGTACGAAAAAATGTCGTCGGCAGAAGTGGGTTCACGTTAAACTTGCGTTGGAAGTGGAAAATCAAAATTTTTTGTACAATTATTTAAGCAGGGACATGTTCGTTTTATGCATGGATTGCAACCTTTCATCATCTTGGGAAAGTTCTTTGACCGCAATACATTCGACAAAACTATTTTTTTCGATATATGGATGTCGCCAGTACCTTTGTTATTGGAAGACACATGAAATGAAGTACGAGACTTCCAGTGACTTTATATATTTATTGTTTTTACCCCCCAACTCCACAGGCCATGAACGATGTCCATAATCCAATCTACAATCCAATCCACAATCTGATTTGTATGGATCTGTCACTGCTTGGACATGAATTTTTGTATGGACACAAAGCTGTAAACCATGAGTTCAGGCAGTATATGGCAACAAAAATTGCAATTAGCAAATAACATCATGGTTAGCGAATAGTTCGCTTAACAGAATAAAAATTCTACTTCTTTTTATTCGATTTAGCGAATTTAATAAATGGGAATAATTGTGAAAATACAAAGGAGAATGGGCAAAAATATATGGGACCTGGTCAAACGAAAGAGTCCAGAAACGAGACCAATAAAAATGATTAGGTACTATGGAGTAAGGAGTAATAACAAAAACACTGCAAATTCGAATGAATATATACTGCCTAAACTCAATGGTTTACAGTTCTGTGCCCATATTCAAAAATAATGATCTTGAACTAAGCTTTTCAACGTTTCTCAATTGTGTCTATGGGCACAGAACTGTAAACCATTGGGTTTAGGCAGTATATTATAAAATATAAGACAATTGGTCTATTTTCATTCGAATTTGCAGTTTTTCTGTTATTACTCCTTACTCCATAGTACCTAATCATTTTTATTGGTCTCGTTTCTGGACACTTTAGTTTGACCAGGTCCCATATATGTTTGCCCATTCTCCTTTGGATTTTCAGTGGCGTACTACGGCAGCAATGTTTCTAAATCGCATATGGATATAGCCATTAACAAAAAGAAGTAGGTAATATGCGAAGTAGGTTATAGCCAAGATAAGTTTACTTAATTTTATAAAAAGTCTTTTGATTCACTCACCTTGATGGATCCTTCGCAAAATTTCGGGCGAGCACTGTATTTTAACATTTTGTTTTTCCATTTTTCTTTCTTTAAATTTATTTATTCTTTCCAATTCACAAAATATTTTCCAACTCACAAAATAAAATATAAATCACTGGCGATGGCACACGTGGCTCTAGCAATTAACTGGAAATTTAAAATGTTTTTTTTTTGACATTTTTTGCTGTGCTGTAATTTTCTGTCCGAAGAAATTTCTCGGACAGAAAATCACAGATAGGTGAAATTTTTTACTCTCATGAGTATTCTCTTTTGTCATAAACTGCGATATTTTAGAGTACGGGAACGGCTTGGGACTGAAAATCACACAAATGCACAGAAAATCACAGAAATTTAAAGTAAAGGAACGGACGTATTATCTGGTGCGTCGGCATGTATTTAGGTTCAGTACAGGGGCGTAACACTTCGCTGCACCTTGTTCTCATCTTGTTGTTGCTGTTGTTCTACAAAATTATTCAGCTGTGGTGGTGGGGGTGTTATTGTTAAACCAGTATTTTGGGTCAATGCACGAAAATCACTTACAGTGGCTTGTGTTATCGTAAAAGGCCTTCCACACTAGCCCACAGTGTATTAATACATGTCAAAAAAGTGGGAAACAAATCATGTAGAACAGTGTGGACACAAAATATGAAAGCCCAGCCTACACAACCCGACATTCTATACCACATGATTTGACATGTGTTAATACATGAATAATTTTAGGAATGGTTCTAATCCTATCCCACTTTCTATCACACTTTTTTTTAGGTTATGGTAATGTATTAATACAAGCAAGTATGGAAGCAAAATATGAAAAGTTATTTCTTTCCCAAAAATTTGGCAGTCGCGTGGAATTCTTTCCCACTTTCAATTTGGCATGTTTTAATACACAGTGGGCTAGTGTGAAAGGGCTTTAAGAGAATCTCGTCCGGAACCTTAACTCAAATCGACCACATCATCGACATCCATCTTAGCCATTTAACTTCTGGCGACGCTGTTAAGCGACGGCCTACAATACGGAAAGAGAAAACAAATTATAAAACTATTGAATTGTACAAAATTATTGTTTAAAATGTTTTTTTTTTAGTAGTTTTCAGCATGAGCAGATGCTCACAGCATAGACTGCTTTCACACAAGGAAACTGAGTTGCTGGAAACTGGGAGTTTGTTGGCGAGAAGAGCAAGAAGTAAGGGGAATGAAAAAAATCTCCCCGGTCAACGATTGAGGAGATTTTTATCACATTCTTTCTCACACTGTCCGTAATGTGCGTTCAGCCAATAGGCTTTATATGGAAAAAACAGAAATCTCCGGCAATTCAGTTTCCTTGTGTGAAAGCTACTAGGCAATTAAAGGAAAACGTCAAAAAAATCTCCAGCAACTGGGGCCTATTTCTCCGCTACTACATCAGCTACAATGTAGTAGTATAACAGTTGTATTACATCATTTCTGTTTCAAACATACATTGGTTTTTCAGGTGTAGTACATCAATGTAGCATTGGAGAATCGACTGGAAATATTGGAAAAATTTATGATTCTGTTTCACAGCTTTTGATACTACATTGTTGTAGTACATCTTACTGTAATTTTTTGTTACATTTTCACAATAAAAATATTTGCTGTGATTGCTGTAACAGAATAAAATTGCTACATTAAAAAGAAAATATACGAATGTAAGTATTTTTTTTTTGTATTTAAACATCAGAAATTCAAAAAATGTATGATTTATCTTTTGATTTTTTGTAAAAATGAAAATTGATTCGTTGTAAATACACTTTCGGCCTTCTTTCAATTCTTATGTTGAATTCAAAATCTTCGTCGAAAATATTTATATCGAAATCCATTTTTATTTTATTTATTTGTGTCTCTTCAAAGTTCAAATATCCCACTTCTAAAAAAAAAAACAATTTAAATGGCCTTGTTCACGTTGCACTGAGATATGTTATCTCGAAAAATTCAACGTAAAATGTAATTTGAAGTCAGTTGTTGTCGACATTTCTCTTCAGACGTTCTAAATATATATTTTGCCTTCTTTGAACTCTTAAGGCAAGACCGCACTCAACTTTAGCGGAACTACACTTCACGACGCGGCAAATTATTATTATTTGTATAAAATTGTATGAACTATTTTGCACAAAACGGCAACTGAACTTCATACAATTTCATTGAATTCGAAATCATCATCAAAAATATTAAAAATCTCAAAATCCATTATTTTGTATTATTAATTTTCTTTCATTATTTTGACGTTCATGGATTTTGGGGTTATTTTGTGATAAAAAAAAGTTTTTTAATCACTTCATTCTCAAATATACTCGTAATCATTTTTATTCAAATCGTTTTTTCCTAACTTATGGTGGATTTACATTTTGTTTGCGTCTGCATAATGCACTAAAGTAGAGCAGGACAGATGCATACAAAAAATCCGAGTGAGTGAAAGAGAACCATTAAGAAGATGAACATGTTCGTCTTCATTTCTGCATTATGGAACTTTCCTATAATGCAGGAACGATGTTCTTCTGCATTTTGATCTTTTCTCTCTATCTAACAATTATACATTTTGTATTTGGCATCCATTTTTTTTGCAGAAACCAAATGCAGATACATGTAAATCCACCATTACAGACGAGAGACGAAACAACCGAAAAAACGAATGGTGTAGTCGGGGTCTAGGTCTACATCATCCAGCTACATCATACAACTCTTCCAGTTGTAGTTATGAAACAGAAAAATGTAGTTGATGTAGTTGTAGAACGTTGCTGTCAGATGTAGTTGATGTAGCTGCTGTAGTAGCGGAGAAATAGGCCCCTGGTTTCCCTGTGTGAAAGGGGACATACTGTGAGCTGAGGCAAGAATGCAAACCAGACAAAAGTGAAAAGTAGTTGAACCTTCAAGCAAGCGAGTCCGTTTTGGATCCGAAACCAGTTCATAAACGGACCCAACACCGGATCTAAATCGATTCCAAATCGGATCAAACTAGTATGGAAATTAGAATCACCACGGAGCCATTATGTGAATGTATTGTGAGAGAGAGAGTATTCCAATTCACCATACTCCGAGAAAACGGAGCCTAAAAGGAATCCAAAACGGACCAACAAAAATGAATGAATCTTCCCCATCTAGTCGAGTTTCTACATTGCATACAAAAAAAAAAAAAAAAAAAAAAACAGAATTTTGTTCATTTCAAGACTTTATTTTTATTTATCAATTATAAAAGGTACATTTTATATTTCCACAACTTAACATATACATATAATAAACAGTAAACTTGTATTTTTGATTGGAAATTTCTTAAAGTTTTCACAAGAAAAAAGATAAAAAAGCAATGGTCTTCGCCACGCTACCTACAAAACCGAACTAAAAAAAAAGGTGGTGGAAACAAAATGACTGTACTCTCTCTATTTCTCCGTGCATAGTGTGCTATTACACCATGCATCTAGACGCGTGCAACTTCGAACTTTTTCGAATTTTCTTGTTGAACGAATATTTTACCCACGCGACACACGGCAGATTTTCTTCCGTCTCATCTTTTCGAATTTGTTTTCTCTTTTGCAGTTACATGTGTTCGAAAATTTGCACGCGTCTAGATGCATGGTGTAATAGCAGACATACAAAAATTCTCTCGATTCTTATTCTTCTTTTTACATGCGTACACAGAAAATTTGTTAATGTGTGTGACACTCATTTTTTTTGGATTCCCAAGTGATTCCAAAGTGAACCGAGAAATCGGGTCCGTGATTTTGCTTGAAGGGGAGGAAGATGTGTTCAAAATAAAAGTTGAGTGTTTGCGCACTGAGGGGTGTCGTCGTGTGTTGTTTTTATTGTGACAATATGCTCGCAGGCATTGTATATAAATATCTATAGTACTATCAAACAACCAAAACGACGGTGGCGGTGCCACTGGCCTGGGAGGTCATTTGCTCTGTAATGTAAATGTGATAATGTAGAGTTAAAAACACATTGAAAATCTTATTAAATCTCTCTAGCGATAATCACTCCACCTATAGGCCTAGACTATCGTCCCGAAATTCGACTCATTAATAGTACTATAGGTTTTATATACAATGCTCGCAGGCAAAATATTAATAAGGTGTCCCAGATTGTTTTTTTTATTCAAATCAATAACCAAAAGTTGAGAGAAGCGAGAGGAAAATTAATGTTTTTTTTTTAATTTCAGCTAAATACATAGGTAATTTCTGTTTAAGGAGCTTGTGTCAGTTGTTATATACCTATTTGAAATTGATAGGTTTTCGATAATGACTGTACTGACTAATTTTAACATAAACGTACCTAGGTATAATATTCTTCAATTTTTTAAAGAAATACATGGTTATGTAGATGTAAAATATTCTTCATTCGTAGGATTTCTTCATTGTTCAGGGTTGTTAGAAAGAAGATACAAGAAAGTCAGGATTGAAGTATGAATAAATGTGATCTATGATTTTGAATTACCTAACCTACTGGAACACCCTTTTTAATGAAGTGGACATGGATGAAAGTGATACTACGTTTCCACCAGACACCAAACCGAGATTTAGCAAGATTATCACAAATCTCCTTGAAATCTACAAGATTTACCATACAAATATTAATCTCCTCAAATGAAGATTTCAAATAAAACTCATTCAAATCTACTTGGAAACATTAGTTTGTCAAATCAAACAAACTTTTTTTTCAAAGAATAATTATGGAACCAACCTATTTTCGTTTATTGACAGATGCAAATGTAAACAAAAACTATCTACCTCACTTCCACTTCATATCAAAAAACTGAAACATCATTTGAATGTTTTGCCATAATTCTCTTTTTATGCAGTGGAAACACCAAACAGATCTCATTACCTAAATCTCGGTTTAGTGGTTGGTGGAAACGTTAGGTTTATTTTGTTATTGCCTCGCTGTCGTAAAAAGTCATGACAAGTATTGCGTGTCTAGTTACATCCTGCGTGGCTGTGTGCGATACATTATATCCTTTTGACCTACCCCGTTTAAGATTGGCCATCGGTTTTTAATGGCGTGGTATTTATTTACGCAATAAATATACACAAACAAACAAAAAAAACAGAAGAACTTATAGAAGGGGAACAAATTCTTTAGGGAAGAAATTAAAGGAAAAAGATTTTTTGTGTTTTGTTTAATTTACCGACACGCTCTTTATCTCACTCGTCTCGCCATCAACTTCTAATTGAAGCTCGTATGCTCTCAAATTTTCCAAACTGGAAATAGTAGGTATCGTTCAAAGTTTCAAACTTAACTTAATAAGGTTTATCGATAATTTTTGCAACTTCTTGTTCCTCCTTAGCAGTTTGGAGTTTTGTTTTGATTCTCGATTCCATATTGAGCGTATTGTCGCGATTAGCGGTTAGTATATACCCATGAGATATGATCTTTTGAATTGAAAAACTTGATTTTGATATTCAAAACATTGTTGGGTGCCATATGGAATAAGTTGTTGAGAAGGGAACAAAAAGTGAAAGGTACTTTCATGTTTCCAAATGTTATACAGGGCGATTCCCCTAGATGTGACAAGACAATACAAAATCGTATGAGATGACGATGAGTGATCCCTTTATCACGTAAACACTTGATTGCGTGGCAAATTTGATTAAAGAAAAGCTTTGAAATATGATCATTGAGTCGTTTTTCCGTCGTTATTCGCTTGAGAAGATTAAACATTCCAGAACCAATATTATGAATTTTTTATAACGCAAGGCTATTTAAATAGAAGAAACTAATAATAATGCAAATTTAATTGTACATACACTTACATGTTGCAATGCTTTCAAGATCTTAGCTTCATTCATAACTCTTTCGGGATCGTTGATATCATTCACTTTGGTGCTTTCAGCTAGCATATTTTTCAAAACATGCTTCATAGCATTGGGGCGTTCCTTGGTGATAATAGTTGTGGACCAATGGGTGAATAACGGGACACATAACATGGTAAGGTTGAGCTGAAGTTCCAAGCGTCTGCGTCGTCTGAGGGCCCCCGCCTGCAGGAAAAGGTTGTGGAAGCGGGTGGAATTGTTAGTGTGGTTGACTTGGTGAAGGAGTAGTAGAATGGAGTGTTTGCGCTGGGAATTGTATTGGCTGCGCAGGTGGCGGTTCGCATCATTGGTTGAAATGGTAATATTGCGTTATAGCTGACCCGTAGCAGCAACAGCTGACACATGTTTTTATGAAGTTCCAACAGGCATTCCCGAGTCGTTGATGTTTGTTTCAGCTTCCAGGAGTTATTTGTTTGGGTTATTTGTTTTACAACTTGTGGATAATTTTGGTAAATGGATTTATCCTGTGATTGAGTAGGGTCGAGTGGAGTTGGTGGCTGAAACTAAATGCAAAACAATAAAAACTTTTAATTGTTCAAAAAAAAAAATGTAATTTGTTGTCTTACATCATTTGCCAATATAAAAAAGAAAAAAAAATGTTATGTAGACCTATGTATTTCAATCATATCTACAAGCTCTGTTCAACAAATATGTTTTTCTTAAAATAAATTAGGTGCGTATTACATTCGTTCTTATCAGATCATCCAAAAGTCGTTGTCGCCTGGTACTGTTTGAATTCAATGCACCAATGCCTTCTGGATTCGGAACATTCTGAACTACATTTTGATCGGCATCAAGCTCATCATTTTCTCCGGAGCACAAGTTATGTAATTTGCAACCACAGACTACTAGATTATCGACCAAATTTATGTTGGTTTGTTCAGTAAAATGTAATAGTCTTTTGAAGCGAGTCTTGAGCAGACCGAATGCGTGTTCTACAACTACGCGACAATATGAGTGCAAAACATTAAATTGATTTTCTACATTAGTCAACATCCCGTTATCTATTGTAAAATCTGTGGGCATGTTATTAACTGAATCTATTATTTTTGGCAGTGTTATTAGTGTTATTTACGTTAAATGTTGTAAGTTGTGTTTCATGTTCTGCTTGCTCTAAATTGTAGGCTCTGTGAGTATTCGTTGGACTTTTGTATTTCATGCAGACTTTAGCAAAATGTCTTTTCTTGTTGCATGTGTTACAGAAAACATTTCGTGCTGGGCATTGTTGGAGACCTTCTGTAACATAGATACATGTGAACTCATCCAACTTAAAGCATACATGTAACTTACTTACTTAGGTCCTCGGACCTATTACGTCCGTGATGTTTCCCTTACGGGACATAGGGCCTCCACTACACCTACGCGCCATCGTGTACGATTTCTTGAAATGTATTTCAGCTCTCTCCAACTTTTCCCCAGTCGTGCCGATTCCTGTTCGACCGTTCTTCGCCATGTACTTCTAGGCCGGCCCACTTGTCTTCCCTCCTGTGTGAGCGGGTTCCACTGCATTGCTTGAGATGCAATGCACCGATCGCCTTTTCGAAGCGTATGGCCAATCCACTGCCACTTTCTTCTTCGTATAATGGAGTCTATGGGCTCCTGACCCGTTCTCGCATGAAGTTCGGCATTGGAGATACGGTTGGGCCAGAAAATCCTCAAGATGTTTCGTAGACATCTATTAACGAAGGTTTGCAGCTTTCTAGTGACAGTTTCAGTGACTTTCCAAGTGCTGCAGCCGTAAAGCAGAACGGATTCAACATTGGAGCGGAACAGTCGTAGCTTGGTCTTTAAGCTAAAAGAGTTGTTTCTCCATATTTTGGACAGCATTCCGAACGCAGCCTTTGCTTTTCTGATTCGGCTGTTTACGTCCAGTTCAGTTCCGCCACCCGTAGAGACAATACTCCCAAGATATTGGAAATCCTCTACCATCTCTACCGGTTGTCCAGAAATATTTACTTGGATTGATGAGGAAGTTCCAAGGCTGATCCTTTTAGTTTTTACCGAGTTGATCTTAAGCCCTACGATTTCTGCTTCTCTCTCCACCCTTGTTGTCATTTGATGGAGATCCATGATCCTATGAGAGAGTAAGCATACGTCGTCCGCGTAGTCCAGATGTTTGAGGTGAGATTGCAGAGTCCACTGAATTCCTCCATTTCCATTTGACAAAGCTGCGTGCAGTACGTCACTTATCACCAACAGGAACAGTATTGGTGACAGTATACAGCCTTGCCTAACTCCACTTTGGATTTCAAACTCCTCTGACAGCCTACCTTTGTGCAAAACGTGACACCTGGATCCATCATATGTAGCCTTGATAATAGCAATCAATTTATCTGGGATGCCCCTCCTGTGCAAAGCAAGCCAAATAAATTCTCTATTGACACTGTCGAACGCCTTTTCAAAATCGATGAACAGCAGGTGAAGTGGTGATAGATATTCAACGCACTGTTCGATGATGATCCGCAAGGTGTTGATGTGATTCACACAGGAAGATCCAGTGCGGAAACCTGCTTGTTCGGCGTCGAGTGTGTCTTCGAGGTGGTCTTTAATTCGGTCCAATATTATCCTTGCTATTATCTTGGCTACTGCAGGCAGAACGCATATTCCTCTCCAGTTTTCGCACTGTGTGAGATCTCCTTTCTTTGGAAGCTTGACAATCATTCCTTTTTTCCACTCTTCAGGAAAGCTTTCTGTTTCCCAAGCTCTCTTAATAAGTGGGTGCAGTAGCTCGCTCGATGTCGTTGGGGCTGCTCCTAAGAGCTCTGCAGGAATACCATCAAGTCCAACCGCTTTGTTGTTCTTCAGTGCTTTGATGGCGGTGATAATTTCTTCTTTACTGGGGGGTACGGTGCGTATTCGGGAAATAGTTACTTCGGGTAGCTCAGTGGGAATAGGGTTCACTTCACTTGCGAAAACGCGGTTTAAAACCGCAGAAAAGTGTTCCCTCCACCTTATGAGCTGATCCTCATCCGAAATTAGCAGGGATCCGTTTGTGTCTTTAACCAGGTGTTGTTTAGAGCTCTGGACACCAGTGAGCTCTTTGGTAATTCTGTAGACGGTCCTACTGTCACACCTACTAGCGGCTTCTTCTGCTTCTGTAGCCAGTGCGTTGATGTAGTTACGCTTATCACGTCGCACACTACGGTGAACTTCCCTCATCTTCATGCGGTACGTAGACTCAAGCTCGTTTCTCCCTGCTGCTGCGGTAGCTGCGATGCGAGCTTTAAGGTGATTCCTTTCTTCGATCCTTGTCCAAGTTTCGTCGGAAAGCCAAGCACTATTTCTCCCTTGCGCCCGGCCGACTATACTTTCAGCACCGGATATGAACACATTTTTCACAGCACACCAATGATTTTCGATGGATGTGGTTTCCGTGCTGCTGATTGCGTTCAATCCTTGTGAAAGGTGGTCCCCTAGTTGTTGGCGCACTGCGGGATCCTTTAGTCTATCTGTATTAAACTTGGGCATTCGAGTGTTTCCTTGGGATCTACGAACTGCAGCTGTACGCAATCTTACGGTAGCAACCATCAGATGGTGGTCCCGGGGCATTCCCATGTCAGCACCTCTTCTGTTACGGACGTCCTGGAGACTGCTTCTAAAACGCCGGCTGATCGCGAAGTGGTGGAAGCATACATGTAAGCTAACCATTAAATGCTTAAGTTGGGTGAGGTTTAAGTTAAGATACAATGGAGATTTTTACCAAACTGTCAAACTCAAAACTGTCATCTAAAATTTTGGGTTAATGACAGTTGTCACATGAAAAGCAAAAAAAAAAAACGTAAACAAGTTTGATTACTGTTACTGCTGAAAATGTTGAAAGTCTAGCTATTTGTGTTCGATTAAAACGATTTAAAATATTAAATTATTAAACCCATAAAACAAAAAAATGGTATTAAAAATGGTACATATTTGCTGTCTTAAGTATTGTGATAACAATAGTTATACTGCCAAAAGTTTGGAAGAAAACTCAAAAATCGAAGAAACTATCTGAGTTACGAATAAATAGATGGCATTCAGCCATAAGGAAGAAGTCCGACATAAAAACCTTCAGGATTTGTTCAAAACATTTTGCCACAGGTATGTAAATATTATTTATTAAAAAAATATCATTTCACTATTCTGTGTTTGTTCTGTTTCTAGGGAAATGTGCGAAATTGTGGGACTATTTAAGTCCAGACTGGGTTCCTACATTATATTTAGGAAAATCCAAAAGCGAAAGTGGCAGAGGAGTAAAAGCTTCCAGCATAACACCATCAACAATGATTCAAGGTGAGTGTTACGAATAGCAATTGGTCTTTTTTTTGTCCGAAATACATACATTTAATGAATAGGAATGATAGTGCGTCTAGTGCCCACAAATGAGATTTACAACGTTGGAAATCTTAGTTCAAGATCATCACGAGCTTTTCACAAAATGGTTGGAAACCAAATTGTTGTTTAACATACAGGACCAATTTATCGAACAGGCTACGCTTTCAACATCTTGTTTCTTGCTTTAAGGGTTGATTTATTTTTCTTTTGCAACATGCAACCCACTCCAGTTTATATTCTTCATCTGTTACTGGGTTATTCATTTGCGAAGTAAATCAATGAAGCAAGGTTCTTGGTTAATTTTCAACCCCGACATTTGCTTTGTTTTTTTTTGCTTAAAGCTCAACTCACCTGATTAGAAGCAGATTCTATTAAACAATTGACCAAAAGTAGCTGATGGCAATAAAGAGTTGTGGCCAGTTCATTTTTGTTGCTTAATTTTTGCTTGCTTTGTCTAGTCTAGTTTGATAATTCGTCAATAAATACAACTACAAAAAAACTGGAAAAAGAAGCTAATGCTGCATTTATTACAAGTTTTTTTTGTATTTCACAGAGGAAATAATTAAACAAATATCACTATTGCTTTTAAGAAAAATGTGTATTTAAAAATTTTAACTTTTAAAACTTTTAGTTAAATGAAATTTGTCTTTTCTATTAAAACAAAATATAAGTTAACGTTCAACGATAGCAAATTTTATGAGTGGATGGATCGTGGCATCGAAAACAAAATGTCTGGCAGATTTTTTTTCAGCCTTTGGCGGGGTTTGGGGTTTGAAAATAGCGATTTTCAAATTAGTTTGTCAGAGGTATTCCAATTAAAAATCTGCTTGCTCTAAATTGTAGGCTCTGTGAGTATTCGTTGGATTTTTGTATTTCATGCAGACTTTAGCAAAATGTCTTTTCTTGTTGCATGTGTTACAGAAAACATTTCGTGCTGGGCATTGTTGGAGACCTTCTGTAACATAGATCCATGTGAACTCATCCAACTTAAAGCATACATGTAAGCTAACCATTAAATGCTTAAGTTGGGTGAGGTTTAAGTTAAGATACAATGGAGATTTTTACCAAACTGTCAAACTCAAAACTGTCAGCTAAAATTGTAGGTTAATGACAGTTGTCACATGAAAATCAAAAAAAAAAAAAACATAAACAAGTTTGATTACTGTTACTGCTGAAAGTGTTGAAAGTCTAGCTATTTGTGTTCGATTAAAACGATTTAAAATATTAAATTATTAAACCCATAAAACAAAAAATGGTATTAAAAATGGTACATATTTGCTGTCTTAAGTATTGTGATAACAATAGTTATACTGCCAAAAGTTTGGAAGAGAACTCAAAAATCGAAGAAACTATCTGAGTTACGAATAAATAGATGGCATTCAGCCATAAGGAAGAAGTCCGACATAAAAACATTCAGGATTTGTTCAAAACATTTTGCCACAGGTATGTAAATATTATTTATTAAAAAAATATCATTTCACTATTCTGTGTTTGTTCTGTTTCTAGGGAAATGTGCGAAATTGTGGGACTATTTAAGTCCAGACTGGGTTCCTACATTATATTTAGGAAAATCCAAAAGGGAAAATGGCAGAGGAGTAAAAGCTTCCAGCATTACACCATCAACAATGATTCAAGGTGAGTGTTACGAATAGCAATTGGTCTTTTTTTTGTCCGAAATACATACATTTAATGAATAGGAATGATAGTGCGTCTAGTGTGAGATTTACAACGTTGGAAATCTTAGTTCAAGATCATCACGAGCTTTTCACAAAATGGTTGGAAACCAAATTGTTGTTTAACATACAGGACCAATTTATCGAACAGGCTACGCATTCAACATCTTGTTCCTTGCTTTAAGGGTTGATTTATTTTTCTTTTACAACATGCAACCCACTCCAGTTTATATTCTTCATCTGTTACTGGGTTATTCATTTGCGAAGTAAATCAATGAAGCAAGGTTCTTGGTTAATTTTCAACCCCGACATTTGGTTTGTTTTTTTTTTTGCTTAAAGCTCAACTCACCTAATTAGAAGCAGATTCTATTAAACAATTGACCAAAAGTAGCTGATGGCAATAAAGAGTTGTGGCCAGTTCATTTTTGTTGCTTAATTTTTGCTTGCTTTGTCTAGTCTAGTTTGATAAATCGTCAATAAAAACAACTACAAAAAAACTGGAAAAAGAAGCTAATGCTGCATTTATTACAATTTTTTTTTGTATTTCACAGAGGAAATAATTTAACAAATATCACTATTGCTTTTAAGAAAAATGTGTATTTAAAAATTTTAACTATGCGTTTTAGTTAAATGAAATTTGTCTTTTCTATTAAAACAAAATATAAGTTAACCTTCAACGATAGCAAATTTTATGAGTGGATGGATCGTGGCATCGAAAACAAAATGTCTGGCAGATTTTTTTTCAGCCTTTGGCGGGGTTTGGGGTTTGAAAATAGCGATTTTAAAATTAGTTTGTCAGAGGTATTCCAATTAAATAAATTAAAAAAATTATATACTATGATGCTCTGTCATTTTCTTTAAGTCCAAACGTCAGAATCCTTGCAATCCGACCAATAGAACTCAAGATATAAGCTCTTAGGAGGACCTTATCGGCTTTTTCTTGGATTTATAAAACGCAGGAAATCAACAATAGTAAAAAGCTAACATCTTGAGTTATATTGTTTGCATTGCAAAGATTATGATGTTTGGACTTAAGGAAAAGGAAATATCATGACATATATTTTTTAAAAAAATTGGAAAATCCCTATTTGCATAGGTGTTTATCCATCTATACAGATATTCGATAAAAAGGATATAGTGGGTTTATCGATGTCTAAAACAAGGATATTCGCCAGTTTGGCAAGAGCAGCTGGAAATAACTTAAAGTTCGTTGTGGAATAGGTGTACGTATTCGATCTTGCATTCAAAAGAGCACAGCACACCCCAAAGAAACTTCCTGTCGATGTCCTGTGCACACTTAAAAGTTTCCTTCTCCAAAAAAAGGACGACAATATGAAAACATCAGGAGTGGAAAAAGACATCCATTCCATAGTATAAACTCCTTAACTTCTCGACTCCACACGATATGAACGATGTCCATAATCCAATCTAAAATCCAATCCACAATCTGATTTGTTTGGATATGTGACTGCTTGGACATGGATTTTTGCGACTCCATGGGATTTTTTTTTTAGACTTTATACATCTTCCATAGTCTGGCCTTGGTAATGGCCTGTGGAGTCGGGGTGTAAGGAATACAAATACAATTCAAGGTGTGTAATAAAATAAGGATTATTGGATTGCACACAAAGATGTCAAATGGATGCGGAGTAAGAGGTTTTGGCAATGAAGATTTCGCAGTTTTTTTAAAAGCTTTTTTTTCTTGGCAGAAACTGAAGATGAAATGGGTAAAACAAGGACAAGAAATATTATGTTAATTTCCTCCACGGCCCTTTCTTCTGCCCAATTCGAACTCTGTTATCCTTGAGAAATATCAGCAAAGGGAGAACAGGTCTAGGGTCTAGCCGACGACAACGACTCTACGTCGAAGACGCTTCTCGCGGATGTGAGAAATAATATTTCTATTAGTTTGTAATAAAAGGCTCAGGGATGAGTGATAATCTGTTCTACATGCGACAGAGAGAGGCGAGGAGATGAACTGGAAATGAAACTAAATAAGTATTTTATTTTTTCTTCTCAAAGCGTGAGAAGACAGAAAATCTCTTTAAGGCAATTATCGATAACGTTTTGATCTACCCAAAGAATATCATATCATATACATCAGGCAGGTAAGTGAGGAGAGGGGGTGACATGATGGGGTTTTGCAACTAAGGTAAGAAGGTACGTTGGAAATATTGGAAGTCGGGCTCCAAATTGAATGAATAACATTATGTTGAATTCTTAGACGAATAGAAAGAAAGTCTTCTGGAAGAAAACATTTTGAGAAAGTTTATGGGGGGAGGTGGTTGGTATATTGGAGTGTTGGACTGGAGTTATAACGTATATATTTAGTGAACGAAAAATATGTAAATAAGTTCAAGTGGTATCCGAACGTGTCGCATTCATATTTGAGTTCACGAGGTGTGTGCTAAAGTGAAATGGTGTTGAAGAGAAATTTATTTGAGGGCGAGGTGGCTGTTTTTGTATTCGACGTATGGTGGTACGAGTATAAGGATATCAATTCAAGTATATACCTACCTATATAGATGAGCGTAGGTGTTTCAATAAGTTTACATCTAAGGTCCTACATACTACATACATATACATTGTGATAGTCTTTTGGTTTGTTGATTGAATGTAAATGAGGAATTGCTTTGCATATATTTATTTAGTAAAGGTAAACATGAACAATATTAGGAATACAAAAAATAAATAAATAAATAAAACCAAACGTGATTCGAGAAAAATTTACTAACTTACAGCATTTCTAAGCACACTTTATCAAATGTTGAAATATTGATATGCAAACATAGTGCTGTCACTTTGTGTCCCATGAAGTTTTTCAAAATAGTTTAGTACAATATTTTCTGCACATACTTTTGAGCATAGAGAAAATACTACCTAGAGAACCGACTTAAGGTGTCCATGCTCTTTCACCCTACAAGCTGAATTGAGAGCATTTATGCCCTATTCAGTAACAATGTGTGCAGTTGCAATGCATTTTAAATGGGACAAAACGAGCTTTGTATGTATGCATTAGTGCATTTGCTCAAACGTGGTCATGTGCTCAATTGGTGAATCTGATATTCAAAAAAGGGAATCCGTTAAATTCAAAAACTGAAAAATAAAATATTTTGTCAATAAAATTGATGCTTCTAAAATGTTTATGAAAAAAAACTTTATTTGATATAGCCTTTTATTGCTTCTGGCATATAAATCCAGTAATATTTATTACTATTTCTATTGAAAACAAAGAAAATGTAATCAAAAAGTAGAAGCGACCCCTTGAAATTTAATGCGTACGTACCTTTAATTTCCATTTCCACCACTGGGTGCCGGTATCAGGTCCGGCGCCACCTGATGTTCCAGTGCCTGTTTTGGTTTCGCCTACACGCGCTTCAAAGTGCCTTTGAAAAAATCAATTTCCACTCAGCTGAAGCCGCCGTCGTCAAAAGTAGCTCTGACTGTAGTTGGTTAGCTGCCTCTACAAGGTAACTATGCCCGCCGGACCCTACACGGCAGCAGCTTCAAGCATCGATTTAAAATCAAAGGTCTTATCGTAGTGCATAAGTCACACAGCGTGCTAATGGTTCCGCAATGATCGAATAGAAATGCGTCTATACCTGTGAGACGGTCGCCGACACAATCGCTTTGATCAAATCTTCTGTCAACTACACCTCCGTCAAGCAGCAATTCCAACCTGACAACGGCAACGAAGAAAAATCTAATCAGCAGTCGCATTGCTTTTTATCGGGTTTGTGACATGGTTCGTGTAACATGGGACGATTGGAAGACTCAACAAGACATGTTTTGTTCATATACAAAGGTGTGTTAAGACAAATTAGTGATTTTTGATTTAAAGCAGGTAATCTGTTATTTTTTTCTTTATAGATCTTTGATACATTTTCATTTAAAATAACCCTGCCCCCAAAAATCTAAATGATTGGAATTCTGTATAAGCTACCTAACAGCTGGAAAAGAATACTGGGATAACAACGAAAACAAGAACTATACTATCACAAAAAGATCACATTTCTGTTATCATGCTCTTGCTCCTTACGAGCCATTCCGGCACGACAATCAAGTATCAACATCTCAAAGCTTTGGAATGCAATATCTAAAACTGCAAACCTTTATAACGTACAGGAGACAAGTCCTTATTACTGATCGTATCGATCAAAATATATGGACCCAACTTCTTGCAATTCAAGACTCAGCGAAAGGTAAACTTGTCTCTATTTAGAGAAACATTGATCGAAATCAACAAATTTTTTTTATTTCTAGAATAACCAAAAACGAATCCTATAAACAATACGCCCCTCAACTAAGCCTCAGCTAGCAGCTCAAATATGCAATCAACGGTAAATATACCTTAGACCTTGGAATAATCAACATAAAATTACTATTTTAAAAATTTAAATATGCATTATCTACTCAACAAATGTCTTATACCTATTCTTTTTAATAGTTTATACACCACTGTACCTATATAATTAATTTTAACTCTGGCCAACTGTCTTAGTTAAAGATTTTTAAAATCGATAGTCTCCAACCGTGCCATAGTCGTGATTAATGTCAACTTTTGTTCTTACAATTCTTTCGAATATAAGTATTTTTTTTTTGGAATTTGTATACCAGAATTTTTATACAAATCTGAAATTATAAAAAAAAAAATAGAAAAAAAGAAATACTGAAACCAAAAGACTGAGATACTGGTGAATTTCGTAATATACCTACACAGCAACAATTTATACAAAAAAATGTTCGTGTTTGATGTAAATAGATGATAATAATGTCGATGATAGTTTGTAATTAAATGTACTTCTACCCTAAATATTTTTTTTTTTTTTTAATTTGTATTGTTTAAATGTTGATGTATAATATAAGGAGCTACTTTTTTTATTATTAATTTTTATTTACTTTAATGTACCTACCTACTTTATATATGATGACAAGATTAAACTTTAAAAACATTTATTGTTATACACTGCTTAAGATGTTTAACTTTTCTTTTATAAAATAAAATATAAAAAGAGATATATGAAAATAATGTTTTTTTTTCTAAAGATATAATTCGAACTCTATACGGACATTTCTAATTATGAGAGTAAAACAACTTATCGAGGTAGATTTCGGGCTAATTGTTTTGCAAACATCATTACTCACGAGTACTTTTCTAGCCATATTCAATGGAATGAATAAATATGAATTTCCCATTATATATATAAAGTTTCTATTCGAGAAAAATAAGTTTTATAAAATACCTTTACTTCGCTTGAGCTAGGCAAGAACAAAATAATTTATAAAATAATATGCATGCAGTTTAATACCTTCACAATACATACTTGCACAAATATTTTCCCGTGCTGTTAAGTAAAGCGTCACATTTATTTTTAATTTCAATGGGACGTATTCATAGTTATTTTAAAGCTGTGTCTAGGTTAAACCTAGGTTTAGTTGAATTTTGAACATTGATTCAATTTTTTTAAGCTTATCATTTAAAAATATTTAAAGCTATTTGTGTAGTATATCAAGTTAATAATCTTATAAAAATATAAAACCAACAATTTGCAAGTAAAATCGGTCTGTATTTATTGAGCCAAAATTGTGTTATACTGTAGTTTAGTAAAACCTGGGTTTACCGGCGACTATGAATATGCCCCAATAACTTTGAAAATTGAATACCAAGAAATTGATATTTTTTTCCAACCGCCAACTGATTTTATTTTGCGGAATAGGATTTCGCTAGGTTTGACCTTATGATTTGATTAATCATAAGAAAGTATCGAATTTAAACAAATGAAGCGCCTAGAAGATGAAGGAGAAGGTGTTAAGTGACATTTTTTGAAATTTGACTTTTTACCTACAGATGGAAGTGTTATATGAAAACTTAAATTTCTGACTCGTCTGAACTCTTCTATCGCCTCTAGATTCATATTTAGCCAAAGATGAAGGTGTTATATGCAATCACTTTAATAATAAACTTTGTGGATGAATGTGTTAAATGCGCTTAAGTCCTTTATATTAAGTCCTTTATACAAAAATAATTTTATCTGAACTTTTCATTTCGTGTATAAAGGGGTTAAGTGGGCACTTTAAGATAAGACATTATAGGTGAACACCACAAAAATCAGTACATGTGCAGGCAAGAGGCACCAGCCAACACCCACTACTTCAAATTTGAATATTCCGACGCAGGTGGCTTAACATGATGGCTAAATTCATCAATCGTTTTATTTAAATGCAATTTCAGCAGATCCTGGAGAAGTAAAAGTGAAAAAACTAACACAAAATAAGTTAATTACAACATACCAAAAAGTCACTTAACACGTTTATAAAAACAAAATTAAATTATATACAAAAAAGTTCCTAGATAGAGGTGTTAAATTCACAAAACTGTAAATATCTCAACAACTATTTGCGTTAAATAAAAAAGATTCCTAAAATTAAATTCACCTGAGTTTTATTGACTTTAAATTATCCATACAGTATTTTTATTATTTTCATAAAAAAAGTTATAGGCAATAAACTTTAAATGATTATAACTCAAATGTTTAAAAATGTCGCTTACGTCCTTCATCTTCTAAGCGCTTCAAATACTACATTTTCTAGATGTTTAAATTTAATACCTAGTTAAATTTTTTTTTTGTAGCCATAGAAATTTACCGTTGGATCTAATTTTGTCAAAAGTTCAAAGCAGTTAAAAATAAAATATTCTTTAGTTCATTCTAGTATCTCTTCCTCTTCATTAATGATGATAGATCGCTCAATATATGTAAATTTACAAAAAAGACACAAAGAGGGACATATTGTCGCCTATGAATTTTATGTTTGCCTTTTTGTTGTGCTGCATTTAACCTATTTTTCTGTGTAGGGTCCATAGAATTGATTAACCTTTTTATTTGTCTATAAAGTTTTGCCATACAAATTTGTTTGTATACAAATTATTATAAAACCACTTTTTTAACTTGGCTTTTATAAACATTTTATTCAGTTTTCGAAAAAGTGACCTTTCCCTTTGTTAGTACTACTATAGAAATCACAATTTTAATACTGTTTTTTTTCAATTGCAGACATCTTATTTTTTTATATTATTAACACCTATTGTAAAAGTAATCAACGCTTAGACCGCTCTCACACAAGGAAACTGAGTTACCATAAACTAGCTAGTTTGTAGGCGAGAAAAGTATAAGGCTAGATTTTTTCCCTCCCCTTACGCCCTTCTCGACAACAAACTGAAAATTGCTACCAACAGTTTCCCTGTGTGAAAGGGGACTTAATATTCCATTAGGCAATGTTTGTTATAAAAGACTGTACCCCTTAATACACACATTGTTAAGAAAAAAAAATGTTATATGAAATGTAATTTCATTAGAAAAACCACTGTATTATTCAGCAAAATATAACTACCATGATGCAGCTTTAAGCGTTGTTTTTATCAAAAGTGGTCTTACAGCCGTATTCTGCCGTTGTGAGGCTCACAGGTCACAATTTTTTGTGAGTTTGTTTTTGTATAAGGCGGTTAGAATTTTGTATTCTGTGGAAGCCCTCATAAGAAACCTCACAAGAACAGCGTGAGTTGTGATCTGCGAAGGAGCAGATCATAATTTTTAAGATTTTATGAGACGAGTTCACCACGAGTTATGAGTTATGATATGAATAAGGCTGTTAGTTGCGCAGCATTTCATGTTCAACTCTTCATTTCATGACCTCTTTCCAATCTTTGATAACTGGTTCTTAAAAGACCATATCCTACACTGTTTTAAAAATCTGATACTAACCTTAAGAGATTTTTGATTCAATTTCAGGGTGTAGAACTGAATCATTTATTCAAACATGCATACATGTATTTCCCTCTTCATCACGTCTTGTAACGCCAATTTATGATTTATTAGATTGTATCGGAGCTCTTAAACAATCAAGGTGGAGATGACTCCATTGTTATTAGTGTTGAGGAAAACAGCAATAGTAATTTAAATTTGAAAAAATGCTTGCATGTCTTTATCCTCTAATTTATTCTTGTTTTTAATACTTTTCATATTCAAACTTTCAGATACTAACTTGCAGATATATGCTGTTCTGGCTGATCAAGTCCTGAAAATAGTGAACACCAGCTTATGCTAGCCGAACAAAATGCTAAATTCGTTGGATGAATTGCACCGCTTCAACAAGACAACGAGGAGCTAGAAGGTGAAAAGAATATTCTAGAAGAGATGAAGAATGATTTCCAAACCTAAGACTTGCTACCTTCATTAGCTTATCTTCATAGAAATACTTTTGCCAAAAAGTGCAAAAGGGAGAATTAAATATCTATGTTAAAGAAACCTGCTTGCAAAAAAGCATTAAAATTGTTCTGACAGATAAATTAAGCCACTATACACAATTTCAATTGTTTTTTTGCAAGCATGTGTCTTCAGCATATATTTATTTCCCACTTTTGTAGTTTTTGGCAAAATAAGGTCTATGTAGTTGAGCCTTTACAAGGTAAAAATGCAGAAATCAAACGGGCGTAAAAAGCTTTTAGTGCCAGAACATGGATGGGCACTACCGTCTACCGTGTCCTTTGATATTTCGATTAAAACATTACCAATAGGCCCCTGTAGCATTCCAAAATATATAAATAAAACTACTCAAATTATGTATTAACAATAATATAAGATTTGTAATTTTTTATTGAAGATATTTTAATTAAAGAAAAAAAAAATAAAAAAAAAAGAAAAATCGCTGTTTTCAAACTCCCACCTCCGCCAAAGGCTGAAAAAGAAACCTGCCAGACGATTGTTTTCGATACCGCGATATATGCACTTACTACATATACTCCAATTCACTAGTTTAAATATAGGTTTTTTGTCAATAAACTTTTAACGATTTCTCTATAACCTTTTATAATTATGACAAATCTTATTATAGAATTTATGGGGATTAAGATTCAGGAAGAATCTTGAATCCTCATACAAAATTGTCTTTCTTATGGCTCTTTGAACAATTTTAGTCAAAAAATCGACCTTATTTTGTGTGTCATTCGTTTAAAAACACCTTGAAAAACAACCAAGTAGCTCAGAAAATCGTTAAAAATAGTATGCAAAAAATCAAATAATCAACAATTAAAGACATTTTTTTCATGAATTTAAAAAAAAATTCCAAAAGGAAGTGTTCTAACCGAAGAGAAAAATGCTCAAATTCGAGACTACCAGGACAATTGTCATAGCAGTCGATGCGAAGGTCACAACATTGGACTTAGTATGCAGCTACCTTCGATATAGGGAAAACGATGAAAAAACAACAAACCTCTAGCGAAAATGGCTACATCACCTCAAGAAAGACAACGCATACTCCGAAAAGTCTCAAATTCAACATTATCAGTTAGCAAAATCAATAATAAAAACGTAGTTAAGGCCACCAAAAATGCTTTTTATCAGATTATCCGGGAAGCCGCACATTTCAACCATCTGAAAATTTAAAAAGATCCACCGAAATCAGGCCGGAATAGATCTATTTCGTGAGCTTTTAAAGTTGAGTTAAACTGCGACCTAATACAAATATCGGTGTGAAAGATAATGGCATTAGGTGGTTCTTACTAAAAAAATAAGTTCAATTTGGATGGTCCCAGCGGGTATACCTTCTATTAACATGTCATGAGAAAAGAAAAAATAGGCTTGGGTAGTAGACACAAGAAGGGAGGCCATTTAATGGTATGAGGCGCAGTATGCTTTTAATACCCAGTGTAACTCAACTTTAAAAGCTCACGAAACAGATCTGTTCCGGCCTGATTTCACATAATAATTTCACATAATAATTTCACATACTCGTAGCCTAGCCAACCAAGTCAATTGGAAAACTTTTGCAGCAAAAATGTCAATATACTGAGCATGGCATTTACGTTCGTTCACATCAAAGTTATCCCTGGTATCAGAATATAGCGTGCCTTCCGACCATTTATTCAACCTTATCACAGGCCCCGTCGTAAAAGATTCGTACTATTAAGCTTGAAAACAAGTACCATGGAACCTTCGTCGTAAGAAAAATATTGACAAGATTTTGTGGGCTATCGATATAACTTTTCACGTCCTCTGAATTGGTTTGGAAATATTTTTGTTACGACGCCAGGTTTAATACTTATTTTCGGTATTCGTAGTACGAAACTATTATGACGGGACCTGTGATAAGGCCGATTATGTTTGCTCCGGCTATGATGATAATGGTGTAGAACGGTGTACCCTGTACCTTGTCGCCGGAAATGGCTTCTGTCAAGTGCACCATTCCTCATGTTATAGGAGATGGCTATGATGATGGAGTCGCCGGAACCCACAACAAATTTATTTGCGTATCGTTTTACATGTGTGTTCCCCAATTAAATTCAGAAGCAACCTGTGTTTTTACGCGTATGTGAGTATGTTTTGGCTTGGAAAACTTTTAATATTTCAAATCCTTTGGGTTTCCGATTGGATATCAGAATTCCGAGCATGCTCGCGTTTGCATGAGGCTATAGAATCCTGCCATGTCCGCTACATGACAATTTAATGTCCCTATACACATTATAAAAGATTCATAATGATGTTTTGGTCCACCAGGAGACGTTAAATCGATTTCCCATGCTGCCAATATTGCAGTTGTCCTCGCCCGCCGAAACTAGCAGTCCAACACGAAAATAAACATTATTTTAAGGCTCGTGCTTTACTCTATAGTTGGAAACGGGCACTCTTTTGGGGACTAAAGTTTTGTTGTGCCATTGTCCTTGCGAACACACCACCAGTCGTTGTTTGTTTTGTTCTTTAGGAGCATAATCTAAGATAAGATTTGTTTTTAAAAATGTTTATGGGATAAAAACAGATGAACTTACCTCTCCTTACTCCATTTGAATGCCCTGCCCATCGAAGGGAAACAAAGCTTTGATATGTGGTAGAAGTTTGGTTTCGGTTACTTTCTTGTGCTCCAATTTTTCGACAAGCTTCACTTCCTACACTTCCTTTGGCACCAGGCGGGTTTCATTAACCCACTCTTCTTGCTGAACCTCAGGCAACAGGCAATTGTTCTAATTCGGCTGATAGCTGTGGAATGATTAAGACGGTATTTCGTTAAAAATAAATTTTTTCACAAAAATCTCACCTCTAAAGTGCGAATTCCAGCTATGAGTAATTTTTCTGCCTGTTAATTTAGGTTGAGAATACCTCAGAAAGAGGCATTCACCCTGTAAATCACGGTGCCTCTGAAGTAAAGCCTGTGCAGAATGTTCATCAGTTCCGTTCCTTTAAAATAACCAATGCAATTTTTTCGATCAACCATGATTCGGCTTTATTGGCATCTGAGTAGAATTGATAGGCTTCAGCAGCATCTTCCAGCTGCTTACGACTTAACTCAACTATATCCTGAAGAGCCTTCCAGTGGTCTTCCAGCGAATTAATTCTTAATTTAATTTCCGACGATCTGGGATGTTTGTCTGTTATCAGTTTCTTTCCAGCATCGCCCATCTACATGGATTTGGGCTTCCTCGATGTGATTTCATCTTCGAGAGCTTTATGTTTCTGTTGCAAAGATAAAACGGCACGCAGATCTTTAGCTGAAATTCCTGTTTTACAGATTCTCTGTTTATACACCAGCCAACCTTCTTTGTTGTCGTAGTCTTCCATAAAGTGGTAGAAGTTGCTCGACTCTTGCAGACATGCCCGCCGTTTTGAGCAAAGCATCAGTAATCTAAAAAAAAACGAATTAAAATAATAATTCAGAACCAAATCCATCTCTTTACCAAAAGATGAGGAGAATACTTACACTTGATAAGCTTTGTCCAATTCTGCAAGCTCCTGCATAAGAATCACTGCGTCTTTCTAATCTTTGTAGGCATGGCCTAGTCGTGTGAATTTCTTTAGTGTTTCGCCAAGGGTATTAACTTGTAGTTCCTGCAGCGAATGTGCCTGGAGAAGCTCTTCTACTCCCAACAAATGAAGTCCCACATCTTCTGAGGCAAACTGAACCTGCAGCTCCTTAATAGCATCGAGAGTACTTGCGATTTCACGAAGCAGGTTCATCAGGTTACTCATTTGTGATAAGTTGAACTTGTGGTTCTCAAGGAGTTCGAGGAGTTTTTTCCACTTATCCATAACTTCACCTTCTCGTTTTATCACGCGCTCCTTTCCGTGATAGTTTTCTTTCTCTAATTCATTGGCCATGGCAGTGAGGTCATTAAAACGTTGTACACGCGCTAAAATGTCTGCTAATATCGCTTCGTGTTTCTTTAGTGTTGCGTCCAATTGTCGCAGATACCTCGGATAGTTATTAACTTTTAATAAAATTAGAAACAAAAACTTAAACGATTTCACATAATTTTAAAACTGTCACTTTCGCTGAAACAACAAAAAAAATTTACCTGTCAGTTTGAGCAAATTTCGCCATCTTGTTTTTTTATCCACCACTCACACGGATTCACAGATAGGAAAAAAAGAGTAGATGAAGAGAGTTTTCTCTTACTCACCTCAAATAAATTTTGCGGGTGTTTAAAGCAAGGGGTTTACGAGTCGGGCCTCTAGGTAGTATACTTACTCTATGCTTTTGAGGTAAGCCAAGTGATTGTTTAAGCATTTTTCGATTTGATTTTAAACGCAGATAATTTCTAATTACATAATAACAACAATGCAAATGTTTTTTTACGCATTCTTCTCATTAAATAATAAGACTGAACTCCAAATGTTCTGGAAGGAATAAAGAAATAACAAATTAGTTTAAAAAAGGTTATCCTTAGTAGGGACTTGGTTCATAAGTGAACAATTATTGCCGCACACAATTGAATGTTTTGTATTAACTAAAAAAAATTCAAAATTCAAAACCTCACCCCCGACAGACATCTGTTTTCGATACTACGACAAATGCAATTACAAACCCTCATACTCATATTTTGGTTATCCCTTCACTCCCAAAATTTGCTGTAGGCTCATGGTTTATAAAGAGTTGGTAATTTTTCTATTAAAAGTTTTTTTCAAGTTCTGTGGGCTACATGATTCCAAGTCCAGGAATAGTCACAGAGGCCACCTTTGACAAAGTTATTTTTTCTTATATTTGTCATAAATCTGCTGTAAATAAGACTTCGTATTTGCACATAATGTACATAGCTCTGCAGCAAATTTAAGTGCTTCTTCTTCCTCTTCTTCATCTTACATTAAAAGGATTATTTCTGCTTATTATGATTATTTCTGCTTATTATGATTATTTCAATTTAACTAAGCATTTTTGATCAACTGAAACAGGTGGCCCAACGACAAATATAATCGGCAGTACAGGAAGTACTTCTTTGGAACCAAAATCAAGTACGTCTCTGAAACCGACATCAAGTACTTCTTTGGAACCCACATCAAGTACTTCTCTGGAACCAAAATCAAGTACGTCTCTGGAACCGACATCAAGTACTTCTTTGGAACCAACATCAAGTACTTCTCTGGCAGTACGTGATGTTAATAAAATTGAAATAAAAACTAACCAAAATAATGAACATGACAGTATTATATGCACATACTTACAGGATTTTCCTAATGAATGCTGTGAAAATGAAATCCAACCAATTCAACTAGACATAACAGCGTCCAATGCAAACACAGATTTCATGCCAATACCCATCCAAACAATGGTTATTGAACAAGTGATGAAATTTAACACAATAGGACAATTTTATCAACCTATGTTAAACTATAATAAAATATCGTTTAATTGGAACTCAAACCAATTTTTTAATGGACGATATTAATAAACTGGAAGAAGCTGTGCAGAATAAGACCCTACAAATATCATCAATGGAACTGGAAATGCAAAAATTAAGGACGGATGTTATGTACACAAAGATGGGGATGGAATCTTTTGAGCATGACGATACAAAAACAAAATATTTTACAGTGCTTCCCAACTTTTTTATATTAAATCAAATTTATAATGCCATTTTACAGAGCTTACCGAACTGCTTAAAAAAAAATTTAAATCCTTTTCAGATTTTGATGCTAACTTTGATGAAACTTCGCCTGGACCTTCCATTTACGTTGTTGGGTTATTTGTTTGGAATCACAACTGCCACGGCATCAAACAAATTTCACGAGTGCATTCTCGTTTTGGATGCAGAAGTTGGACAATTTGTTTGGTGGCCTGAAGAAGACGTAAGAAAACACTTTACCCCAGCGTATTTTAAAAATTTGTTCGGTAACCGTTTGGCGGTAATAATCGATTGCTATGAAATTAAAATTTAAAAATTCTGGTAAAAAAAAATATATATACATGTTACGTAATAAGAGATGTTATATTTATTCAATTTTTAGGAGAACCGATTCCGACAGCCGGTGTCATCGATTTCAAAACGTGTTGACGGAAGCGAAATATTTTTTGATGCAATTATCCGAGTATGCTGTGGTCTAATAAACTTGACACCATCAGTGGTACCATTGACCTTAATGGAAGATCCATAATCTATCAAATATGAACAGTGTTAAAGTATTTAATTTAAATATTTTATTAAGCAAATTATTAATTTTGATCATCCAAATCTTATATGATTTGATTAGTATTAAGTAAATAGATTTTAAGTAAAATCTTACATAAATTATCAAAATTGATTTTATGTTATTAATCTATTTTTTTTCAGGTCTTATATAAGCCGTGCTTTTTGATAGAATGTATAGCATCTCAGCAGTATTTAATCAGTTTAAAGTAACGTAGATTTTAAGTGAAATGTACATTTTAAATGAAATGTTAAGTAAGTTATCAATGTTGATTTTATTAATTTCATATATTTTCAGATCTTATATGTATGATTTATTTAGTATTAAGTAACATAGATTTTAAGTGAAATGTTAAATAAATTATGAAAATTGATTTTATTTTATTATTCACGTATATTTTTTTTTTCATATGATTTAATAAATATTAAGTTACATAGATTTTAAGTAAACTGTTAAATAGATTATCAAAATTGATTTTATATTATTATTGAAATTTATTTTTTTCTGGTTTTATATGATCTAATCAGTATTAATTAACATAGTTTTAAAGTGGATTGGCAGCACTGACTGTGCTCTGTGAAAGTGTAAATTATAGCTCAACAAAATAAAAATTATATTAATTTACAAAATATTGCTTTAAAGTTCATTTTAATTCCATTCAATCCACTAATTTCCAATCTTCATGTGAGTTTTATAAGATTTTGAATGCGATATATGTTTAATTAAGAAAACAAGAGCTAACACCAATAAGCTTGAAAAGTATTGTCAGACTGAACTACGGATGAATAAACGTAAACATCAAACATTATCTCCGTAATCCGCAACACTTATCGCAAAAAAGGACAGAAAAATGGGTTAACCAATTAGTTCGATGTCTATTAACGATCTCAATAATTTGTTTGATATTAAACTACGAAATATTGCAACAAAAAATGATCTCAGCGAATTACGACAGGATCTTTAGTAGTACAGAAGGAAAACCAAGATCTGAAAGCAACTGTCAAAGAATTAGGTGACAAGTGCCTTTTCCTGCAAAATGAAATCGAACAAATGAAAATAGCCACGAACGACTGTAACCTTATTTTTCAAATGCCAAAATCAAATCAACAAATTGAAATTGTGAATATCTGCAAGAACTTAGCTAATTCACAAAATATAACAGCAGCAGAACAAATTCACCAATTAAGCAACAGCAACAACAACAGCAAAACATCGACATTTTTAGCCAAATTCAGCACCAAAAATTGTGCATTTCAAGTGCTTAAACAGTCCAAAAACCTTAAGGGAACTGGAATATCAATTAACCGAGACTACCCACTTGCAGTAAGACAGAGGCGCGGGAAGCTGTTGCAGCTAAGGAAACATCGTCGTGCATGTAACACAAAAACAAAAGTCTTGCTACGTGATGATAAGCTACTGGTAGACGATATTTCAGTTCGTTGGGACGAAAAATCGGGGTTCGTCTCTGAACAGGAAAAGGGATTGCAAACTATCACTGAAAGACATAAATTGGGAGAAGATTTCTTTTTAAAGTTGTATTCCGAGATAAATCAACACCTTACAACAGGTAGAAACGTAATACAGCAACAAAAACGAAAACAAATGTCAAAGTTATCATACGGAGAAATGTCAAACAAAATGGTCGCTAGCTGCAGCTTCCCGCCAATAGGTGGCGCTGGTGGTGAAAGAGGGGACTGTGCGAATGGTGTGAACAGGGTGATACAAAATTTAAATAGTAATTAGGAAGTAGCCGTCTGTCAGTTGCTTAAAACAAAAAACATAAAAATTCTTAGTTATAATGTTGCTGGATTAGTAAATAAGATAAATATATCAGATTTTATAAATTTTATTAAGGAATATGATATTTTTGTGCTAGTCGAAACCCATGTAACAGAAGAACGTAACATTAATAATAATTTTCTGTTGTATTTTAATGAGTATAAAGTAAAATGGATTTATGCTGATAGGTTTAATATAAGGGGACGGGCGAGTGGTGGAATACTCATGGGCCATAAATTAAACATCGAAAACGTGGAATGCTTTTTCAAAAATAATGATGGCCTGGATTTTATGGAGATCAACTTTAGTCACTATAGTAAGCTGATATTAATTCCAACATATATCAACTGTAACCATTGGGATTTCCAATACAACCAGTCGATAGACTCAACAACAATGCATTTCCAAACATATTGCTAATCGGTGACTTCAATGCCAGGACAGGTTCTGAATCTAGTGAAAATAAACTTTTGGGAAGAGACCGCAAATCCATCAACCGAGAGGGCAGAAAGCTGATTGATCTCTGTAATTCTTATGGGCTCGGAATTTGTAATGGGTGTTCAAACAGTGACAAGGATGGAGATTTTACATTCGTTAGCCATCAAGGAAGTTCGGTTATAGATTATGGCTTGTAGGAGGTGATTGGTGTGAACTTGTAAAAGATTTTGTTGTAAAACCCCAAATATTTTCCGATCATCTTCCAGTTGAAATTTCAATTCAGCCGCCGAGCTCTCAAAGGCCATACGAAAATCAAACAATAATCTCAGCAAAATACAAATGGAAAGCTGCTTTTGCAAACCGATACAAAACCTCACTGACCGAAAATCTTATATGTCATGAAATTAACAGAAACAATATTTTACCGATTGAAGAGATAAACCAGATTGTATTAGAATCAATACCCAGTGGTTGTAGGTCAAAACAAAAACCCGGATTTGCCTTCAGAGAAAAATGGTTTGATAGTGAGTTGTCTGAGGCACGGAAGAAATCTTTTGTATGGCTTAAAGTGCTACGAAAAAATCCACAAAATGGTTTCTTCAGACTTAAATATTTGCAGGCAAACAAAGATTATAAAAAGTTGTGGAATGTTAAACGTCGAAATTATGCTATGGAAGTCGCTCGAAAAATCTCGGACTGTAGCAATGCATCAGATTTTTGGAAAACAGTGCGGGAGGTAAACGGAAAAGTTAAAAGGAACGGAGCAATACCAATTGGGCTTCCAATACTGGCAGACTACTTTAGTGGAATGACAAAAGATAACTACATCAATACCTTCCAATTTGCGGTTCCCAACATTCAGAACAATACTTTGGATGCCCCATTTTCAGTTGCTGAAGTCGAAGCTGCACTCAAGGAGTCAAAAAATGACGAAGCGTTCCAATGGAATTCTTCAAATTTAGTACTTCAGGTCTTCTTTTGAAATTAACAGCTGCGCTTAACTGTTTGCTTGTTTCTGGTTCTGTACCTGAATATTTTAATAAAGCTCTGCTTAACCTTATCCTTAAAAAAGGCGATTCCAGTAGCCCAGAAAACTACAGAGGTATTTCAGTACTGAACGCATCAATGAAGATCCTCACCAAAATCCTGAGGAAAAGGCTTTATTCCTGGATTCAGGAAAATAATCTCCTAAGTGAAAACCAGGCTGGTTTTCGTAGGGATTATTTCACTGTAGATCAAATATATGTGCTTACCAATATTGCGGAAATGTTTATAAATAAGAAGAAAAAATTGTATGCATTCTACATCGATTTTAAAGCAGCTTTTGATACAATAGACCGAAAGGCTCTTATGATGAAGTTGTACAATAAGGGAATGTCCTTCAAATTTGGAAAAATCATCGAAAGCCTTTACGCCCATACAACGTCAGCAATAGTAAATGGAGTCGAAATATCGGAGGAATTCGATGTTGAAATAGGCCTTAGGCAAGGATGCAATTTAAGTCCACTTTTTTTTGCCCTATTTATAGACGATATAAATGAGATTTGGAGTGGAGGAGTGAAGCTGACTGAGACGCTTGTGATAAGCCACTTAATGTTTGCTGATGATATTGTTGCACTGTCTGAAACACCGCATGGTCTTCAGCTTATGTTGAACAGGTTGGCTGAATACTGCGACACATGGAGACTGAAAGTAAATCTCGACAAATCAAAAATCATGATCTTTCGCAATACAGGAGGTAGAAACTGTCATAGAATGAGAAGTGGAAATTTGCTAGCCATGACGTAGAGGTAGTAAATGAGTACAATTACTTAGGTGTTCTCATTACAAGGAATCTTAATTTTAAAAGACATATGACAGGAAAACTTGCAAAATCAAAAAGTGCTATAAATGTGACCTGGAGGAGTGTAATGTCCAGCAGCGATGTGGATTCAGCATCAAAATATCGAGTTTTTGAGGCAACAGCTAAAGCCATAATGTGTTATGCTGCGCAAAGTTGGGGATATATGGAATTTGAAGAAGTAGAGCAACTTTTGCGATGCTTTTTGAAAAGAATTTTCAAGTTGCCTCAGTCAACACCAAATCATATTCTTTATCTTGAAACTGGGTTATCTCCTTTGTACATATCAACGTTAAAAATGCACTATGCCATAAGAACGCTTAATATGGACGACAGAAGATTGCCAAAAAAGATAAGTATGCTGGTAATAAGAAAAGAAATTTCTTGGTTTGCACAGTGGAAGATATTGGCACAATATTGTAGCTATTCGTTAGATCTACACATAAATAATATCGAAGCTTGGAAACCTGAGGTGTACGAGTTAATTAGGGCAGTAGATCTGAGAAAAAGACAGGATTTCGAATTGAAGGCAAGGTCATCTCTACAACGAGTTATTTATGCCCAACTTAATCATAACTTAATGAACAGGAACTACTTCAATTGTAAATACTCAACAGAGGAAATATCGTCAATCATTAAAACAAGAGCAGAGATTATCCAGTTGAATTTCATT
>OX439483.1:255526249-255748798 GCA_949320155.1 Melangyna quadrimaculata | reverse complement strand
GACCATGTAAATCAAACATGATTGGTTAAGATTTTACCTTCCACCACAATCCAATCAACAACCACAACAACCATAAATATATTTATGTATTTAAATAGTGAGACAACGACCTTTCCAAAGACATCTAAATTTTGAAATTCGGATAAGTACTTTTCGATTTTTTAGCCAATTTTATGCAGACAAATTGACAATTTTAAATTTTATTCTGGATTTTATCTGCAAAAAATATTTCTAATGTAAAATTTTAATAATTGAAATTATTTTGTGAAGCTTGTGAGCAACGCACAGTTATGTTTTCTATATCAAAATTTTTGTTAGATTTTTAAGATTTATATTTTTTAAATTTAAAAATATTTTATGAGCGTGGTGAAATGAAAATTCGTTGAAAAAGCATGATTGTAAATAAATCAATAAAACTAATTTTAGAGTGGCTTTTGTTGAAATAATCACTTAACATTAATTAGCAATATTTTAGAGGAGGATTTAAGCAATCATTGCGTTGGTTTTGTTTTTCAAAATTTATCAATTTTTCATTAACTTTTGCATTTAAAATACCAAAAATCGAATTGATTTTTCACTAAATCACATTTTTGTATATGAATTTTTTTACGATTTTGCAAATATTTTAACACAGGAATTAAGATTATAAATTTCTACTTCAAATTCATGTATCATTTGTTATGACCTATAAAATATTACTAAAGTTTGAAACCTCTTAAGTTGGCTAAATGGAGCTTATTTGTGATTTATTTTGTTAAATTGTCTCTACTTTTTTTTCCTGTTAGATTAACAAAGACAACATTACTAAAATATTTGTAGAAGAAGGTGGTAGCTATAAATGTGCATCATCAGTTTTTCAAAGTTTATAATTTTTTTTATTAACTTTTAGCAATTTTCTACGTAAATATACTCAAAAGGTATACATTTTTCGCTTATGGAAAGTTCTTTCTATTTTAACAATTTATTTTGTCATACTAATTTTTATTTTTATAATTTTCTATGTCTTATAAACTTTCATTAGATACCTAATTTATAAATATCAAAAAAGTATTGCCCAAGTTATGGCTATTTACAGGTATCTTACCCATATTTTTTCAAAAAGAAACAATTTTATCGACCAATAGACTGGATTTTTGCAAAATTGTTCTTTCAATTATGTTTAAAAATCCTTATTAAAGCTTACGCTTATCGTAGAAATATGTTTTATATACCAAAACAATTGTTGATTGGTATAAATTATTATAAAGTTTAAATTTCGATAATCGGTTATATAAAAAGTTATAATATTCACTATTTAATCAAAATAATGCAATTTTATCTGTTCAACCGTATAAGTCTTTAAATTAATATTGTTGTACTTTTTGATTTATAGCCAATTTTATGCAGACAAATTGACAATTTTAAAATTTGTTTCTGGATTTTATCTGTAAAAAATATTTCTAATGTAAAATTTTAATATTTGAAATTATTTTGTGAAGCTTGTGAGCAACGCACAGTTATGCTTTAAATATCAACATTTTTATTAGATTTTCTAGGTTTATAGTTTTTAAATGTAAAAATATTTTATGGGCGTGGTAAAAATATAAAAATAAAAGTCGTTAAAAATATATCAATTGTTATGAACTATTAAGTATTACTCAAGTTTGAAGTCTCTTTAAATTGGCAAAATGGAGCTTTATTGTGATTTATCTCATTAAATTGCCCCTACTTTTTTCCCTTTAGATTTAAAAATATAAAACTACTAAAATATTTGTAGAAGAATGTAACACCTACAATTGTGTGTCATTAGTTTTTCAAAATTTATAAATTTTTCATTAATTTTAACAATTTTCTAAGTAAATACACTCAAAAGGTATGAATTTTTCGCATTATGGAAAATTCTTTCTCTTTTAACAATTTATTTTGTCATGAAAGTGAATTTCTTTTTATTTTTTTAATTAGTCTTATAACCTTTCATTTGATACCTCACTTATAAATATCAAAAAAGTATTACCCATGTTACGGCCATTTACAGGTATTTTATGTATATTTTAGCAAAAAGAAAAAATTGTATCGACCAATAGACTGGATTTTTGCAAAATTTTTCTTTCAGTTATATTTAAAAATCCATATTAAAGCTTGTGGTTATCGTAGAAATATGTATGATAATCGGTTAAATAAAAATTAACAATATTCACTATTTAGTCAAAATAATGCTATTTTATCTGTTTAAGCGTATTAGTCTTTAAAATTGTATGGACGTCTATTAATGTTTTGTTTGTTTTTAAACAATGAGAAAATGACCCTATCAACATTTTCGGATAAGTACTTTCCGATTTATAGCCAATTTTATGCAGACAAATTGACAATTTTAAATTTTTTTCTGGATTTTATCTGTAAAAAATATTTCTAATGTAAAATTTTAGTATATGAAATTATTTTGTGAAGCTTGTGAGCAATGTGCAGTTATGTTTTATATATCAAAATTTTTATCAGATTTTTAGGATTTATAATTTTTAAATTTGAAAATATTTTATGGGCGTGGTGAAATTATAAAAATAAAATTCGTTGAAAAAGCATGATTTTTTGGAAAATAAATCAATTAAACTAATTTTAGAGTGATTTTTGTTGAAGTAATCACTAAACATTTATCAGCAATATTTTAGAAGAGGACTAGAGAAATTGGCGTGTTAGTTTTGTTTTTCAAAATTTATCAATTTCTTATTAACTTTTGCATTTAAAGTACCAAAAATTGAATTGATTTTTCACTAAATCAAATTTTTAGTATGAATTTTTTAAGATTTTGCAAAAATTTTAACACAGAAATTTATATTATAAATTTTAACCTCAAATTCATGTATCATTTGTTATGCACTATTAAGTATAGGAGCTTTTAAATGGAGCTTTTTTGTGATTTATTTTATTAAACTGCCCCTACTTTTTTCCCGTTAGATTTGCAAATACAAAATTATCACATATTTGTAGAAGAAAGTTACACCTATAAATGTGCATCCTTTGTTTTTTTTAAATAAATAAATTTTTGATTAACTTTTGAATTTAAAGTACGAAAAAATAAGTTGATTTTTCATTAAAATGCATTTTTAAAAAAACGCATTTATTTTGCAATAATTTTTACACACAAATTTATGTTATAAATTTCTATCTCAATTTCATGTATCATTTATTATGAACTATTAAGGTTTGCTCAATTTTGAAACCTCTAAAGTTGAGATTTATTTATTAAACTAGCCACCCGCAGAAAAAGTCGCTTAGCAGACTTACAAACAGTATCTTAATAGTACATATAGTATAAAATAGTCACCCGTGGTAAACAGTTACTTCGCAGTTTTACACTCTGTATCTGAATAGTACATATGCTACTATATGTATAGTATTTCTGTCGAATGCGTTCTTACTTGTTGTTTGAAAGTTTTTTACGTAAAAGTTCAGCTTATTGTGATCTTTGTTTAACTTAAAAATAATGTGATTTGTACCTATATATACATGTATTGTATATTGTATATGTATTCATGTAAACATTAAATTTGTTTGTAAGATTTTGAGGGTAGGTAGGTATTTTAGTTGACATGAAATTTATAATTGGGGCTTAACTAAGCGTCCAAGCGAATTAAAAAAATGGCATATTCGTGAATGCTGCCTTTCCATCGATGTATCGCATGCTATTATCTTTAATCTTTAAACGCGATTTGCGGCTAAATTAAACGTCCTAGAGGTTTCAAAGTTGCCACTTTTTCTAACTTCAAACTCGATTTGCGGCACAACTACTTGTCCTAGTTACTTAAAAGTGGCATATTCCTGATCTAGGGAGTACCACCTTTCAATCATTAAATCGCACGACACGACAAAACTATTTCTCAAAATCAACACATTTTTTTACTTTGGTACTTTGGTATTTGCTTCTAAACTAATCGTCCTAGGGACCAGTCACAGGTTATTTTTGTATTTAATAAAAATTTTTTTTATGTTGTATAGCCTTACATCTGACACCTCATTTATGAATATCTATCAAAAAATAATTGCCCAGCTATGGCCATTTACGTGTATATTTTTCCAAAAAGAAACAATTTGATCGACCTATAGACTGGATTTTCGATAAATTTTCCTGTCAATTATTTTTACTTAAATATTTGTAGAAGAAATTTACACCTTTAATAGTGTAGCATTATTAGTTTTTTTTTTAAATTTATAAATTTTTTATTATTTTTTACCAATTTTCAAAGTAAATACACTCAAAAGGTATGAGTTTGTCGCTCTATTGCAAATTCTTTCTCTTTTAACAATTTATTTTTTCATGAAAGTGAGTAATTTCTATTATCATAATTTTCTATGTCTTATAACCTTTCATTTGATACCTCATTTATAAATATCAAAAAAGGATTGCCCAAGTTATGGCTATTTACAGGTATTTTACGTATATTTTTCGAAAAAGAAACAATTTTATCGATCAATAGACTGGATTTTTGCAAAAATTTTCTTTCAATTATGTTTAAAAATCCATATTAAAGTTTGTGGTTATCGTAGAAATATGTTTTATATACCAAAGGATTTGTTGATTTTATGGGCGTGGTGAAAATATAAAAATAAAAAACATAAAAATAAAAGCATGATCGATTGAGCATTTTCTTTTTTGTAAATAAATCAATAAAACTAATTTTACAGTGGCTTTTGTTGAAATAATCACTTAACATTTAATAGTAATATTTTAGAAGAGGATTAAAGCAAATGGTGTGTTGGGTTTGTTTTTCAAAATGTATCACTTTTGTATTAACTTTTGCATTTAAAGTGCCAAAAATCAAATTGATTTTTCAGTAAATCACATTTTTAGTATAGGTTTTTTTAAGATTTTGCAAAACTATTAACACAGAAATTAAGATTATAAATTTTTACCTCAAATGCATGTTTTATTTGTTATGATGTTATGAACTTATAAGTATTACTGAAGTTTGAAACCTCTTAAGTTGGCTAAATTGAGCTTTTTTGTGATTTATTTTATTAAATTGCCCCTACTTTTTGCTTGCATGTAGTTGGCCCACCAACTATTGAGTTGAGCAAAACTGTTAATTGCAATCGTTTGTACATCGTTTGTCTACGTTTGTACAAGTTTTAGATTCGTTTGTACACTCACCGTTTTTTTTATATAGCCACTTCAAAAAAATTTACGGAGTTTGGCCCACCAACTATAACGCTCGAAAAATCTGGAAATGCAGTTCGATAGATAATCGTTTGTCTATGTTTGTCTTTTTTTTTTGTTTGTATACGTCCCAAATTTTTTTGACAAACAAATTTTTTTTAACCAAATTTTATTAAAATTTTAAAACATATGCATTCGTTTGTCTCTTTTTTATAATGATTTTTCATCGTGTTATTTTTTTTAATTTGTATTTATTTCTATTTTTAATTAATTATTACTTTTTTGGGACATGTAGTTGGCCCACCAACTATAACGCTCGAAAAATCTAAAAACGCCGTTCGATAGAAAATCGTTTGTCTATGTTTGTCTTTTTTTTTTTCGTTTGTATACGTCCCAAATTTTTTTGACAACAAAATTTTTTTTAACCAAATTTTATTAAAATTTTTAAACATATGCATTCGTTTGTCTCTTTCTTATAATGATTTTTCATCGTGTTATTTTTTTTAATTTGTATTTATTTCTATTTTTAATTAATTATTACTTTTTTGGGACATGTAGTTGGCCCACCAACTATAACGCTCGAAAAATCTAAAAACGCAGTTCGATAGAAAATCGTTTGTCTATGTTAGTCTTTTTTTTTTCGTTTGTATACGTCCCAAATTTTTTTGACAACAAATTTTTTTTTAACCAAATTTTATTAAAATTTTAAAACATATGCATTCGTTTGTCTATTTTTTACAATGATTTTTTATCGTAGTAATTTTTTTAATTTGTATTTATTTCTATTTTTAATTAATTATATATTAATTATATGGAGCATGTAGTTGGCCCACCAACTATAACGCTCGAAAAATCTAAAAACGCAGTTCGATAGAAAATCGTTTGTCTATGTTTGTCTTTTTTTCGTTTGTATACGTCCCAAATTTTTTTGACAAAAAAATTTTTTTTAACCAAATTTTATTAAAATTTTTAAACATGCATTCGTTTGTCTCTTTTTTATCATGATTTTTGACCGTATTAATTTTTTTAATTTGTATTTATTTCTATTTTTAATTAATTATATAAGCTTTTTGGAGCATTTAGTTGGAAAAATCTAAAAACGCAGTTCGATAGAAAATCGTTTGTCTATGTTTGTCTTTTTTTTTTCGTTTGTATACGTCCCAAATTTTTTTGACAACAAAATTTTTTTTAACCAAATTTTATTAAAATTTTAAAACATATGCATTCGTTTGTTTATTTTTTATAATGATTTTTTATCGTAGTAATTTTTTTAATTTGTATTTATTTCTATTTTTAATTAATTATATATTAATTATATAGAGCATGTAGTTGGCCCACCAACTATAACGCTCGAAAAATCTAAAAACGCAGTTCGATAGAAAATCGTTTGTCTATGTTTGTCTTTTTTTTTTTCGTTTGTATACGTCCCAAATTGTTTTGACAAAAAAATTTTTTTTAACCAAATTTTATTAAAATTTTTAAACATGCATTCGTTTGTCTCTTTTTTATCATGATTTTTGACCGTATTAATTTTTTTAATTTGTATTTATTTCTATTTTTAATTAATTATATAAGCTTTTTGGAGCATTTAGTTGGCCCACTAACTGTAACGCTCGAAAAATCTAAAAACGCAGTTCGATAGAAAATCGTTTGGCTATGATTGTCTTCTTTTTTTTGTTTGTATACGTCTCAAATTTTTTTGATAAAAAATTTTTTTATAACCAAATTTTATTAAAATTTTTAAACATATGCATTCGTTTGTCTCTTTTTATAATGATTTTCCATCGTGTTAATTGTTTAATTTGTATTTATTTCTATTTTTAATTAGTCATTACTTTTTTTGGAACATGTAGTTGGCCCACCAACTGCATTCTCTTTTATTTGGGTATCCACAGTTTCAACTTGTATTCGAAATTGCGATAATTAAGACTTTATCCTTTTTTTCTATTCTTTTTAAAGAGTGCCCTGCATTTAGGCTGCATTTAAAAAGACTTAAGTTACACCTTGAGTATATTATTTATTCAGTTAAAATAATTAAAAAAACCCAAACAAAAATAAGTCTAATTCTATAGGTACTTGTTCATTAACTTGAACTTTGCCGTCGGCTTAAGGCTTTTAATAAGTTTCTTTTCTTTATGAAATAGAAAGTAATTATGGGTACAAATACCTATGCATGCCTATTATAGATATTGATAGGTAGTAACCAAATTTTTGAGTACCTACCTAACTACCTACGAGTTTTGGCTGTTTTTTCAGCGAATGGATAAGGGGGGGTTTACTTAAAATAAATCAAAATTATTTTAACTCGAACATAATCATGAAATGTGTATTTCCTGTAGTTCCAAAAACCCATTTTTAATAAAAATTCAGCAGTCCTGAATAATAAAAATACCATTATTGTTATTATTGTACTATTCGTACTAGAATGTCAGCTTATTAGGCTTGACCATTCTTTATTCCGTCAATTTCATTGAATTTTTGAACAACAACAACAACTTAAAGGCGCTACCACCAATTGTTTGGCTGGAGATATAGCTATTTCGTGCTTTGCCACTTTTGCACTCATCAGTCTCCTTTTTGTGGTGCTGAGCTTTAATCCAATTTTATTTGAAAAACTTTTTATGCACACCATAGGATTCGAACCCACGCATATCAGATATGCTCAGTCTTAGCAGTCGTGTGCACTACGCACTCCACCGCTCTAGACCACTGATGTCACAGGTCGAGATGTGTTATTTGTTTATCAAATGCATTTGGAGCATCAGCATTTTAACGGAACGGAACGGCGGAACAAGACAGCATACTTAAAGGCGCTTATAAAAATGCTGATGCTACAAATGCATTTGATAAACAAATAACACATCTCGACCTGTGACGTCAGTGGTCTAAAGCGGTGGAGTGCGTAGTGCACACGACTGCTAAGACTGAGCAAATCTGATATGCGTAGGTTCGAATCCTATGGTGTGCATAAAAAGTTTTTCAAATAAAATTGGATTAAAGCTCAGCACCACAAAAAGGAGACTGATGAGTGCAAAAGTGGCAAAGCACGAAATAGCTATATCTCCAGCCAAACAATTGGTGGTAGCGCCTTTAAGTTGTTGTTGTTATTCAAAAATTCAATGAAATTGAAGGAATAAAGAATGGTCAAGCCTAATAAGCTGACATTCTAGTACGAATAGTACAATAATAACAATAATGGTATTTTTTATTATTCAGGACTGCTGAATTTTTATTAAAAATGGGTTTTTGGAACTACAGGAAATACACATTTCATGATTATGTTCGAGTTAAAATAATTTTGATTTATTTTAAGTAAACCCCCCCTTATCCATTCGCTGAAAAAACAGCCAAAACTCGTAGGTAGTTAGGTAGGTACTCAAAAATTTGGTTACTACCTATCAATATCTATAATAGGCATGCATAGGTATTTGTACCCATAATTACTTTCTATTTCATAAAGAAAAGAAACTCATTAAAAGCCTTAAGCCGACGGCAAAGTTCAAGTTAATGAACAAGTACCTATAGAATTAGAATTATTTTTGTTTGGGTTTTTTTAATTATTTTAACTGAATAAATAATATACTCAAGGTGTAACTTAAGTCTTTTTAAATGCAGCCTAAATGCAGGGCACTCCTTAAAAAGAATAGAAAAAAAGGATAAAGTCTTAATTATCGCAATTTCGAATACAAGTTGAAACTGTGGATACCCAAATAAAAGAGAATGCAGTTGGTGGGCCAACTACATGTTCCAAAAAAAGTAATGACTAATTAAAAATAGAAATAAATACAAATTAAACAATTAACACGATGGAAAATCATTATAAAAAGAGACAAACGAATGCATATGTTTACAAATTTTAATAAAATTTGGTTATTTATCAAAAAAATTTGAGACGTATACAAACGGAAAAAAAGAAGACAATCATAGCCAAACGATTTTCTATCGAACTGCGTTTTTAGATTTTTCCAACTAAATGCTCCAAAAAGCTTATATAATTAATTAAAAATAGAAATAAATACAAATTAAAAAAATTAATACGGTCAAAAATCATGATAAAAAAGAGACAAACGAATGCATGTTTAAAAATTTTAATAAAATTTGGTTAAAAAAAATTTTTTTGTCAAAAAAATTTGGGACGTATACAAACGAAAAAAAGACAAACATAGACAAACGATTTTCTATCGAACTGCGTTTTTAGATTTTTCGAGCGTTATAGTTGGTGGGCCAACTACATGCTCCATATAATTAATATATAATTAATTAAAAATAGAAATAAATACAAATTAAAAAAATTACTACGATAAAAAATCATTATAAAAAATAGACAAACGAATGCATATGTTTTAAAATTTTAATAAAATTTGGTTACAAAAAATTTTGTTGTCAAAAAAATTTGGGACGTATACAAACGAAAAAAAAAAAGACAAACATAGACAAACGATTTTCTAAAGAACTGCGTTTTTAGATTTTTCGAGCGTTATAGTTGGTGGGCAAACTACATGTCCCAAAAAAGTAATAATTAATTAAAAATAGAAATAAATACAAATTAAAAAAAAATAACACGATGAAAAATCATTATAAAAAAGAGAAACGAATGCATATGTTTTAAAATTTTAATAAAATTTGGTTAAAAAAAATTTGTTTGTCAAAAAAATTTGGGACGTATACAAACGAAAAAAAAAAGACAAACGATTTTCTATCGAACTGCGTTTTTAGATTTTTCGAGCGTTATAGTTGGTGGGCCAACTACATGTCCCAAAAAAGTAATAATTAATCAAAAATAGAAATAAATACAAATTAAAAAAAATAACACGATGGAAAATCGTTATAAAAAAGAGACAAACGAATGCATATGTTTAAAAATTTTAATAAAATTTGCTTAAAAAAATTTGTTGTCAAAAAAATTTGGGACGTATACAAACGAAAAAAAAAAAAGACAAACATAGACAAACGATTTTCTATCGAACTGCGTTTTTAGATTTTTCGAGCGTTACAGTTAGTGGGCCAACTAAATGCTCCAAAGAGATTATATAATTAATTAAAAATAGAAATAAATACAAATTAAAAAAATTAATACGGTCAAAAATCATGATAAAAAAGAGACAAACGAATGCATATGTTTAAAAATTTTAATAAAATTTGGTTAAAAAAAATTTTTTTGTCAAAAAAATTTGGGACGTATACAAACGAAAAAAAAAATACAAACATAGACAAACGATTTTCTATCGAACTGCGTTTTTAGATTTTTCGAGCGTTATAGTTGGTGGGCCAACTACATGCTCCATATAATTAATATATAATTAATTAAAAATAGAAATAAATACAAATTAAAAAAATTACAACGATAAAAAATCATTATAAAAAATAGACAAACGAATGCATATGTTTTAAAATTTTAATAAAATTTGGTTAAAAAATATTTTGTTGTCAAAAAAATTTGGGACGTATACAACCGAAAAAAAAAGACAAACATAGACAAACGATTTTCTATCGAACTGCGTTTTTAGATTTTTCGAGCGTTATAGTTGGTGGGCCAACTACATGTCCCAAAAAAGTAATAATTAATTAAAAATAGAAATAAATAAAAATTAAAAAAAATAACACGATGAAAAATCATTATAAAAAAGAGACAAACGAATGCATATGTTTTAAAATTTTAATAAAATTTGGTTAAAAAAAATTTTTTTGTCAAAAAAATTTGGGACGTATACAAACGAAAAAAAAAGACAAACATAGACAAACGATTTTCTATCGAACTGCGTTTTTAGATTTTTCGAGCGTTATAGTTGGTGGGCCAACTACATGTCCCAAAAAAGTAATTATTAATTAAAAATAGAAATAAATACAAATTAAAAAAAATAACACGATGAAAAATCATTATAAAAAAGAGACAAACGAATGCATATGTTTTAAAATTTTAATAAAATTTGGTTAAAAAAAATTTTTTTGTCAAAAAAATTTGGGACGTATACAAACGAAAAAAAAAAAGACAAACATAGACAAACGATTATCTATCGAACTGCATTTCCAGATTTTTCGAGCGTTATAGTTGGTGGGCCAAACTCCGTAAATTTTTTTGAAGTGGCTATATAAAAAAAACGATGAGTGTACAAACGAATCTAAAACTTGTACAAACGTAGACAAACGATGTACAAACGATTGCAATTAACAGTTTTGCTCAACTCAATAGTTGGTGGGCCAACTACATGCAAGCCTACTTTTTGTCCCGTTAGATTTACAAAGACAATATTGCACAAATATTTGTAGAAGAACAATTTATTTTGTCAAGCAAATTAAATAATTTTTATTTTTATAATTTTCTATGTCTTACCTATAACCTTTCATCGTATACAAACGAAAAAAAAAATACAAACATAGACAAACGATTTTCTATCGAACTGCGTTTTTAGATTTTTCGAGCGTTATAGTTGGTGGGCCAACTACATGCTCCATATAATTAATATATAATTAATTAAAAATAGAAATAAATACAAATTAAAAAAATTACAACGATAAAAAATCATTATAAAAAATAGACAAACGAATGCATATGTTTTAAAATTTTAATAAAATTTGGTTAAAAAATATTTTGTTGTCAAAAAAATTTGGGACGTATACAAACGAAAAAAAAAAGACAAACATAGACAAACGATTTTCTATCGAACTGCGTTTTTAGATTTTTCGAGCGTTATAGTTGGTGGGCCAACTACATGTCCCAAAAAAGTAATAATTAATTAAAAATAGAAATAAATACAAATTAAAAAAAATAACACGATGAAAAATCATTATAAAAAAGAGACAAACGAATGCATATGTTTTAAAATTTTAATAAAATTTGGTTAAAAAAAATTTTTTTGTCAAAAAAATTTGGGACGTATACAAACGAAAAAAAAAGACAAACATAGACAAACGATTTTCTATCGAACTGCGTTTTTAGATTTTTCGAGCGTTATAGTTGGTGGGCCAACTACATGTCCCAAAAAAGTAATTATTAATTAAAAATAGAAATAAATACAAATTAAAAAAAATAACACGATGAAAAATCATTATAAAAAAGAGACAAACGAATGCATATGTTTTAAAATTTTAATAAAATTTGGTTAAAAAAAATTTTTTTGTCAAAAAAATTTGGGACGTATACAAACGAAAAAAAAAAGACAAACATAGACAAACGATTATCTATCGAACTGCATTTCCAGATTTTTCGAGCGTTATAGTTGGTGGGCCAAACTCCGTAAATTTTTTTGAAGTGGCTGTATAAAAAAAACGATGAGTGTACAAACGAATCTAAAACTTGTACAAACGTAGACAAACGATGTACAAACGATTGCAATTAACAGTTTTGCTCAACTCAATAGTTGGTGGGCCAACTACATGCAAGCCTACTTTTTGTCCCGTTAGATTTACAAAGACAATATTGCACAAATATTTGTAGAAGAACAATTTATTTTTTCAAGCAAATTAAATAATTTTTATTTTTATAATTTTCTATGTCTTACCTATAACCTTTCATCTGATACCTCATTTATAAATATCAAAAAAGTATTGCCCAAGTTATGGCTATTTACAGGTACCTTACGTATATTTTTCCAAAAAGAAAAAAATTTATCGACCAGACTGGATTTTTGCAAAAATTTTCTTTCAGTTATGTTTAAAAATCCATATTAAAGCTTGTGGTTATCGTAGAAATATGTTTTATATACCAAAATAATTTTTATTGGTATAGATTATTACAAAGTTTAAATTTTGATAATCGTTTAAATAAAAAGTAACATTATTCACTATTTAGTCAAAATAATGCTATTTTATCTGTTTAACCGTATTAGTCTTTAAAATCGTATGGACGTCTATTAATGTTTTGTATTAATTTAAATAGTGAGACAATGACCTTTCCACGGAAATCTAAATTTTGAAATTCGGATAAGTACTTTCCGATTTATAGCCAATTTTATGCAGACAAATTGACAACTATAAAATTTTTTTCTGGATTTCTCTGTAAAAATATTTCTAATGTAAAATTTTAATATTTGAAATTATTTTGTGAAGCTTGTGAGCAACGAACAGTTATGTTTTATGAGATTTTCAATATAAAATATAATTTTATATTTATACTTGATAATATTTTATTGGCGTGGTGAAATTAGGAAAATTAAATTCTTTGAAAAAGCATGATCGATTTTGCATTTTTTTGATCAATAAATCAAAAAAACTAATTTTAGAGTCGCTTTGGTTGAAATAATCAGTTAACATTCCTTAGCAATATTTAAAAAGAGAATTAGAGCAATTGGTGGGTTTGTTTTTCAAAATGTATCAATTTTTTATTAACTTTTGCATTTAAAGTACCAAAAATTGAATTGATTTTACACTAAATCACATTTTTAGTATGATTTTTTTTAAGATTTTGCAAAAATTTTAACACAGACATTTATATTATAAATTTCAACCTCAAATTCATGTATCATTTGTTATGAACTATTAAGTATTGGAGCTTTTAAGTGGAGCTTTTTTGTGATTTATTTTAATAAACTGCCCCAACTTTTTTCCCGTTAGATTTGCAAATACAAAATTATCACATATTTGTAGAAGAAAGTTACACCTATAAATGTGCATGCTTTGTTTTTTTTTTAAATATTGTTATATTTTACTAAGGGTTCGCAAATAAAACTTTTTTCCTTTATTCAAACTGAAACTGCAATTAATTCACAAATTAAAACGCTTTTTATTTCAAATACTTTTTCTTTCTTCTTTTATTATAACCAAGCACAAGTATGCAACTCTTTATTAACACTGACATTTATTCATTCACTTTCAAAATCAAACTGCCCTTTCGGACTGGTGCCCCTGTATTTATATTCTGGTCTGCTAGATGGTGCTTTCCAAAAAGGTTTGTCAATTATTCCAGTACGAACACCAACCGTGCTGGATTTAATTATTGATTTCACTCAAAGATAGCGCGGAAAGTTGTACTAATGTGTGGTTGTTTACATAACTGGGCATATTCACCACCTCTTAGGATTGATCGTCCCGATTTAATCCATTATTCCCACCGTTATAACGATGTAAACGGTCGCAGTGTATTACTTTAAGCTTACCCCTTACTCCTCTCTGAATGCGGTAAACCACATCATTGATTCGCTTCACAACGGTATATGGGCCTTCCCAGTTTTGTTGTAGTTTTGGTGAGAGTCCCTTTTGTCGGTGAGGATTGTAAAACCACACCAGGTCTCCTTCTTGGAATCCCACCGTTGTTGCACGGGCGTCGTACCGTGTTTTCATCCTATCACTAGCGGTTTTTATGTTTTTCCTTGTCCGTTGATGAATGTCAATAAGTCTTTCTTTGAGGTTATCCACATATTCATCTGACCTTTCCGGTTCCATGGTATGGCATCCAAATTTGACTTCACTTGGCAGCCGTATTGTTGTGCCAAACAGGATCTCCTATGGTGTATGTCCTGTTGAACTATGAACCGCACTGCGATAGGCCATCAAGAACAATGGAATATGGCGGTCCCAGTCTCGTTGGTAGTCACCTACAACCTTGGACAGATGTTCTTTAAGAGTCCTGTTGAATCGTTCTACCATCCCATCAGATTGTGGATGAAGCGGTGTTGTCCTCGTCTTCTTGATGCCAAGGAAAGAGCAAACCTCCTGAAAGATGTTAGATTCGAAGTTCCTTCCTTGGTCAGAATGCAGTTCCAAAGGTACGCCGAACCTGCTCACCCAATTGAAGATAATCTGATCAACAACTGTTTTAGTTTCTTGATTTGGGATGGCAAATGCCTCAGGCCACTTGCTGAAGTAGTCCATGACTACAAGAATGTATCGGTTTCCACTGTTGGCCTCCGGAAACGGACCTGCGACATCTACTGCTATTCTTTCGAAAGGTGTGCCCACATTGTACTGTTGCATTTAACTTTGAATCTTTCTACCTGGTCCCTTGGTAGCAGCACAAGTATCACATTTTCGGCACCACTTTTCGACATCATCTCTTGCATGTAGCCAGTAGAACCGTTGTCGTATCTTCTCCAGCGTTTTATTGGCTCCCAAATGACCTCCAGATGCTCCATCATGCATCTCTCGAAGAACGTCATTAACCTTTGACCTAGGCACTATCAACTGCATCAGATAAGACTTGCCATCTGCAGATTCCCATTTGCGCCTAAGTACTCCTTCTTGCACATGAAGTGAGTCCCACTGTGCCCAATATGCTTTGAGAGCTGGACTTCTATCGCAGATGTCACCCCATTTTGTTTTTTCTCCGTGTTCCTTCCATGCAAGAATGGGTTCTATATCCGTGTCTTCTTGTTGGGCAGTCCTCAGTTCTTCATTGCTCCAACCGTAAATGGGATCGGCTTTTATTCGTTGGATGGCAACCGCTTCCTTTTCTTCTTGACGCGTGCAATGCTTACAGTCCTGTTTACACGGTCGTCGAGACAATGCATTTGCGTTTGAGTGCAGCTTTCTTCTTCGATGTTGAATTTCGTAGTCGTATGTCTGCAGTATCTCGATCCATCTTGCTACTTGACCTTCTGGATTTTTGAAGTTCAGAAGCCAATTAAGCGCACCATGAACTGTTCGAAGAAGGAACTTCTGTCCATAGATGTACTTATGGAAGTGCTTTGTTGCCAAAATCAAAGCTAGAATTTCCCTTCTGGTGACGCAATAATTGCGCTCTGGCCTCGAGAGCACCTAACTGTAGTAGGCGACGACTTTTTCTTCTCCTTCATGGACTTGCGACAGTACAGCTCCAATTCCGACGTTACTGGCATCGGCATCGATGATAAAAGTTTTTCCAGGAGTCGGATAGGTCAGCACAGGAGCATTGCACAACCGGAGCTTGAGTTCCTGAAAACTTTTCTCGCACTCACCTGACCATTTGAACGCCTTTCCCTTTTCAGTAAGGTGATGCAAGCTCTAAGCGATACCAGCAAAGTCCTTCACAAAGCGCCGATACTATGTGGCTAGACCCAGAAAGCTACGGAGCTGAAGTTTATCCTGTGGTGTTGGCCAATTCTTCACAGTGTCAAATTTCTCAGGATCAGTCTTTACACCTTGGGATGAGATGATATGTCCCAGGTATTTAACTTCGGTCTTGAAAAGCGCACATTTATCTGGATTTAATTTTAAGTGTGCTTCTCGAAGCCTCTGAAATACAGCCTTAAGGTTTTCACAATGCTCGTCAAAAGTTTTTCCATAAACGATGACATCGTCGAAATATACAAGGCATGATTTCCAAGTAAGGTCTTGAAGAACACACTTCATCAGACGCTCAAATGTTGCCGGAGCATTGCACAGTCCGAATGGAATCACTTTAAACTGCCACAGACCATTTCCGGTGGAGAAAGCTGTCTTCTCTCGATCTTCTGGATGGATTTCTACCTGCCAGTAGCCACTCTTCAAGTCTAACGTCGAGAACCATTGAGCTCCTTCCATTGCATCCAATGTATCGCTGATTCTGGGCAGAGGGTAGCTGTCTTTCTTTGTCACATCGTTCAGCCTACGGTAGTCCACACAAAATCGGGTGTTTCCATCTTTCTTTTTGTCAAGAACAACTGGTGACGCCCAAGGGTTTTTAAAATTTTCGATTAGACCATCTTTCTTCATTGTCGATATCATTTCTTCAACTTCGGCTTGTTTGGCTAATGGGAGACGTCTTGCTGGTTGTCGAATCGGTCTCGCATCACCTGTGTCGATTCGATGCTGTACCAGTTGTGTTCGACCATACTGCCCACTCGGTGAAGAAAATATATCAGTGTACTCATGAAGAAGGCTTCCAGCAACACTAAGCTGATGTTGACTTAGATTGGATGGCTTGAGAATTTTGGCTTTCATGGAGCTGAATTTTCCGGGGTCCATTGGTTCTTCTGCGTTCATTTCTGTGATTTTAGTTATTGCGGTCACAGATTCGCATTTTCCAATTACTTCTCCTTTATTGAACTTGACCTCGTACGGTTTGATGTTCAGAATCCGTACGGGTACCATGTTGTTCTTTGGTTCCACAAGAGTCTTCCCTAAGATGATGTTTTGGGAAAATTGCTCAGACTCTGGTTCCACCATGAGGTATCGCTGGCTACCTAGATCGCCCTCCATTTTCGTCAAAACAAACACTTCTGAAGAGGCAGGCAAGCATATGTCTTCTTTGATGACAGTTCTTAGAGTTGATGAGTTTTCGTTGCCATAAACCATAGGAATCTCTACATTTTGATACTTCAACACTTGCTTACCGATATCCAGAATCACTCCGTGCTCTTTCATGAAGTCGATTCCAATTATGCACTCATCACATTTGTCTGCTACCAAAAATAGATGCGAAAATTCTAATTCTGCCAAACGGATTTTAAGACGAACTTCTCCATATACTCTTGCTGCCTCACCTGTCGCAGTTTTAAGACGGTAGCTATTGATGTTATGTAGCCACGTCATTTTCACCAAGTCTTTCTTACAATGGAGGCTGTGGCACCGGTATCAATTGTAGCCAACTGTTTCTTGCCATTTAATGTTGCATCCACTGTCAGACTTTTATTGTTCCGTTTAGTCTGCGAGACTTGTATGGTGGTTCTGGGGCCATCGATACCAAAAACCAGCTTCTGCCCCTCGAAGTTGGTACTTACAGAGCGAGCAGGAGCGTTGATCTTATTGCTCACCTGTTCGCGGGTATTATTTCTGTTTCCACAGTGTTAACAGGCGACTCTTTTTGGTGGCAATCTGCACTGGCGCTGAAGATGTCCGGTGCTGTTGCAATTCCAGCATCGAGCAGGTCCTTCTCGCTGACTTCTATGAAATTCAGCTCTCTGGCAAGAACATTCCTCAACTTCAAGTTCTCTTACCCGATGAACTCAAAAGAAAGCCTGTTCTGATGCTTCCATAGTCAGAGCGAACGCTAATGCTTCAGAAAGCGTGCGTTTTCCAGCAGTTCGAATTGCTCGCTGGAGATTGATGTCGGAAATTGCACGGACGAAAGCCTCCGTTGCTAGCTGGTTGGTAATTTCATCTCCTGCAGTCGGGTATGCTAGGTGTGCCAACCGTTCGATGTCTGCTTGGAGTTGTTGCAGGCTTTCACCTCATTTCTGGACTCTGGTATTGAGCTGGACGCGGAAGACTTCTTGCATATGGCTATCGCCGAAGCGTTTGTCAATAGCCTGAACAAGAGCACTGAAGTTGCCGTTCTGGTCTGCTGGTATGGTTTGCAAAAGTTCAGCAGCAGAACCTCTAAGGGCAAGCGTCGGGGCAATAAACTTGTCTCCTTCATCCCAGCCATTTTTTGTTGCGGCTGCCTCAAACTGCTTCTTGTAGATTGACCAAGAAGACTGCATCAAAGGTTGGTGGATGCATTTCTTTCTTCTTAGGAAAATCGCAACTGCCCTCTCTTACCTTCATTTTCTTAACCTTATCTAATTCATTGGCAAAGTTCTGCATTTTGTCTTTAAATTTCTCGGACTGTTTTTCGACGTTTTCAACACATTCATCAAGAGCCATGAATTTATTTTCAAATGAATTTAGCTTACTTTCGATTAGATTTTTCTGGTCGTCTAGAAGGTTCCTTTGCTCGTTGCGTTGTTCCTCTAGAAGATTCTTTTGCTCTTTTCGTTGTCGAGCAGCTGAGCCATCATACTAGAAATGTCTAAGCTTGTACTTACTTGCTCTTCCGGCATTTCAATTTCAAATAGAAATGTGTCTGGATTTTCATCGTGTTGCCTTAAATCTTCCTGCAGACGGATAATGAGGTAATTTTTTGTTCCAGCAGTAGGAAGGCCTCGTCTGTTTAGTTCTGCTTTAAGTTCAACAAAATTCACAATTTTACCCATTTTTTTTCTATTTTGTTCTTATATTTTTGTGTGTCACTTTTCACAAACACCTTTCTTATTTGTTCACTAATCTACACGCTTTATCAATTTTTTTCACCATCAATTATCTGAATTCACAGATTAAATAAGTTTTATTCCACTTTTTCTGACACCAATGTTATATTTTACTAAGGGTTCGCAAATAAAACTTATTTCCTTTATTCAAACTGAAACTGCAATTAATTCGCAAAATAAAACGCTTTTTATTTCAAATACTTTTTCTTTCTTCTTTTATTATAACCAAGCACAAGTATGCAACTCTTTATTCGCACTGATATTTATTCATTCACTTTCAAAATCAAACTGCCCTTTCGGACTGGTGCCCCTGTATTTATATCCGAAAATAAAGGGTTCTAGAATGTTCTAGGGTCTGCTAGATGGTGCTTTCCAAAAAGGTTTCGTCAATTATTCCAGTACGAACACCAACCGTGCTGGATTTAATTATTGATTTCACTCAAAGATGGCGCGGAAAGTTGTACTAATGTGTGGTTGTTTACATAACTGGGCATATTCACCACAATATATAAATTTTTGATCAACTTTTGAATTTAAAGTACGAAAAAATAAGTGGATTTTTCATTAAAACGCATTTTTATTACACGTTTTTTAATATTTTGCAATAATTTTTACACACAAATTTAAGTTATAAATTGCTATCTAAATTTCATGTATCATTTATTATGAACTTTTAAGGTTTGCTCAATTTTGAAACCTCTAAAGTTGTGATTTATTTATTAAACTAACCACCCGCAGAAAAAGTCGCTTCGCAGACTTACAAACAGTATCTTAATAGTACATATAGTATAAAGTAGTCACCCGTGGTAAACAGTCACTTCGCAGTTTTACACTCTGTATCTGAATAGTACATATGCATATAGTATAGTATAGTATTTCTGTCGAATGCGTTCTTACTTGTTGTTTGTAAGTTTTTCACGTAAAAGTTCAGCTTATTGTGATCTTTGTTTAACTTAAAAATAATGTGATTTGTACCTATATATACATGTATTGTATATTGTATATGTATTTATGTAAACATTAAATTTGTTCGCAAGATTTTGAGGGTAGGTAGGTATTTTAGTTGACATGAAATTTACAATGGGGCTTAACTAAGCGTCCTAGCGAATTATAAAGATGGCATATTCGTGAATGCTGCCTTTCCATCGCTGTATCGCATGCTATTATTTTTAATCTTTAAACGCGATTTGCGGCTAAATTAAACGTCCTAGAGGTTTCAAAGTTGCCACTTTTTCTAACTTCAAACTCGACTGCGGCACAACTACTTGTCCTTGTTACTTAAAAGTGGCATATTCCTGATCTAGGGAGTACCACCTTTCAATCATTATATCACACGACACGACAAAACTATTTCTCAAAATCAACACATTTTTCTACTTTGGTACTTTGGTATTTGCTTCTAAACTAATCGTCCTAGGGACCAGTCACAGATTTTTTTTGTATTTAATAAAATAATTTTCTATGTTGTATAGCCTTACATCTGATACCTCATTTATGAATATCTATCAAAAAATAATTGCCCAGCTATGGCCATTTACGTGTATATTTTTCCAAAAAGAAACAATTTGATCGACCTATAGACAGGATTTTTGATAAATTTTCCTGCCAATTTTTACTCAAATATTTGTAGAAGAAATTAACACCTTTAGTAGTTCAGCATTATTAGTTTTTTAAAATGTATACATTTTTTATTATTTTTTACCAATTTTCAAAGTAAATACACTCAAAAGGTATGAGTTTGTCGCTCTATTGCAAATTCTTTCTCTTTTAACAATTTATTTTTTCATGAAAGTGAGTAATTTCTATTATCATAATTTTCTATGTCTTATAACCTTTCATTTGATACCTCATTTATAAATATCAAACAAGGATTGCCCAAGTTATGGCTATTTACAGGTATTTTACGTATATTTTTCGAAAAAGAAACAATTTTATCGATCAATAGACTGGATTTTTGCAAAAATTTTCTTTCAATTATGTTTAAAAATCCATATTAAAGTTTGTGGTTATCGTAGAAATATGTTTTATATACCAAAAGATTTGTTGATTTTATGGGCGTGGTGAAAATATAAAAATAAAAAATATAAAAATAAAAGCATTATCGATTTAGCATTTTTTTTTTTGTAAATAAATCAATAAAACTAATTTTACAGTGGCTTTTGTTGAAATAATCACTTAAGATTTAAAAGCAATATCTTAGAAGAGGATTAGAGCAATTGGTGTGTTGGGTTTGTTTTTCAAAATGTATCACTTTTGTATTAACTTTTGCATTTAAAGTGCCAAAAATCAAATTGATTTTTCAGTAAATCACATTTTTAGTATAGGTTTTTTTAAGATTTTACAAAAATTTTAACACAGAAATTAAGACTATAAATTTCTACCTCTAATTCATGTATCGTTTGTTATGAACTTATAAGTATTACTGAAGTTTGAACCTTCTTAATTTGGCTAAATTGAGCTTTTTTGTGATTTATTTTATTAAATTGCCCCTACTTTTTGTCCCGTTAGATTTACAAAGACAAAATTGCTTAAGTACTTGTAGAAGAAGATGGCACCTATAAATGTGCATCATTAGTTTTTCAAAATTTACAAAATTTTCATTAACTTTTAATAATTTTCTAAGTAAATACACTCAAAAGGTATGAATTTTTCGCTTTATGAAAAATACTTTCTATTTTAACAATTTATTTTGTCATGCAAATTAAATAATTTGTATTTTATATAATTTTCTATGTCTTATAGCCTTTCATTTGATACCTCATTTATAAATATCAAAAAAGTATTGTCCAAGTTGTGGCTATTTACAGGTACCTTACGTATATTTTCTGGATTTTTGCAAAAATTTTCTTTCAGTTATGTTTAAATATCCATATTAAAGCTTGTGGTTAACGTAGAAATATGTTTTATATACAAAAATAATTGTTGATTGGTATAGATTATTAGAAAATTTAAATTTTTATAATCGGTTTGCATAAAAAGTTATAATATTGACTATTTATTCAAAATAATGCTATTTTATCTGTTTAAGCGTATTAGTCTTTAAAATTGTATGGTTGTCTATTAATGTTTTGTGTGTATTTCAATAGTGAGACAATGACCTTAGACCTGACCTGAACATAGACATCTTAATTTTAAATTCGGATAAGTACTTTCCGACTTAATTATACTAGCTCAGTCGTTAACGGAGTATCCGGATACCTGACGACCTCCGGATTAACTAGCCTTATCTGTATATGCGAATCTCTGTACAGATGGACCACCCTTTCTTCGCCTCTCGTGGGAACAAAAACAAACAAAAAAACAAAAGGATAGATAGTTGTGAGACCGGTTGTTCTTCTAAACCGGGCGGCAGAACGGCGCCAGCGCTGTTTGCCGTTTCTCCTGTGTTGTGTATCAGTGGGGAGGTTGCGGCTAATCGTGATCCCTCATCTGATGCACCTCGCAGCGAGGGAAGTGAAAAGGTAGCTGTACCTAAGTCCAGTAGTAGTGGGGTTGTGAATAATGGTCCCGCTACTACTATTGCGAGTGGACCTCGGCAACCGTCCCGAAAGAGAATCCAACCAAGTGCTGCTGTGGTTGTGAAGCATAACCCTTCCAGTGCTGGGGGGGGTTCTCTTCCGGGTACGGCAAAACGAAAAACACGGTACAGACCATCTAAAAATCTGTATAAGGATAAACGTAATGCTGCGAGGATACTGAAGAGCTCTGATGAGCCCGGAGGTACATCGCAGCATGACGTCAGAATTGAGTGGGCAAAGCGCATTCTTGCTAATGCACAGACCAGCGGCGACTCTACGTCAAAGCGAGAAAGGTCTATGGAGGGTGCCACACCGGTACCCAAACGGCCCAGAGTGCATAACACCAGCACTCCCCTCAATCCAAATAGCGGACCCGCTAAACCCGCTACTTCTTATAGGGACATTTTGAAGGGTAAAATCGTGATTGCGGTTATCGACAGGAGCGTTATAGATGGCACGATTTCTTCTGATCGGTGGCAGGTGGCAAAATTGAAGCTCTCGGCTGGCTTCTTAAGTGTTATGAAGGAGAACCCGGGACCACCTCCGATCACAAGCGATGGCGGTTGGCATCAAGGACATGTCAAACTCATCGTTTGTGACGATCAGAGATCTTGTGATCTGTACAAGCTTGCTGTTAGTAGGTTAGGTGAAATCTGGACAGGTGCGGAACTCGAGGTTGTTGCTAAGGAGGACATCCCATGCAGACCAAGAGCTCGCACTTGGATTCCAGCTGAACCTTCCTGCATGGATGATATTCTCCAGGTAATCAAACTCAGCAATCCATCCCTGCCGACTCATAACTGGAAAGTCGCAAAGCTGGAGGAGGCAAGAGGTCTTTATAGGAGCGCGATCGTCGTGGTCAATAAGGAATCCCTTGCCCCCTTGGCGCAGACTCAAGGTGTGATTCGGTTTGGTTTTGAGACGATTACCTTACGGATATATAAAAAAGATGAGGTGATCGCGGAATGCAAGCCTCCACACCCTCTTGAGGCTGAACCTGTGGTTGGGGACCTGGCTGCATCTTTTACCTTCCCTAGTTTGGAGGAGGATGCATCCAGAACATCCTCTATTACAGCTCATTCCTCTACACACGTTGACAGTCAGACCGAAATGGAGACTGAAGACTACCTAAACATGGTTCTTCTGAGTGAGGATGAGCTCTTGGGCTCCTCTTCTGATTCGGAAGATGTTAATAAAACGGTGGTGGAGGCTGATCTGCCTAAATGTAGCCAAAATGCTGCAGTTAGTCCAGATTAACCTCCAACACTCCATTAAAGCTTCGGACTCTCTTCTTCTCCGTCTATCCAGGGGGAAAGAAGATATCGTTCTGATCCAAGATCCTTGGATTGTCAAATCCTTGGTTAAGGGACTCGGAACTCCTGGATACTACTTACTGTACGCGTCAGATAAAGGTGAACCTAGATCTTGCATACTCGTTAAAAGTAGCATTAATGTATATTTACTCCGTCATTTCAGCGACAGAGATATAACCGCAGCCAGGCTAAAAACGACAAACGGCATGTACTGGCTAGTGTGATCTTAGGTACTAGACATAACTCTAGTCTCAGACACTATTCATCAATCTATTATGAATTGGAAAGTTTCCAAAGAACATTCGTTCCCCGATCACAGATACATTCAGTTTAGTCTGAATGTTGAAGTTCCCACTATCCGACCAGAATTTCGAAATTTCAGGAAAACTGATTGGTCCAAATACAGGAAAACACTTGATAGTTTAATTAAACCTGAACTTCTAAGTCCTCCCTCTAGTACGACTGAACTTGACACCAAAGTCAATGACCTCACGTTAGCTTTAAATAAGTCAATGGCCATCTCCTGTCCACTTATTCAAATAAGGGGAAAAGGACAACCACATTGGTGGACCTCAGGGCTTGAGCCTCTCAGAAAAAACTGTAGGAAGCTCTTCAATAGAGCAAAAAAACACAAGAGCAGTTTCAGACTGGGAATCCTATAAAGAGGCCCTAAAATCATATAAAAAAGAATTGAGGAAATCTAAACGCGCTTCTTGGAGAGCCTTCTGTGGCAGAGTAGAAGAAACCTCCGAAGCATCAAGACTTAGAAAAATCCTCTCAACCAGTCCAGCAATGCCCAGCTGTTTGAAAAATGCTGATGGCTCTTGGACAAATACTTGCGAAGAATCACTCAATCTGCTATTAAATACTCATTTTCCAGGTAGCTCCCAAACTTTAAACAGTACTGATCACATTAGATCTAACAATAATCTAACTTTTCTACAAGGTTTGATAACAAGGGAAAAATTGTTGTCAACAGCTTCAAACCTTACAAGTCTCCAGGACCAGACGGCATAATACCAGCCGAACTTCAAATGAGCTCATGTATAATGCTGCCTATTTTAGAAATAATCTTTAATAGCTGCTTGAACTTGGCTCATATTCCTAGTTCATGGAGAGAAGTAAAAGTTGTTTTTATACCCAAAGCAGGTAAATGCTCCCATGTTAATCCGAAAGATCTCAGACCTATTAGTCTATCATCATTCCTTCTCAAAACTTTTGAACGACTGATTGATATTCACTTACGTACCAGTATTGATACGAGACTCTCAGTCTCAACATGCGTACTGCAAAGGGAAATCGGTGGAAACGGCACTACATACTTTGGTACGCACCATCGAATATTTCCTCTACCATAAAGAATATACAATGGTTGCTTTCCTAGATATAGAAGGCGCTTTTAGCAATGCCGACACATCTGCAATCGCATCTGCACTGTCATGTCTGAAGGTAGACAGTTCGCTTGGTGAACTGATCAATCAAATGCTGACAAACTGGATTATCAATTCAAAACTGGGCGATTTCTCTGCAAAAAGATCAGTCAGTAGAGGTACGCCACAAGGCGGTGTTCTATCTCCCCTGTTCTGGAACCTTGTAGTAAACGAACTGCATACAGGGCTGGAAGCGGAGGGCTACAGAGTGATTGCCTATGCGGACGATGTTGCTATCGCCGTATCAGGTAAGTATCCTATTGTCTTAAAGGATCTCTTACAAAATGCCTTAAACAAGCTAATAGACTGGGCAGAACGGTGTGGACTGTGTGTCAACCCCCACAAAACTGATCTTGTCCTCTTCTCCAGGAAATATAAAATTCCACACATAGATCCTCCCACCATTAAAGGAATTCCACTAACATTCTCCGACAAAGCTAAATATCTGGGTCTTATTTTAGATAAGAAGTTAAGTTGGAAACCTAATATAGAAGAAAGAGTCCAGAAGGCCACAGTAGCACTATTCTCTTGTAAGAAAGCCATTGGAAGTAAATGGGAACTCCAACCCCGTATTACTCACTGGCTATACATCTCGGTAATTAGACCGATTCTAACATATGGGGTGGCACTATGGTGGACAGCACTAGATATAGCGGTTAACCGCGATAAACTTAGTAAAGTCCAAAGATCAGCTTGCATGTGTATAAGTGGAGCACTTCGTTCTACTCCCTCCGCGGCACTGGACACTCTTCTTCATCTGACACCCCTCGATATATTTAGTAAGCAAACGGCAGCGAGTTCGGCAATCCGTCTTAAAGCCTCTTCACAGTGGACTAATAATGAAATAGGTGATATTGGCTTCTGATATCCGCATCTTCTCAGACAGCCAAGCTGCCATAAAATCTCTCGACTGTGTCTCTACAAACTCTAAAACAGCCCTAAACTGTCGATCATCTCTTATAGAGATGGCACAGCAGTTCAATATTCTCCTTTGTTGGGTGCCGGGCCATAGGGACATTCCGGGTAATTGTAAAGCTGATGAACTCGCCAAAGATGGAACAAGACTACCTATTTTACCTGAAAAGGTAGACACCGGTATGCCTATAGCTACATGCAAATTTTTGCTGAAGCAAGATGCTTTAAGGAGAACAAACCTTAGGTGAAACAACATAACCACTTGCCTGGTGACAAAACAGATCTGGCCTACGCTAGATCTGAGGCGCTCTAAGTGTTTGATATCTTTGAACAGACTACATATCAGCTCCGTAATTGGTGTCATAACCGGGCACTGTCTTATAGGCAAGCACGCAAAGCGGCTAGTGATCTGACAAACATAGACATAAGTAGTCTCGCCCGCTTCATTAGAAGCTCCAACTGGTTTTAACGAGCGGGGAGAAAATCTCTCTAGATTCACGTGGTATCACAACGGACCAACTTATGGTCTAAGTGTGTCAGTCCCTTGCTGGCAGCCACTTCAACCTTACCTAACCTAACTTTCCGACTTATAGCCAATTTTATGAAGACAAATTGACAATTTAAATTTTTTTCATGATTTTATCTGTAAAAAATACTTCTAATGTAAAATTTTAATATTTGAAATTATTTTGTGAAGCTTGTGAGCAACGCACAGTTGTGTTTTATATATCAAAATGTTTACTAGACTTTCAAAGTTTATTATTTTAAATTTGAAAATATTTTATGGGCGTGGTGAAATATAAAAATAAAAGTCGTTGAAAAAGCATGATCGATTTAGTATTTTTTTTTTTTTTTGTAAATAAATTAATAAAACTAATTTTAGAGTTGCTTGTGTTAAAATAATCACTTAACATTTAATAGCAATATTTTAGAAGAGGATTAGAGCAATTGGTGTGTTGAGTTTTTTTTTTCAAAATGTATCAATTTTTGATTAACTTTTGCATTTAAAGTGCCAAAAATCCAATTGATTTTTCAGTAAATCAAATTTTTAGTATACATTTTGTTAAGATTTTGCAAAAATTTTATCACAGAAATTAAGATTATAAATTTTTACCTCAAATGCATGTTTTATTTGTTATGATGTTATGAACTTATAAGTATTACTGAAGTTTGAAACCTCTTAAGTTGGCTAAATTGAGCTTTTTTGTGATTTATTTTATTAAATTGCCCCTACTTTTTGTCCCGTTAGATTTACAAAGAAAATATTGCACAAATATTTGTAGAAGAAGGTGACACCTAGAAATGTGCATCATTTGTTTTTCAAAATTTATAAATTTTTCAATAACTTTTAGCAATTTTCTAAGTAAATACACTCAAAAGGTATGAATTTTTCGCTTTATGGAAAATTCTTTCTATTTTAACAATTTATTTTGTCATGCAAATTAAATAATTTTTATTTTTATAATTTTCTTTGTCTTACCTATAACCTTTCATTTGATGCCTCATTTATAAATATCAAAAAAGTATTGCCCAATTTATGGCTATTTACAGGTACCTTACGTTTATTTTTCCAAAAAGAAAAAATTTATCGACCGGACTGGATTTTTGCAAAAAATTTCTTTTAGTTATGTTTAAAAATCCATATTTAAGCTTGTGGTTATCGTAGAAATATGTTTTATATACCAAAATAATTGTTGATTGGAGTAGATTATTACAAAGTTTTGATAATCGTTTAAATAAAAAGTAACATTATTCACTATTTACTCAAAATAATGCTATTTTATCTGTTTAACCGTATTAGTCTTTAAAATTGTATGGACGTCTATTAATGTTTTATATTAATAGTGAAACAATGACCTTTCCATAGACATCTAAATTTTGAAATTCGAATAAGTACTTTCCGATTTATAGCCAATTTTATGCAGAGAAATTGAAAATTTTAAATTTTTTTCTGGATTTTATCTGTAAAAAATATTTCTAATGTAAAATTTTAATATTTGAAACTATTTTGTGAAGCTTGTGAGCAACGCACAGTTATGTTTTATATATCAAAATTTTTATTAGATTTTCAAGATTTAAAATTTTCAAACTTGATTATATTTTATTGGCGTGGTGGAATTAGAAAAATTAAATTCTTTGAAAAAGCATGATCGATTTTGGATTTTTTTTTTTTTTTTTTTGTAAATAAATCAAAAAAACTAATTTTAGAGTGGCTTTGGTTGAAATAATCAGTTAACATTCATTAGCAATATTTTAGAAGAGAATTAGAGTAATTGGTGGGTTTGTTTTTCAAAATGTATCCATTTTTTATTATTTTTTGCATTTAAAACACCAGAAATCAGATTGATTTTTGACTAAATCACTTTTTTAGTATGATTTTTTTTTAAGATTTTGCTGAAATTTTAACACAGAAATTAAGATTTTTAATTTCTACCTTAAATTCATGTATCATTTGTTATTAACTATTAAGTATTACTCAAGTTTGAAGCCTCTTAATTTGGCTAAATCGAGATTTATTGTGATTTGTTTCATTAAATTGCCCCTAATTTTTTCCCGTTAGATTTACAAATACAAAATTACTCAAATAATTTTAATTTATTTTCTTATTATCTTTAAAAATATGTAAAAATATTTATAAAAAAATGTATCCTTATACAACTTTTAAGCACTTTTCGTAACGACTATTTGTGCCTATTTCAGTCTTAAAACGGGTAAATCTTGGTGATTTAGATTTTTGCAGAAAGATGTTCGTGTTTTTTTCCTAATCCTTAAAGATCTTCAAAATAAAGAAAAATGAAGTTCCTACGACGTCGCGTTTAGAAATCCGACTTTGCCCTACATTTACCCTCGTTTACCCTATCAAATATGCGAATATCAAACAATCCGATCTTAGTGCTCACCTACATAAAATATGCAATGGTATAAATTTTAGTTTGAATTTTTAAGACTTGTAGTTTAGCCTGTAGCGTGTTTTGTAAAAATGGTCATATTTAATACGATTAAAATTCTTTCTTTTACATAGTATAATTACCCCTGCTTTTTTTCCCGTTGGATTTAGAAATACAAAATTATTCACGTATTTATAGAAGAAGGTTACACCTATAAACGTGCATCATTAGCTTTTTGAAATCAAAAAAAATTTCATCTAGTTTTGAATTTAATATATGTAATATAAATTTGACGGGTCACTTACACACCCTTTTAGTATCAAATTTGTCACCCCCCTCAATAAATTTTATACAAAAATTTAGCCACATCTCATAGCTAAATTCTGAGATCAAAACTTTAATAATCGTCTGAGTAGAATTGAAGTTATGATTGTTTATATTAAAAGAACTCAAATTAGAAATTCAATTGAGATAACGGTGCTCTCCACTGGTAGACGATTGTTGACAATAAACAAAGCGGAGCATTTCTATGGATTCAACGGTTCAATAGGAGTATAATAATACAAGTTCCTAGGACATATAGCTATACTTCATTAGTACATTGCAAACCTCTACGACTTTTAATTAAAAAGATATTAATAAAATACCCACAAAACAAATTTCATATAGGCAACATTTTTATATTATTGTTAAAGATTTCTAAAAAAATTAAATTTTTTTTTTTTAAAGCTATCTATCAGATAGCAGGGGGGTAGACATCAGTGTTGTTCCTCTACGTGTCGACTTTAGTTGTCTACATTTCAACGCAGACAATCGGTCGACAATGTGTCGACAATGTAAACACTAACTTAAATGTCTCAAATAAAATCATTCCAAAAAGTCCTGCTACAACAGTTGTTGGTTTAAGGGCTTTCTAGAACAGTGACTAAGTGGCTAACAGGTGTGCACAGGTGAGAACAGGTGTGCACAGGTGAGACAGGTGCGACAGGTGAAACAGGTGAGATAGGTGCGACAGGTGATACAGCTGCGACAGGTGAGACAGGTGAGAAAGGTGCGACAGGTGAGCCAGGTGAACAGGTGTGCCCAGGTGAGGCAGGTGAGACACGTGCGGCAGGTGAGGGTAAAAAAGGTAGGTCGATTGGTAAGTGGGTGGTGGCTAAGTGGGTGGTGGCTAAGTGGGCGATGGCTCAGTGTAATAGTGATCGTGTTAGTTGTGCTGCAGGTGTTAATAACACATACGTATTGTTCGATACGTTGGGTTCTGTACGCATGATATTGTGTGCTAGCAAAAATATATATATGTATGTGATGGAAGCCCTTTAACGTCGTGTAACACATAATGTCTGCTAGCATTTTAATAGTGATAAATAATTTATTTTGGGAAAAAAATTGATAACCGAGCAAGCCTAGCGATAATTTTATACGCATGAGTGTACATAAACATGCATTGATTATCCGGAAATATGCGACACATATCAGTAGCATTCTAACAGTGATAATGCGTTTTTTCTTTTCTTTTGTGTGAATTATGACGGCTATTTAATCAGAATGTGCAATGCATAGGTACCTACATTTAATATCATTTAATTCTAAGAAAAATTTGAAGAAAGCTCCCCTTTAGCTAAAGAAAGATTATAGATACACGTTCGTAAAAGAGAAAAACAAAAATCAACCCAAGATTTAAAATAAGAAAGTCTATTTTGTAGTTGTATATTGCTTTTTACATGTAATATAATCATTTTTTTTCTTGGTTTTTTACAATAAATTATTTGTTTCTTATATTTTAGTATCACAATATACCTAGTAATTTTTACATAGTTACTCATGTGTAGCATCAATGATCAATTTAAAATATATTAAGAATTTATATTATAATGACCCCAAGCAAATGTATTTATATTATTTTCACATACATATCTTTTGTCATCTTCACAGCTTAGACTTTTTTTTATTAATTGTTAGGGTGTATATGACATGTTGCTTGGAACGGAAATTTATCATTGTGCAATAAAAATCTTTCTTTTGTAGTAAACACTCTCTGTAATTACTCAAAGTTAATTTCCTTACAACAGAGCCTTTAACACCTTTTGATTTTTTAATAACTCCGGAATTTTGAACATTTATGCTATACATTTTGGCTCTTAGTCCAATAAATTCTGTCATTATTTTTCCACAATTTTCGTCTTTCATGTAACCCAGTTTTTTCATATTTTGATGGGCAATACCAAAGGGATTATTAGGAGGGTAATCAGAGGTGTAAAATTTATCTTTAATGTCGTCTTGTATGTCATTATAAAAATCATGAGTGTTGATTTGATATACGAACGAATCGGTGTCCATATACGCTAGCCTAAGGTTTTTGTCCGAAAATTTAGGTTTCATATACGCATAATGAAAATCATACATCTTACACCCAAAGAAAAATCGGTGTAAATCTACGCAAAATCGGGGGCTGGTTTACCAATCTGCTAGCGCCCATTTGAGCCTACGAACATTTTAGGTAATCTAGCTTATTTTGCTTGCGTAAATATTATTTTACCTTAAAATAGCTTATTTTGTGTTAGATTCACTTAGGTAATTTTACCTAATCAGTTTACCTTATAACTGTGTTGATTTACCTAAGGCTGTGGTGGTAATTTTACCTTTCGCTAGGGTGTTTTGTACAAATTGTTTACCTTAGCAAGGTGCTAAACTGCCTTAGTATTTTAGGTAGCATTCCTTTATACGTTATACCTTATACCAATCGTTAACCTATGCTTAGGTGTTAAACTACCTTAGTGTCTAAGGTAGCGTGTCACCTTTTTGCCTTATACCTGGGGTAATTTATGTAAGATTGCTAAGGTGATTTAGCCTTTCACTAGGGTGTTTTAACCAATCGTTTACCTAAGCAAGATGTTAAACTACCTTAGTATCTAACGTATCATACCAGATGTTTACCATATACCTAGGGTAATTTATGCAAGTTTGCTAGGGTGATTTTTCCTTCACCTAGGGTAATTTATGTATGGTTGCTAAGGTGATTTTACCTCCACCTAGGGTAATTTATGCAAGTTTGCTAAGGTGATTTTACCTTCACCTAGGGTAATTTATGTAAGTTTGCTTAGGTGATGTTACCTCCACCTAGGGTAATTAATGTAAGTTTGCTAGGGTGGTTTTACCTCCACCTTGGATAATTTATGCAAGTTTGCATAGGTGCTCTTACCTTCACCTAGGGTAGTTTATGTAAGTTTGCTAAGGTGATTTTACCTGCACCTAGGCTAATTTATGCAAGTTTGCTAAGGTGATTTTACCTTCACCTAGGGTAATTTATGTTAATTTGATTTTACCTCCACCTAGAGAAGTTTAAGTATGTTTGCTAGGGTGGTTTTACCTCCACCTTGGGTAATTTATGTAAGTTTGCTAAAGTGAATTTACCTCCACCTAGTGTAATTTATGCAAGTTTGCATAGGTGCTCTTACCTTCACCTAGGGTAGTTTATGTAAGTTGGCTAAGGTGAGTTTACCTCCACCCAGGCTAATTTGTGCAAGTTTGCTAAGGTGATTTTACCTTCACCTTGGGTAATTTATGTTAATTTGCTTAGGTGATTTTACCTCCACCTAGGGAAGTTTAAGTATGTTTGCTAGGGTGGTTTTACCTCCACCTTGGGTAATTTATGTAAGTTTGCTAAGGTGAATTTACCTCCACCTAGGGTAATTTATGCAAGTTTGCGTCGGTGCTCTTACCTTCCACCTAGGGTAGTTTATGTAAGTTGAGTAAGGTGATTTTACCTCCACCTAGGCTAATTTATGCAAGTTTGCATAGGTGCTCTTACCTTTACCTAGGGTAGTTTATGTAAGTTGGTTTAGGTGATTTTACCTCCACCTAGGGTAGTTTAAGTAAGTTTGCTAGGGTGGTTTAACCTCCACCTTGAGCAATTTATGTAAGTTTGCTAGGGTGGTTTTAATTCCGCCTAGGGTACATTATGGAAGTTTGCTTAGGTGGTTTTACCTTCACCAAGGGTAGTATATGTCAGTTTGCTAGGGTGGTTTTACTTTCACCCAGGGTAGTTTATGTAAGTTTTCTAAGGTAATTGTACCCTCCAATAGGGTGTTTTTTACCAATCATTTACCATTGCAAGGTGCTAAACCACCTTAGTATCTAAGGCAGCGTTTTAGATATTTGCCTTATATGTAGGTTAATTTATGTTAGTTTTCTAAGGTGATTTTACCTCCAACTAGAGTAATTTATGCTAGTTTTCAAAGGTAATTTTTCCCTCCAATAGGGTGTTTTTAACCAATTGTTTACCTGAAATAAAAGTGTTAAGCAACCTGAGTTCTAAGGCAGATATAGCAGGTTTTAGCTGTTAATATAGACAATCCTATAAGGTTATTCTTCCTAATAAAGAAAGGTTTCCAAAATCTTTTATCTTATAGCGCTTCTCATTTAAATGGATAACCGAGGTCATGAAAAAGCTGAAACATAAATTTGAATTTGAACTCTGAATTTTATTTTATAAGAATTAAGAAAAAACATATTTTGTATTTTAAGAATACTGTTACAATAAATATAATAAAGGGCATCAAATAACCCAAACATATTTTGTGTTTTAGGAATATAAATACATTTAATATAACCAGGGGGTCAGTTCTTGATCTGTGGATCTGTGAAGTGATAAATTTTACAAAAGTTCACTTTTTCACGATCATCCAGACTCGAATTACGAACAAGAGAAGTTTTGAAAAATGTATCACTTCACAGATCTAATATTGAAAGCCCAGGATGTACAAGAAAATTGTTTGTTTAATAAAATTGTGTTTCTACATCGTTTAAAAAAGTTTACATGGGATTATGTCAACATCATCAATTTCAAAACAAAATTTTTGGAAAAATGTCCACACTGAAAGAAATTGTGGAGGATACTCAATGTTTAAAACATATGACATTTTAATATAAAAATCAATACATTCTAGATAACTTGTCATTTTGTACTTTACGTTGTCTATTGATACGTAAAAGTATTTGAAATTAAACTTTTCGCCCACTACAATTATTAACGGTTGAAGTCTTACTTTTTGTTTGATGCACTCTTCTCGTTTTTGGTTCAGGAGAACGTCAATATCAGCTGCCTGCTGCACCTCTAAAGTGAACGCTGAGATTGAATCTCCGATCGTGAACTTTTTCATTTTTCCCTGGAACTTCCAGGCTGCTGGTGTCAAAACTCCGTGTAGGAGAGTGGTGTATCCAATGTTGATATTGTCTGTAAATATAATGTAAACAGAAAATTATATTTTTTGTTATATGTAGGTACATTATGTATTAGGATAGTTGTTAAAAAAATTCCATCTTCAATGGTACTAAATCAGATCCAAATGATGTTAAAATCATTCCCTATTTTTCAGATTTATAGTCGCCATTAGGGGTGGGGAAGGCTACCTGTAGTATTTTTTATTGAATACGGGGTAATTCTTTAAAATGTGTGAAAAAGCTATGGTGTGAAAGATTTAATCGAAACAAGAAAAAAATTGTGTGAAAAGGAGTTCTAAATATTTGCCCCCACTTAAAAGGGGAAGGCAGTTTTCTGAAAAAAAAAAAAAATTAAAATGGACAAAAATTTATTGAAAACCAAGGGGAACATTAACAATATTATTTTTCAGCTCTTTTTAAAGCAATTAATTAATTTTTAGTTTTGTATACATTTTCGAAGCTTAATATCTTTTTTTTAAATACGCCCAACCCCTTGATAAAAATTATACAAGTTGTTTTTGGTTTACGTTGTTTTTCAATAAATTTTCGGTCATTTAAAGTAAATATTAGTTCAGAAAAAAGCGAAGGCAATTACATCCGTCCTCCTGTACTGTTTGTTTCTTCTTTGGTTTCACACATCCTAGCTTTTTGCAGCATTATCCAGCGTATATTCAATGTAAATAACAGCTTACAGCTACTATAGGGGATGACAATTCGAACTAAGTAAGGGGATTATTTTTTCATTATTTGGAACTTATTTAGGCCAACCGTATACTTTTAAAAAATACCATAATATAAAGACTACTCTAGTTTGTATTTAGTACAATTAATAAAGTCAAAACTAACCGGAATCAAGCGTGTCGAGCTTTTCCTTGAAGTATTGCAGATATGTTTTGAGAAAAGTTGTCTTAATCCTTCCGGAAAAAAAATCTATGGCATGTTTACAAAAAGTTTCCCATTTTTCACATTTGAACGTTTTTCCAGGCTTCAAGAAATTGTAGTCTATTTCAATCTGAAGAGAAACCAACAATTGTTATTAAAAGAAGAAAAAAGTGTCTTTTCATTACTAAGTTTTAGAATACATATTTGAAAAGCAAATAAGAAATTTTATAAAACTATAGGTAGTTAGAAGAAATTAAATTATTTAAATTTTAAATCTCGACTTTTAAGAAACAGCTGATTATTTTACCAGATCAGCTTTAAAGGGCGTTTATGAAACGTGTATGTTAAAGTTAACGCCGTTGTATGAATACCCTTAATGTTTCAATATTTACTTATGTTAGTACTTCTTTGAAGCAGCGTAACTTTTTTACGTACCAGCTCTTGCGCTCTAGAGTATTTATACAGCGGCCAGTCCTGAAAAATTTGTTGAAGACTAGGGTCATCATTTTTGTCGATCATATTTCGACGCAATGTTAGTGTTTGAGGCCATTGTTTTAGAACCTCTTCCCAGTTCCGGTTGTGTTTTAGCTGGTTGCAAATACTAAGAAGTTCAGTATCGCTTAAAGAATCTGTAAAAGAAATTGTCTTTGATTTGATTTTAATTTACATAAGCAGGTTTGATCAAAACCCAAGATTCTTAATTAAGTATTTAAGAAAAATTTTGACTCTAAATCGTTTAAAAAAGTTTGTACAGATTGGATTATGTCACCATTATCAATTTCAAAACAAAATATTTGGAAAAATGTCTGTACTGAAAGACATTGTTAGGATACTCAATGTTTTGTACTTAACGTTGTCTATTTTCGTCCACTACAATAATCAACGGTTAAAGTCTTACTTTTTGTTTGATACACTCTTCTCGTTTTTGGTTCAGGAGAATGACAATGTCAGCTGCCTGCTGCACCTCTAACCTGCTTGCCGCCTCCACTGGCCATGAATGATGCCGGACTATATATATGTTTTTAAGAAATCCAATGGAGTCGCAAAAATCAATTTCCATGCAGTGACATATCTAAACAAATCAGATTGTGGATTGGATTGTAGGTTGGATTATGGACATCGTTCATAGACAGTGGAGTTGGCATGCAAAGTGAACGCTGAGATTGAATCGTCAATTGCAAACTTTTTGATTACCCAAATTTTGTTGTACCTACTGATTTTTTCCTTAAACTTCCCAAACCATCAAACAAGTTTTTAAAGAGTGCTGTTAGGTTATATTACTTTTCGTACTTTTTTTCTAAAGATTGAAGTCGAAAATTGGGTTTGATCAAAACCCAAGATTCTGTATTAAGTTTTTAAGAAAAATTGTGATTCTAAATCGTTTCAAAAAGTTTGTACAAATGGGATTATGTCGACATCACCAATTCAAAACAAAATGTTTGAAAAAATGACCATACTGAAAGACATTGTGGAGGATACTCAATTTTTAAAACGTATGACATTTTAATATAAAAATCAATGCATTCTTAATAACTTGTCATTTTGTACTTAACGTTGTCTGTTGATACGTACGAATATTTAAAATTAAACTTTTCGCCCACTACAATTATTAACGGTTGAAGTCTTACTTTTTGTTTGATGCACTCTTCTCGTTTTTGGTGCAGGAGAACATCAATGTCAGCTGCCTGCTGCACCATTAACCTGCATGCCGCCTCCACTGGCCAAGAACGATGCCAGTATATAAACATGTTTTTAAAAAATCCAATGGAGTCGCAAAAATCCATGTCCTTGCAGTGACATATCTATTCAGTTTTGTTAAGAATGTCATAAACAAGCATCTAAATCATATGAAAATATGAGAAGCAATTAAATTAATTAGTAGGAATTCAATAGAATTTTTTAAGGCTTGTAGTGTGGGTTATGCACCGTTTTTGAAAGTAAAATAAGTCAGTTAAGTCAATAAGCAAGAGCTGCATTTAATACCCTAAATGACTATCAAAAAAACTTGGCTTGTATTTGATTTTTGAATATTATCAACATATTTTTTTTTCAATATACTCACATCGCTTTCTGAAGTATTACTGTTTGATGATGGGCTAAACCTAGCTTCATTAATCCAAGATAATACAGACTGATTTGATAGAGTAGGCTGCGAACACAGATTATAAATACTCTACAAAGAACGATGGTATACAAAAAATAGGAAAAACACTTAAATAATTATTAATAATGAGATCAAAATCAAAACTTACGTTAGCATTTTGCCACAACCCAAGTTTGTGCTCGAAAATAATTCTTGTATTGAAGCTGTCAAATCCGTCAAACAGAATATCTAAGTGATGCTTTTTAATATATTTTAGACCTTCCATATTTATTTGTTTACCTGTCAATATTATATAGTCACATAATTAGTATGAAATAATTATAAGAAATAATTAGTGGAAATGAGTATTTTAATAAGTTATACCTTTTAAAAAACTATAAAGTTCGTCATATAGTTCAAAGGATTTTAAGAGTTTAGATAGATCATCGCTTTGATCTTGCTGTGGTAAATTTAAAATACCATCATCAGTTCCTCGAATGTTTTCCAAATTGTAATTAGTGCGCTTTAATTGTCCTGTTGAATCAATCATATAAACTGTTGATTTATTCATTACCAGTTCAGAACTATTGCTTAAATCTAAATCATCTTGATGTGATGTAATGATTTGAATAGGTACACTTGAAGTTTCAGTTAGGTCTTGTGATGTGAGTGCATCATTCTCAGATTGGGAATTCATTTTTTCTTAAGGATCTCAACTTTTCTTTAAAAGAAGTACTTTCTACGAATCAAAGTACTGCCACATAAGACCTGGTGTGCATTTACTGGTGGTCCGTCGAATTCTTCGATTGGTTTGATGTGTAATTGACTTGAACGTACTGTTGGAACTATTTCATAAGATAAATAATGTTCGTTAAATATTGTTGAGATTTCTTGACATATAATGTATAACTCCGAACTATTATTAATAACAATTGAATGGATCAAATAAAATATAACATCTTTACCAATACCAATTGATAAGTAATGGTCTTTCTTATACACCGTGCCTTGCGAGACAATTTTTTCATAGTGCTTCGAGTTTTCGTTCAAAATAGTAGAATTAAAACAAGGACCAAAGTTTTGTTCAACATTAACTATTTGATCATGATATGAATACTGAATATGGTATTCCTCATTTTGTAGAATTCTATAAGCAAATTTGAGCTGAAATTTTCTTGCAACAGATAGTAAAATATTTTTTCTACTGTGTGTAACTTTTGCATACGATTTGAGCTCCTGATGTTTAGCTTCAAATAAGAATGACCAATAATACTTCGGAAGTCCAGAGTTGCGTATAATCCGTGGGTAGTGCACCAAATTATGGTGTTTGGGTTTTAACGAGTCACCAAATAACGTCTGATATAAAAGGTTATGATGTTCAACAAGAAATTCTAGGTCATGTAATGTGGCATCATTGTAACATGGTAGAACCAAAACGTCTAGTATTTTAATAAAAACTAGAACAAATTCCCAAACTTTGTCATTTACTGGAATAAAATGACCAATAATCAAGGGAAAATGATGAACGAATGTCCACATTTCCCTTGCGGATGCGTTTAATTTTCTTCGTTTTATGTGTGCTGCAGTAATAAGAAAAATTATTTTTGAGACCATTTAATTCTTCTAATGTAAATACTTTATTTTTAATATAGTGTTCTATTCCATGTGTCAGGTAGTAATGTGCAACACCCTCAAACACATCATGCATAACGTCAACTGAAAAGTTATTAACGACATGAAAAGATGGTATTGTATTTAAAATTGAGTCCTTATTGACTCCTGTAGAACTAAAATCAGCCGATAGATTTTTCTGATAGTTTTCTACTGTGCGAATTTTCGTTAAGTCTTCTTTGCACATTGATTTGGTTACGTTACTACGTGACGTGCAAAATCTGCAAAAGTGGTTTGAGGAGAAAGATTTACTGAAGTCTAAGATTTGATTAAGGCCTAAGTTGTCTTCTAAGATTATACCAACTATGAAGTGTATAAGTAATTTTTCATTATTCAAAGTAATTTCAATTCCTTCTTGTTCTAAAGAAATAATTTCTTCAACTAAATTATTAAGTGTCAGGTCATTGCCATACATTTTAATACCTTGTGCTTTGATTAAGGAAGCTATATAAATATCATTGACCTTATAGGAATTTTCAAAAACAGGTATTGAAAAGTATACTCCTGTTACTTTATGTATACCTGTGTGCGAGCCCAGGGGATTATTAACTTCAAAACCATCTGCATAAAGAAAGTATGGAACTGTATTTTTATTTTTATACAACTCTTGTTTCTGCTGCCATAATTTGCCATTTATGAAATGTCCTTTATTTGAAATATTTTTTTCCAGATAAGTAATCAGTAAGTACCTTTTGATTTTCTTGTTTTTCAAATACTTTTCGAAATTGAAATTTTAAGTTCATTATTACGCCTTTATCAACTTTTTCATCTAAAGTGATTTGTCCATCCCTCATAACGTACGAGATTTCCCTATTTATATCAAATTCTTTGGGTTCCTGATATAAGTCATGGTTTTCCAACCACTTTTTTAATTTGTATTCAGAATCTACTTCCTTAAATAGCCCTTTTTACTCATAAACAATTTTTTCAATTTTGTGTTTGTCCCCTTCACACATGGTAGAAGCTACGCCGCTTATTTTTTTCAATAGAGGTAATAAAATAAGATTTTCAATTCCTTGTTGTATCTTATTGACATCTTTTCGCGAAAAGTTATTATTATTGTGAAGACCTAGAATAAATTTGACAAGACTGTCCTCGATATACATTTTTGGGTTTATGATATCAATCAATGGTGTTTCAAAGTTTTCAGGATCGGAATTAACATTCGAACGCTCCTCTATATGATTTGGTTTGGATGAATCATAATTTATTCTTAAAGGGCTTTCAAACCTGCAAGGTCTTTTGCTACAATTTATTTCGTCATCATTACATAACTCCTTTAAATGAAGAGTTAGATGTCTTTTATACGATGACATTCCTTGAAATAGTTGACCGCACGATTTCTTAAAACATTTTAATCTACTATTTGTATCACAACCATGGAAAATTGTCAAATGATTTATAAGGGTACTTAAATTTTGAAATGATTTTGATCAAATAAAACAAAACATGATTGTTTTTGAAATCAAGAAAGGTCAAGGCCCCTGCAATAAAAAAATTGCAAAAAATTAGTAATAAAATTATTATAACCGTAAAACCCGCTTTAGAGAAAAACCTGCTCATCTGAAACAGTTTTTCCATCCCCGAGTATTTTTTGACAAATTACCTTTAAAACACTCCGGCTAAGCGAAACTCGCTTAAGAGAAAAACCCGGTTATCTGATACATAATTCGAGTTAAATTTTATATTTTTCATAAAAAAACTCTGAAGTGAAAAAATAATGATAATGAACTAAAGCTAATCTTAGATGAAATTGAATATAAAATGAAGAATTGCCAGACCTTGTTACAAACGAAAATTGACGACTTAAAAAAAAGTATTTTTTTTTGTTTATAAATAAACCGTAAAAAATAAAAAATAAGTTGGGTGGCGCTACAACTCGTGAAGAACTAGGCCTAGTGAGTTACAACTCGCAAACATTCATGTGTAGGCCTGTCGACAGGAATGGAAGGGACCTACAATTTTATTCCGAATCCGAACGGCTAGACGAGAAGCTTTTATTCATGACAAGTGATACTCTTGGAGGATTTGTCAATTCCTCGCAAGTTTTTTAGGTGGACGAGGCTGGGAAGCGAACCCAGACCTCCAGCGTGACAGTCGAACGCACTAACCATTACGCTGCGGGCTACTTCAACTACATAAACCGTAGGTACCTTTAATTGTATTCTTAAACATGAAAATGTATTTTAAACCTTTATCAAGCCAAAGTGAAAGCGTACTCCGTACTGTATTTGTTATTAAGAGTATTCATGCAACATCGGAAACTTTTCGACGTCGTAAAATCGTAAAGCTTCCGGCACTTGTTTCATGAACGCCCCTTAATCTAATGTGATAAATAATATGGTGAACAAATTCTGAGGACGGCTTTTATTTTCTTTAAGTGTGTGATACAAATAGTTAAAAATTGTTTGCAATGACAATTTTTGATACATAAATGTCATAATACTTTCACAAAAAGTTTTCCACGCTTACTATATATTCATTTACGACATTTACGATACAATAATAACTCACTTTTCAAGACGTCGTAAACTTTCCGACGTTAACAACGTTTACGATAGTTTTCCAACGTTGCATGAATACCCTTATTATCTTTTAACAATTTTTTTTTTTTTTTTTTTTTGATAAAAGATGAAAAGTCAGTCTCAAATCTCATATCTATCGGATTTTTAATACAAAAAATGAACATTGGCCCCTTTTCAACCAAGCCACAGAAATTTGGTTTGTTATTTAATTCTCTACAAGATGATATTTGTATAAAACTCGCCCATATTACATTTTAGGTGCTATAAAGGTACGATGAAGACGAAAAAAAAGTTATAAAAGCAGAGTACCTGCTTTTCAAGAGCAAAACTGTTAGCTAAAAAATTTGTTCGATTCTACTAAAAATTTGGAATCAAGTTATCTTGAGTAGGTATAACAAAATGAAATACAAAAGTTCGATTCAAAACGGTCTGATAGTTTTGATTTGTATCTTCTTCTTCTTTTAACCGGCGATTGTCATGATCTCGAGGGGGACCACAACTCTCCCCATCAACTGCTTCACCTAAGGTTTCACTTGTGGGGTTCGCCGTTTTGATTTGTATACACGTATAGGTACTTGAAGCCCTTAACTATCATATAAAAAAATCGTTATAATATTAATTTTCTTTTTTTTAAACAACTTAGGTAGCAATTTAAAAAGTCCTTAATGTGTTCTCTTAATAAACTTAGATAGGTACTTTTCAGCGCCAACTTGCATTAACGCAAAGTGATGCACCTACACCTACTTAACATCTATCTCATGCCAAAGCTATCAGACCATTTTGAATCGGACGTAGGTATTTCATATATTGCATATCTAATTTGCGAAAGTTCTGGATTGTACCTACTTAAGTGTGTTCATGTTGGAAGGAATACTCTTCATTAATTCGTGCTTGAATTAGTTTGCGATAAAAAGTAAAAAGCGAAGTTCCAACATAAAAATACCCTAATAGACTATACGTTTTGCATAGTTTAGAACAAAACAATACCTATTAAGGTAAAAAATACTGCACATGTATATACTTTTATAATGAATACGTAGATGCTCCGAAACAGTATTTTTTTATTGAAAAGTATTAGTATTATTTCCTCTTGGAGAACACTTTTTTTAATGTGGCATTTTCTTCTTTCTGCATCAACAATTATAATTTAAATTTTTGATAATTTTAAACACTTTTTATATCGACTTTTATATTAACACCGTCACGACTCAAGAGCAAGCATGAAAATGAATTTAAAACTTTCAGACCGCTTTGAACCGGGTTTAAGTATTTCATTTTATTAGGTACACATTTATTGTAATTGCTTTATTCCTAATTTGCATATTTCCAAAGTGATATAGAAAAAAACACAAAATACATGTGGTGATATTTGCATTTTTTTCATGTTTCAATTTTTCCTGGAAAAAGCACACCCTTTTGACATTTTTATTGTATATAGTATTGTATTGTATTTTTGATCGAGTCCTTCCAAAGTCTAAGTCTAGCTACGTTACAACCAAACCAATATCTAATTTGCCTGCATTCTCGATTGCACCTACTTAAGTGTGTTCATGTTCATGGTGCTTGAATTATTTAGCGAAGTTCCATAATTAAAATACCCTAATAGACTAGACATTTACCATAGTTTAGAACAAAATAATACATATTAACGTAAAAAACACGGCACATGTACATGAACATACTTTTATAATGAATACGTAGGTACTCATATGCTTTTTTTTATTTTAAGAGATCTTCTTACTTCTCCTTGGAGAACGCCGTAATCCTTTTTTTTAACGTTGGTATTTTCTTCTTTCTGCATCAATAATTATATTCTGTTATATTCAATAAAAACTTTTTCCCTTTGTAAATCGGCTACTAACATAACATAGACAAAATCATATCAAAAACTCAAAATAATCACTCACTTTGAAAATATACAGTATCTTAAATAAATCTGTGTCTTGGTTCTGAAAGGGCCAGTCTACAATTTGTTCATTCTTGGCAAATTGAAAATTAAGGTTTTTATTTTTTAAGAAGTCTGTCCCAAATCTCATATTTGGTTTCAATATATTTGGATTTTAAATACAAAAATTAAATATTGCAAAAAATGAATATTGGCACTCTTAGAGAAAGGCACAGAAATTTGGTTTGTTATTTAATTCTCTACAAAATGAAATTTTGTATAAAACTCACCGGTGTAACATTTTCGGTACTATAAAGGTACGATGAAGATGAAGAAAAGTTATAAGAACAGAGTACCTACGTTTAAAGAGTAAAACTATTAGCCAAAAAAATTGTTCAATTCTAATACAAATTTGGATTCAAGTTATCTTGAGCAGGTAACGAAATGAAATGAAATACCTACGCCCGATTGAAAATGGCCTGTTAGTTTTGGCATGAGACATGATGTTAAGTATGTGCATCACAAAATGTTTGTATTAATAATGTGGTTAATGTTAGACAATTCAGTTGGCGCTGATTTGTATACACAAAGATACTGGAAGCCCTTAACTATTATAAGATACGTTATAATATTAATTTTATTTTTTTAACAACTTTAGTAGTGATTTAAAAAGTCCTAAAAGTGATATCATAAATACCAAATGACTTCGTGAAGCTTTTTCCCGAAATTTCGTTTAGGTACTTTCAGCGCCAACTTGCATTGACGCAAACATTTTGTGATGTACCTATTTAACATCATGTCTCATGCCAAAAATATATGACCGTTTTGAATCGGACGTAGTTAGGTATTTCATATATAGCATATCTAATTTGCGTGAGTTCTGGATTGTACCTACTTAAGTGTTTTTATGTTGGAACGAATGCTCTTCATTAATTGGTGCTTGAATTATTTAGCGAAGTTTCAACATAAAAATACCCTAATAGACTAGACGTTTTTCATAGCTTAGGACAAAATAATACCTATTAACTAAAAAAACACTGCTTCTTCTGGATAACGCTTTTTTAACGTTGGTATTCTCTCCTTTGTGCATCAACAATTATAATTTTATTTTTTAAACACCTTTTATAATTCGGCTACTATATTAACACCATCACGACTCGAAGAAAATGAATCTAAACCTTTCAGACCAGGTTTTGGTATTTCATTTTGGTACGCATTTCAAGCTCCACCAAACCAATGCGAACATTCGGTGCGGCGAAGAAACATTCCTCGGTCAAAATTAATTTACATGGCGATAAATGAGAGTGCCCACATCAACTGCGAATGTTTCTTCACCGCACCGAATGTTTCGCTTTGATTTAGCAGAGCCTTTATTGTAAATGTTTTTTTCCTATGTTTTATATTTCCAAAGTGATATAGAAAAAAAAACACAAAATAAGCGTGGTGATATTTGCACTTTTTTCATATTTCTATTTTTCCTGGAAAAAACACACTTTTCTGACCTTTTTGTTGTATATATTCTACTGTATTTTATTTTTGATCGAATCCTTCAAAAGTCTATGTTAATATAGCTATGTTACATCCATACCAATATCTGATTTGCCTAGAATTTGGATTGAACCTACCTAAGTGGGGTAATGTTGGAGCTGCGATAAACGATTCGAAGCCACGAGTTGAGCACAGCTGCGGAATCTTTACATTGATTGGTGCTTGAATTATTTATCAAAGTTCAACATATAAATACCTTAATAGACTTCACGTTTTTTATAGTTTAGGACAAAATAATATAGGTAAAAGTAAAAAACACTGCACATGATCATACTTTTATAATGAATACGTAGGTGCTCCGAAGCAGTTTTTTTTTTTAATGTAAGAGATCTTTTTTTTTCTTGGAGAACGCTTTGTCCTTTTTTAACGTTGGTTTTTTTTTTTTTCTGCATCAACAATTATATTCTTAATAATTTTAAACACCTTTTATAAATCGACTACCTACTATATTTAACACCATCACGACTTGAAGAAAATGAATTTAAAACTTTCAGACCGATTGGAATCGGGTTTTTGTATTTCCTTTTGGACACTTATTGTATGCTTTGTTCCTATGTTGTATATTTCCAAAGTTATATAGGAAAAAAAAAAACAAAATGCACTAGGTGATTTTTGCATTTTCCACGTTTCTTTTTTTCCTAAAAAAGCACACATTTCTAAGCCGGAGCTACCTTATATTTCTATTGAATATTGTTGATCGAATCCTTCAAAAATCTTTAGTTACTATTGCTATGAAATGGATAAAACTTGGTAATACCAATATCTAATTTGCCTGGAATTTGGATTGTACCTACATACCTAAGTGCGTTCATGTTGGAGCTGCGATAAGAAATTCGAAGCCACGAGGTGAGCACAGCTGCGAAAACATTACATTGATTGGTGCTTGAATTATTCATCGAAGTTCCAACATATAAATACCCTTATAGACTACACTTTTTTTATAATTTAAGACAAAATAATATAGGTAAATGTAAAAAACAATGCAAATTTACATACCTTTATAATGAATACGTAGGTGCTCCCAAGAAGTTTTTTTTGATTGTAAGAGTTCTTCTTACTTCTTCTTGGAAACGCTTTAATCCTTTTTTAAGGTTGGTATTTTCTTCTTTCTGCTTCAATAATTATAATTTTAATTTTTATTTTTAATAATTTTAAACACTTTTTATTTCGACTTTTATATTAACACCGGCACGACTCACGACAGACGACACGACTCAAGAGCAAACATGAAAATGAAAATGAATCTAAAACTTACACTCCACAAGCACTCATAGAATTTAAGATTACGGTAAATTTGTACAGTTTCAGGCAAATGGGGAAAAATCAGTACAACATTAAGGCAAACTAACTCAAGTGCTTGGGTGAATTTATGCAAGTACTTGGGTGATTTTATACAAATTGCACTTGTGTAGGTAAGTGTGCCTTAAAATTAAGGTAGAATCACGATAGGTCTAGGGTAAAGTTTCACAGATTATACTTTTGCAAAAAAACTCGATTTATAATAAGGCAGAGCTGCCTAAGGTGTTAGCACTATAGGAAAAAAACGTACTATTGTACTGAAATTTGTGCTTTTCAATGTACTGAGTTCTTTACTTTACACACAGAGCCTGATTGTTCGTTTTTTCGTTCGATTCGTTATTCGTCTTTTTGACAGGCATTTGACGTGAAAATTCGTTGGCCTTATTTTGTGGTACAATAAACAGTTATAATAATTAAAAATGTTTTTAATCGCTTATGAAAAACAATTATGAAACAAAACCTGCGTCGACGAGTGGGTTTGACTGATTATTATGTATTATGTTTATTTGCATGTTTCTGTAAAAATATAGATTTGTTTTAATAGATAAGCGTAATAGTTACTTGCATTTATTCATTTGTATTTGTTTTGTATTGAAACTTAAAAAAAAAACTAATAGCATTCATATTTCTTTAGTTTCATTACCTTTTAAAATACCAAGTACTTAATGCAGTAGAATAATAAGTCCTTTTAGTCGTGTTTAGGCTTAAGGTAGCACTGGCTTAGATACGAAACGTTTTTTCCCGCAATTTTATAAATCTGAACAAATTTACCTTACTCCTTAGGTAATTCTGCATTAAATCTAAGTTAATTTTACCTCCAATTGTATTAAACTGCGAAACTTTACCTTAGATTGAAGGTAATTTTCCCGCCCACTGTCTAATTCAGTGAAGCTTAACAATAACCCTTATGTAAATCTTTGCATTTATGCCACTTTGAAAACAAAATTTTTTCAGTTTTATTTTAATTTGTGTGAGATATGGGGACGCCAAATCATAAGGTTTCTTGAATTCTCAATTTTAGTTTAATTTGTATGAGATGGATTTACACAAGTGACAAGGATTTACGTGTTTTATGACAAAAATATGTACTATTTTTAATTTAATTTGTTTAATTTGTATGAGATGGATTTACACAAGTGACAAAATGTGATAATTTCATATATTTTGTCTCTATCGTGTTTTATGACAAAAATATGTACTATTTTTGTCATTAAACACGATAATTACAAAAACTAGGTACATAATGCCAGATATTATAATGTTTTGTCACTCGTGTAAATCTGGCATTACGCCACTTTCGGAAACAAAAAATTTTTCAATTTTAGTTTGTTTTGTGTGAGATATGAGGACGAAAAAACATTAGGTTTCTTGAATTCTCAATTTTAGTTTAATTTGTATGAGATGGATTTACACAAGCGACAAAATTTGATAACTTCATATATTTTGTCTCTATCGTGTTTTATGACAAAAATATGTACTATTTTTGTCATTAAACACGATAATTCCACAAACTAGGTTCATAAAGACAGAAATTATAATGTTTTGTCACTGGTGTAAATCTGGCATTATGCCACTTTCGGAGACAAACAAATTTCAATTTGAGTTTGTTTTGTGTGAGATATGAGGACGAAAAAACATAAGGTTTCTTGAATTCTCAATTTTAGTTTAATTTTTATGAGATGGATTTACACAAGCGACAAAGTTTGATAACTTCATATATTTTGTCTCTATCGTGTTTTATGACAAAAATATGTACTATTTTTGTCATTAAACACGATAATTCCAAAAACTAGGTACATAATTCCAGAAATTATAATGTTTTGTCACTCGTGTAAATCTGGCATTACGCCACTTTCGGAGACAAACATTTTTCAATTTTAGTTTGTTTTGTGTGAGATATGAGGACGAAAAAACATAAGGTTTCTTGAATTCTCAATTTTAGTTTAATTTGTATGAGATGGACTTACACAAGTGACAAAATGTGATAACTTCATATATTTTGTCTCTATCGTGTTTTATGACAAAAATATGTACTATTTTTGTCATTAAACACGATAATTCCAAAAACTAGGTACATAAAGCCAGAAATTATAATGTTTTGTCACTCGTGTAAATCTGGCATTACGCCACTTTCGGAGACAAAAATTTTTCAATTTTAGTTTGTTTTGTGTGAGATATGAGGACGAAAAAACATTATGTTTCTTGAATTCTCAATTTTAGTTTAATTTGTATGAGATGGATTTACACAAGTGACAAAATTTGATAACTTCATATATTTTGTCTCTATCGTGTTTTATGACAAAAATATGTACTATTTTTGTCATTAAACATGATAATTCCACAAACTAGGTTCATAAAGACAGAAATTATAATGTTTTGTCACTGGTGTAAATCTGGCATTATGCCACTTTCGGAGACAAACAAATTTCAATTTGAGTTTGTTTTGTGTGAGATATGAGGACGAAAAAACATAAGGTTTCTTGAATTCTCAATTTTAGTTTAATTTTTATGAGATGGATTTACACAAGCGACAAAGTTTGATAACTTCATATATTTTGTCTCTATCGTGTTTTATGACAAAAATATGTACTATTTTTGTCATTAAACACGATAATTCCAAAAACTAGGTACATAATTCCAGAAATTATAATGTTTTGTCACTCGTGTAAATCTGGCATTACGCCACTTTCGGAGACAAAAATTTTTCAATTTTAGTTTGTTTTGTGTGAGATATGAGGACGAAAAAACATTAGGTTTCTTGAATTCTCAATTTTAGTTTAATTTGTATGAGATGGATTTACACAAGTAGTGACAAAATTTGATAACTTCATATATTTTGTCTCTATCGTGTTTTATGACAAAAATATGTACTATTTTTGTCATTAAACATGATAATTCCACAAACTAGGTTCATAAAGACAGAAATTATAATGTTTTGTCACTGGTGTAAATCTGGCATTATGCCACTTTCGGAGACAAACAAATTTCAATTTGAGTTTGTTTTGTGTGAGATATGGGGACGAAAAAACATAAGGTTTCTTGAATTCTCAATTTTAGTTTAATTTGTATGATATGGATTTAGACAAGTGACAAAATGTGATAATTTCTTATATTTTGTCATTATCGTGTTTTATGACAAAAGCATGTATTTTTTTTGGCATTAAACACGATAATTTCAAAAACTAGATAAATAATGACAGAAATCCTAAAGCGGGGTACACATTATCAAACCTTTTTGAAAAATCTGTTCACGTTTGATAATGTGTATACTCTCTGTTTAAAAAACACGTTCTTTATTCATAATTTTATTTGATGCTGTTTGATATTTGACATCAAACAGGTTTGTCATACAGTTTTGATAGTGTGTACCTAGCTTAAGAACTTAAGCGAATTAGATCTTGGAGGTAATTGCCTTAGATCTAAGGTAGAATTATGAAATCATAAGGCATATTTACTAAGAACTAATGAAATACTGGAGGGAAAATCACGATATAATTAAGGCCTATAAGAACTAAGGTAAAACGAATTTATAGATTTTAAGGTAACTGCCTTAGATCTAGGGCAGAATTACCTAAATCCTAAGGCATATTTACTTAGAACTTAGGTAATACTGGAGGGAAAATTACGATACATTTAAGGCAGATTCACCTAAAAACTTTGGTGAAACCAATTTGTACATTTTAAGGTAATTGCCTTAGATCTAAGGCAGAATTACCTAAATCCTAAGGCATATTTACCTAGAACTAAGGTAATACTGGAGGGAAAATCACGATATATGCAAGGCATATTCACCTAAGAACTTAGGTAAAACCAATTTGTACATTTTAAGGTAATTGCCTTAGATCTTGGGCAAAATAACCTAAGTCCTAAGGCATATTTACCTAGAACTTAGGTAATACTGGAGGGAAATTCACGATATATGCAAGGCAGATTTGCCTAAGAACTTTGGTAAAACCAATTTATACATTTTAAGGTAATTGCCTTAGATCTAGGGCAGAATTACCTAAGTCCTTAGGCATATTTACCTAGAACTTAGGTAATACTGGAGGGAAATCACGATATATGCAAGGCAGATTCCCCTAAGAACTTAGGTAAAACCAATTGGTACATTTTAAGGTAATTGCCTTAGATCTAGGGCAGAATTACCTAAGTCCTTAGGCATATTTACCTAGAACTTAGGTAATACTAGAGGGAAAATCACGATATATGCAAGGCAGATTCACCTAAGAACTTAGGTAAAACCATTTTATACATTTTAAGATAATTGCCTTAGATCTTGGGCAAAATTACCTAAGTCCTAAGGCATATTTACTTAGAACTTAGGTAAAACTGGAGGGAAAATCACGATATATGCAAGGCAGATTCACCTAAGAACTTAGGTAAAACCATTTTATACATTTTAAGATAATTGCCTTAGATCTTGGGCAAAATTACCTAAGTCCTAAGGCATATTTACTTAGAACTTAGGTAATACTGGAGGGAAAATCACGATATATGCAAGGCAGATTCACCTAAGAACTAAGGTTAAACCAATTTATACATTTTAAGGTAATTGCCTTAGATCTAGGGCAGAATTACCTAAGTCCTTAGGCATATTTACCTAGAACTTAGGTAATCCTGGAGGGAAAATCACGCTATATTTAAATAAGATTCACCTAAGAACTTAGGTAAAACCAATCTGAGGTAATTGCCCTAGATCTTAGGCAGAATTGACTAAGAGAAAAGGAAATTTGTTCAAAATCACGCTATGTATGAGGAAAATTTACATAAGAACTTAGGTAAATGTTAAACACCTTAGTATTTTAAGGCAATTTAACCTATATTTCTTTACCTAAGCCACACATAAATTGCCTTATTTATCAGGCAAAATTACGCCTGTCTATCAAATTTCATACAAAAATATTTACCTAAGTTATCTTAGGCAAATTAGCCTAAATTTCACTACCTAAGTCGTACATAGATTGTGTATTTTCTTAGGTAGAATCACGCCCGTCTAGCAAATTCCATACAAAAATATTTACCTAAGTCGTTTTAGGTAATTTTACACCGATTTTTTCTCTGTGTGTATACTTAGAGATCTCTAAAACAGAAAACCCTAAGTATATGGGCTTGTTATAAAGTGTATATGTTCTATTCATTTGAATAGCAGCCATGTTATCACCAAACTCTAAAATGCTATGAAAATTTGGTTTCGCTATAAGTGCACGAGCACCAAGCTGTCTACCATTACTAGAATTGTCTGGTGATAAAACAATTCGCACATCTTTTCTTTTATCAACATTCTCCATGGTCTTCCCAAATACAGCGTTATTACATAGTTTGCGCAGGTCTTTTTCAAACTTGTTTGTCGCTTCTGTTCTCATTTTATTATTGAGATCTATATATTTTTTTAACCATGGAAATTGTTTAAATTTGATTACACGATGTATTTTTTTCAAAATCAATCCATTATCAATACACTGAATTAATGTTTTATAATGTACAGTGTAATTCAACTTGTCCCGCAAGAGTGCAATCAATTTTTTTGGTTTATTGTTAAGGGAAATACTAGTCGGGCAGAATGGAAGATCGTTATGGTGATCATGAATATATTGCGGATATTCTAAATCAAATTCTAAAATGTATCCAACATGTTTATCTGCTAGCAACCATTCTTTTATCAAAGACAAATCTGTTGGAGGATCAATCCATTCAAAGCCTGAATGTGGGAGGTAATCGGACATAGCCCAACCGTAAAGGTTATTAGCATCTTAGTAGATTAAGTATTCTTCAGGCTTACTTTCATCATATTCTTCCATATATTTATCATTAGCCTTACAGTGCCGTAAACTGCACTGGGTCAATCCTCCTCTTATACCCTTGCTAAAAAAAATTGTACATATTTATATCCGTAAGGAGTTCTAATTTCACATTTGTGTGCTTAAGCATAGTGCTCCATGAAAAACCAGGCAACGTGAAATAATGACATGGATCTAGGCCATGCGTTTGCCTTGAATCCTTACGGAATTTTTCAAATATATCGGATAGAATTATAACATCCGTTATTAATTAATGTTCAAGATATTGAGCTAATGTAGAACAATTGAAATTATTCCAAACATTTTTAGCATGCTCATAATCATCTTTGCTACAATCTAGGTCGAGCAATGAATTCTTAAACGCTGAAATAATTGGTAATTGCGTTCCAAAAAGTTTTTCTTTGGAATCTATATAATCATAGCAAAAGACACCCTTTCGAGTCATAAGTTCGAAAGATCTCTTATTGCTTTGACAAAACTTAGCCAAAATTTTGAAATCATCCTCTGCAAGGTTTTTTGAAATATTGTCAATGCTCGAGGGGAGAAATCGAAACGAGTCTAAGAATCTCAACTCTAGAAGATCGTTATGATCATTATTTATTTCGATAAATTTTGAAATGGATATATATTTCTCTTTGTTTAGGGGTATAATTCTATAAAAATATAGGCAAAAATGTTGGTACCTTATAATTTAAATTGCATGATGAATACGCTGTGCCTCTAAATTTCCCGCTGATTTGGCAATGGTCTCGAACTTTATCTAGCCCCAGAGGTCTGCTACAGATGTGGCAATTGATAGCATCATTGAATTGAATGTTCATCCGCTGGCGTCATAGTCATAGGCGTATTTATTGTGAGGTAATCCCTATGTATGCGTTTCGATTCCTCAATTATAGAATTTACGAATACCCTAGCACAGTCGTCACTTGCAATTAAAAAAAAAAAAAAAAATCAAATTTATAAAAACAAAATTAAATATATAATGTTTCTGGTTTTGTTTTTTTCTTTTTTTACTATGGTATACTTACCCGTGTATTTAAACAGTTTGTCCAAAGATGAGTCGAACGAGCATTTCAAGTAGTAAGAAACTGCTATGGAACTTCAATAGATCTTGAATGATGCTCGAATTTTAATATCTTAGAATCCTTCTATGGCAGCTCAGTTACGATACCGTTGAACTCCTTTTGATGCTTTCGAAAAGCACTATCAGCATTAAACGTTAATAAACATGCATTGCACATACTTATGGAGTGATTTCCATGATTAACCTGCATACTTATCAACCTCGAAATGTTTTCAATCCATATAAAATGGTTATTCGATTCATCTTGGATAAGAAGTAAGTTGATATGATTATCCTTTACACCCCTTGTGATGTAATATGGGCCAACAACTTTATAGTCTTCACTCCCAATTCTTTGGCTCGATTCCAAAAACGTTAACACTTATGGTGGGGTTAAGCGTTTCGAAGAGCGTTATATCTCTAAGCTTTAAGGGGAAAGCCAAATGGTAGAAATTGATTCGAACACATCATCTGCGATATTTTCGATATTATAGCTGCTGGTTCTTTGAACATTGGCATGGGTCGGATGGAGAGCAGAAATAATTGCCCATTTGAAGCAGTATTCATCATTGTTTTGGATATTTACACATGCCTTTTTAATTTCAATAGATTTTGGAAGTCTAATGTAGCTCGATCCTCTCAATGGCTTGTACACATTGATGTTGACTTCGACTCCTTTGATGAAAAGAAGACTACAACCAGAGTCCATGATCTCAAACTCTTCACTTTTGTTGTCAATGCATTCTACCATATTCGTAAATATTTCCGAAATATCTTGGCTTTGTAGAGCAATTTTCATCGCAGATTTAAACGATTTTGTGCTTTTATCAGCATGCTCTTCTCCTCCAGTCGATGTTGAATATTTTACATATTCAGCAAAAAGCTCAATACTGAACTTAACACTGCCATTTCTTTGGAATGCTTCTCCAATGAGTTTCAACACATCAGTCTTACAACTATCCAAAAAATATTTAATGTTCAGTAGATCTTCCCTTTTGTTTTGCAATAGGAAGGCTTCTACCATACCTTTAAAACACTTCCGGATCTTCATAAAGGGGCTCATTGGTACTTTAACCATGTTTTTGTTTCTGTGGATTTCTGTTCTCTCATGGTGTATCCACTGTTTAGGCGAAAACTCTCCTGGACAGGTTCCGCATCTGCATTTTTTTTGATGAACAATGAGGAATATCATCATCGCCTTTCCGTTTGGTTGAAATAGACTGGTCACTTACAGTTAAGGTTGCATTGCTCACATGAGCTACCTCTCAGGTTTTATGAGCACTTAGAATATGGCGATTCAAAACATCTTTTCGCGAAAATGTTTTCACACATTAGGGGCATTGAACTTTACTGGTACTGGTACCCTTATGAGCAGATTTTATATGCCTGCTTAAAGAACTTGCATGCGCAAATTTTTCAGCACAAACAACACAAACCAAATTTGCCATTTTTTTTTGACAATTGAAGCACTTAGTTTTGTAGAATTCGGTTTTTTAGCAGGTATACCTTTTGTTTTTAGGATCTGATAGTTACTGTTTTTGTTTTATCGCTTCACCACTTTTAAGCAAAGCTTCAAAAATTTAATGACATATGTTTATATTAATGACAAAAAATAAAAAAAAAACACTTCTTTTTTATGGATTGCACTAGGCTTATAGCAAGAACAATTCAAAATAACTGAGATGTTCACTGCGTAAGAAAAATTGTATAAGTAACACTTTTTTTGTTGTATTTATTGGTTTTTATTTATAAATGCAATAAGTTTAAACTTGGAAACACTTAAAAGAACTGTACTCGATGGCTCTATAACAAGAACTATTCAAAATTACTGTGATGTCCGGTGTTAGAATTATTAGCTTGAGAGTTAGAAAATGATAAGAATTAGGTGCCTACTTAGATTGTTGCATTTTAACCAAAGACAAAAAAAGGAAAACCACCAAATGCATCAAATGTATGCATGCTTATCAAAAGATAAAAGGAAAATCATACGAAATAGATATAACATATTATGCATATTTATCAATTACTTAGATTATTGCGTTCTACCCAAAAAAAGGAAATCCACGGAATGCAACATATACATATGAACCCAAACTATATACAAGAAAGATGTAAGGATTGAAAAAAAATATTTAACGAGTGTGGAAGTGACAAGTCATATCCGCGTGTATTAAAAGATAACAGAAAGTGGGAGGGTTAGTTGGATTTTACCAAATAAGGAAAAAATGCTGATACAGATGAAAAAAGAGGGTAAATGATCGAGTAGTTTTCTAAAAATAGAAATAAACTATTCTATGATACAACCAAAAAAAATACATAGGTACTAAACTATGAGACGGGCGGGGATGAAACAGAACTATAAAACGTTAGCATTTGTTGAGGATAGGAATAGTTTATTTTAAACAAGTGACGAAGATTGACGACATTATGAATTTCTCAGAACCAGATTATTCAGTTTTCACTGTGGAAGACTTTGCAGTCCGAGAAGCAAATTCGTTAAATGATAGCGGTTCCAAACCTACACGGAAGTTATCCGATCTCACGATCGGATTAAATTATAACATTTACCATATTCGAATGGTTACAACAAAGTGGGGGGATCGAGTTGTAGCGGATCTGGGGGAATACACGGTAAGATAAAAAACATTAATCTGATACATATATTGTATTTTAATTTGTATAAATATTTACAGGTGTTTTTACCAGGTAGATATTCTTCTCTATCATCGAACAGCTTGCTTCATATGTCCAAAGGTGGTTATGCTTTCCAAATCACAACACCATTAGGATCATCATACGAACTAAAATTTTTAAAACTTAAATAATTAATTTTAATCATTCATGTACAAATACAATCATATATTAAATAAAACACAAACAAAATATGTGGTCAATAAATTTTAATATTTTTTCTTTTTTATATTACAACAGTTTGTTTTTATCAATCCATGAGTTTTGTTCTGTTGGGAAGCCCAACCATTTTCCAAAAACTTCATTTCCTCTTGTTTTTATAACTTTTTCTTAAGTTCTTCTTTATAAAACCCGCCTTTTACTGCTTCACCTTTATAGTCTTCGAGAAGATATGTAATGGGTCTTGTTCTTTTGATTGTTCTTATTCTAAATACTTCCGTCGTCCAGTTGGGTGTATAACCTTTCTCGAATGCATGCTTATACTTGCTAATTCTTACACTTTCGCCAACATTAAATTGACGTTTATCTACATTTTTCTTATGATTTTTAAAAACTGTAAGTAATAATAATAATAATTTAGAATTTTTTTTAATAACACGAAAGAATGATTATAATCAAGCAGTAATTTTCTGTAAATATTTACCCACTTATAGCTGCCATTGAAACTAAATTCTTTCCACATTTTTTCTTTACGAGTTCTATTAAATCTTTCAACAATAGAAGATTTTAATGAACTAAATGTTGATAAAGGTTTATTTTATATTTGTCCATTAAGATTCTGAAATTTGTATTAAAAAATTTTTTTCCGTCATCTGTTTGCAAATTTTTTTGGGATCCTAGAAGATTGAATAAATATCTTTTCCATTGCTTTGGTTACAGCGATACCAGTTTTGGTTTTGATAGGAAAAGCCCAAGCGAATTTAGAAAAAGTATCGATGACCATCAATAAATAGTTAAATCCTTTGTTCTGATAGCTATATGGTATCATTTCAACCAAGTCCGCTTGCCATAAATCATCAAAGCCTTTAATGATAACACGGCGACGTTTGAAATTTCTACGTGCAGGCTTGTGTAATTCTTCAACAACCATTCGCTTACTCATATTAGTAAAGAATGAATTTAAGAAAGTGAAAAGAAGTATTTTTATAATTTTAATTTTGATTTATTTGAATCTTTTGTATAACAGCATTAGTTTCTTAGTTCTTAATAAACGTTTCTCTATGATAAAGCATACACAAGTATCTGGCCCCAATTTACACTCATCCAATGACCAACAACAGCTAGAGTAATGAAGTCCATGTATCGATTCAGTGTAAATAGAGTTTTGAAGTTGTTTAAGTAGTCTTATACAATTTAAAAATTCATGGTAATGTTCCTCTAGTAATTCATGTTTATATGTCTTTAGAAAATCTGTAATATTTTTAATTAATAGATCGACGTCCATTGTTTCAGGATGATGATGAGGGTATTGAATGCATACTAACTATATATTTTTTTGAAATTCTTAAAATATATATATATAAGTACACTTAACTAAAAACTATTCTTATCAGTAACAACTGGGGAGTTATTTTTGTAAAGTGATAGTTGTATCGGAAATATTTTTCTCTCTTCTATTAACTCCACAATTTTGCTGTTGATGTGCTCATCAAGATACTTTTTTACGATAGCATCCATATAGTTTTTAGGATCACTGATTTCGATAATATTGTTTATTTGATCATCAACGTATTCTTTAGAGGTTGCTTGGTGTGGTTCCTCAGGTCTGCCAACATTGCTTAAACGATTATTTTCCATATTAAAATCACCAGATGGAAGGAGTTTAAAACCTAACCCTGGAGGACCTATGGGACCTTTACTTTTTAAAAGTGTCTTGGAGTTTTACTGTTGATCCTAAAAGTATCATCATGATTTCGCATATGGGCACTAGTCTTTTGTAAAATTTTCTGATATTGCTTTAAATCAACATTTGTATAGATGTGCTTAGGAGGTTTTTTCTTTAGAATCAGCTCAATGAGACCCGGAGTTCGAGTAAATTTTTCGTCATCAATTTTAATAACATCATCATCCATCCAAAATTTAGATTTACCAATTTTCGTTGCTTGTGTATTAGCATCATAATACGGGCCATAGACTGTATCGCGATTAGATTTAGATAATAATTTTTTAGTGAAAGTTGAAGATACCTCGGATGTATTGAAATTGTTTGGAATACTAAACAACATCTCATTATCTCCACTATCTAATTCAGGGATTGGTGATTCTAATACTTCATTGTCTTCCGATCCTTCTTCTTTATTAAATAATTTAAAATTAAGTTTACGACGTTTAATTGGTTTTGTTTTAATTTCTTCATCATTAGGTTTTGGCTTTTTTTCCCTTTCGCCATTATCAACCAACTTTTTTAATGGTTCAACAATAGGTTTAAGAGTATTTTCCAACTCCGTGTCTCGTGTTATTTCACCAGTTTTTAATTGAAAATATTTTTTTTTAAGAATGTTTTTTGTTTTTATTAGATCATTCAGGATAGTTTCATTCATTTTTTTAGATTGGTTTTTCTTTCCTAGTATATTCAGATAAATTTTAAGTTTTCTCAAACAGAGCTCATATTAGAATGGATTCCTTTTTAAGTATAAGTGTGTATTTATACTAAAATTATTTCATGGAAACCAATTTTATATCGCCCATTTTTAATACTTCTTTCCTTGTCTATAACTAGAAAACCATAATTATCAACCCAACAATGAAAACATAGCTCTTTAAATTGGTTAAACGTCATATCTGAGTTTATATGATCATTGTGAACATGTTTTAAATTCATTTCATCTTGTTTGAAAAGTATAATAAAATTTGCATTATCTCGAATCAAATGCTTGGGAATATGTGTATAGGATTGGCATAAATAGAAACTATCAACACCATTGTGACGACCCATACAAAAATAATCCCTTATGTTGTTTTGCTTCTGACATGCAACATCGTCAAAAATAAACACTGAGTTATTTTTAGCATCTGCTGGTGGCATAATATCACTATTATCTGAAAATTCATTATATTCCATTCCTTCTACTGATGAAATAACCTTTTTTAAATACATATATTTCGGTTGATGCAATGATTTGGAATATATAAAAATTCTTTTCCATCATCTGTTTGCAAATTTTTTGGGATCCTAGAAGATTGAATAAATATCTTTTCCATTGCTTTGGTTACAGCGATACCAGTTTTGGTTTTGATAGGAAAAGCCCAAGCGAATTTAGAAAAAGTATCGATGACCGTCAATAAATAGTTAAATCCTTTGTTCTGATAACTATATGGTATCATTTCAACCAAGTCCGCTTGCCATAAATCATCAAAGCCTTTAATGATAACACGGCGACGTTTGAAATTTCTACGTGCAGGCTTGTGTAATTCTTCAACAACCATTCGCTTACTCATATTAGTAAAGAATGAATTTAAGAAAGTGAAAAGAAGTATTTTTATAATTTTAATTTTGATTTATTTGAATCTTTTGTATAAGTATTATATTTTGTATTAGTTTCTTAGTTCTTAATAAACGTTTCTCTATGATAAAGCATACACAAGTATCTGGCCCCAATTTACACTCATCCAATGACCAACAACAGCTAGAGTAATGAAGTCCATGTATCGATTCAGTGTAAATAGAGTTTTGAAGTTGTTTAAGTAGTCTTATACAATTTAAAAATTCATGGTAATGTTCCTCTAGTAATTCATGTTTATATGTCTTTAGAAAATCTGTAATATTTTTAATTAATAGATCGACGTCCATTGTTTCAGGATGATGATGATGATGATGATGAGGGTATTGAATGCATACTAACTATATAATTTTTTGAAATTCTTAAAATATATATATATAAGTACACTTAACTAAAAACTATTCTTATCAGTAACAACTGGGGAGTTATTTTTGTAAAGTGATAGTTGTGTCGGAAATATTTTTCTCTCTTCTATTAACTCCACAATTTTGCTTTTGATGTGCTCATCAAGATACTTTTTTACGATAGCATCCATATAGTTTTTAGGATCACTGATTTCGATAATATTGTTTATTTGATCATCAACGTATTCTTTAGAGGTTGCTTGGTGTGGTTCCTCAGGTCTGCCAACATTGCTTAAACGATTATTTTCCATATTAAAATCACCAGATGGAAGGAGTTTAAAACCTAACCCTGGAGGACCTATAGGACCTTTACTTTTTAAAAGTGTCTTGGAGTTTTACTGTTGATCCTAAAAGTATCATCATGATTTCGCATATGGGCACTAGTCTTTTGTAAAATTTTCTGATATTGCTTTAAATCAACATTTGTATAGATGTGCTTAGGAGGTTTTTTCTTTAGAATCAGCTCAATGAGACCCGGAGTTCGAGTAAATTTTTCGTCATCAATTTTAATAACATCATCATCCATCCAAAATTTAGATTTACCAATTTTCGTTGCTTGTGTATTAGCATCATAATACGGGCCATAGACTGTATCGCGATTAGATTCAGATAATAATTTTTTAGTGAAAGTTGAAGATACCTCGGATGTATTGAAATTGTTTGGAATACTAAACAACATCTCATTATCTCCACTATCTAATTCAGTGATTGGTGATTCTAATACTTCATTGTCTTCCGATCCTTCTTCTTTATTAAATAATTTAAAATTAAGTTTACGACGTTTAATTGGTTTTGTTTTAATTTCTTCATCATTAGGTTTTGGCTTTTTTTCCCTTTCGACATTATCAACCAACTTTTTTAATGGTTCAACAATAGGTTTAAAAGTATTTTCCAACTCCGTGTCTCGTGTTATTTCACCAGTTTTTAATTGAAAATATTTTTTTTTAAGAATGTTTTTTGTTTTTATTAGATCATTCAGGATAGTTTCATTCATTTTTTTAGATTGGTTTTTCTTTCCTAGTATATTAAGATAAATTTTAAGTTTTCTCAAACAGAGCTCATATTAGAATGGATTCCTTTTTAAGTATAAGTGTGTATTTATAGTAAAATTATTTCATGGAAACCAATTTTATATCGCCCATTTTTAATACTACTTTCCTTGTCTATAACTAGAAAACCATAATTATCAACCCAACAATGAAAACATAGCTCTTTAAATTGGTTAAACGTCATATCTGAGTTTACATGATCATTGTGAACATGTTTTAAATTCATTTCATCTTGTTTGAAAAGTATAATAAAATTTGCATTATCTCGAATCAAATGCTTGGGAATATGTGTATAGGATTGGCATAAATAGAAACTATCAACACCATTGTGACGACCCATACAAAAATAATCCCTTATGTTGTTTTGCTTCTGACATGCAACATCGTCAAAAATAAACACTGAGTTATTTTTAGCATCTGCTGGTGGCATAATATCACTATTATCTGAAAATTCATTATATTCCATTCCTTCTACTGATGAAATAACCTTTTTTAAATACATATATTTCGGTTGATGCAATGATTTGGAATATATAAAAATTCTTTTCCATCATCTGTTTGCAAATTTTTTGGGATCCTAGAAGATTGAATAAATATCTTTTCCATTGCTTTGGTTACAGCGATACCAGTTTTGGTTTTGATAGGAAAAGCCCAAGCGAATTTAGAAAAAGTATCGATGACCGTCAATAAATAGTTAAATCCTTTGTTCTGATAACTATATGGTATCATTTCAACCAAGTCCGCTTGCCATAAATCATCAAAGCCTTTAATGATAACACGGCGACGTTTGAAATTTCTACGTGCAGGCTTGTGTAATTCTTCAACAACCATTCGCTTACTCATATTAGTAAAGAATGAATTTAAGAAAGTGAAAAGAAGTATTTTTATAATTTTAATTTTGATTTATTTGAATCTTTTGTATAACAGCATTAGTTTCTTAGTTCTTAATAAACGTTTCTCTATGGTAAAGCATACACAAGTATCTGGCCCCAATTTACACTCATCCAATGACCAACAACAGCTAGAGTAATGAAGTCCATGTATCGATTCAGTGTAAATAGAGTTTTGAAGTTGTTTAAGTAGTCTTATACAATTTAAAAATTCATGGTAATGTTCCTCTAGTAATTCATGTTTATATGTCTTTAGAAAATCTGTAATATTTTTAATTAATAGATCGACGTCCATTGTTTCAGGATGATGATGATAATGAGGGTATTGAATGCATACTAACTATATAATTTTTTGAAATTCTTAAAATATATATATATAAGTACACTTAACTAAAAACTATTCTTATCAGTAACAACTGGGGAGTTATTTTTGTAAAGTGATAGTTGTGTCGGAAATATTTTTCTCTCTTCTATTAACTCCACAATTTTGCTTTTGATGTGCTCATCAAGATACTTTTTTACGAAAGCATCCATATAGTTTTTAGGATCACTGATTTCGATAATATTGTTTATTTGATCATCAACGTATTCTTTAGAGGTTGCTTGGTGTGGTTCCTCAGGTCTGCCAACATTGCTTAAACGTTTATTTTCCATATTAAAATCACCAGATGGAAGGAGTTTAAAACCTAACCCTGGAGGACCTATAGGACCTTTACTTTTTAAAAGTGTCTTGGAGTTTTACTGTTGATCCTAAAAGTATCATCATGATTTCGCATATGGGCACTAGTCTTTTGTAAAATTTTCTGATATTGCTTTAAATCAACATTTGTATAAATGTGCTTACGAGGTTTTTTCTTTAGAATCAGCTCAATGAGACCCGGAGTTCGAGTAAATTTTTCGTCATCAATTTTAATAACATCATCATCCATCCAAAATTTAGATTTACCAATTTTCGTTGCTTGTGTATTAGCATCATAATACGGGCCATAGACTGTATCGCGATTAGATTCAGATAATAATTTTTTAGTGAAAGTTGAAGATACCTCGGATGTATTGAAATTGTTTGGAATACTAAACAACATCTCATTATCTCCACTATCTAATTCAGTGATTGGTGATTCTAATACTTCATTGTCTTCCGATCCTTCTTCTTTACTAAATAATTTAAAATTAAGTTTACGACGTTTAATTGGTTTTGTTTTAATTTCTTCATCATTAGGTTTTGGCTTTTTTTCCCTTTCGACATTATCAACCAACTTTTTTAATGGTTCAACAATAGGTTTAAAAGTATTTTCCAACTCCGTGTCTCGTGTTATTTCACCAGTTTTTAATTGAAAATATTTTTTTTTTTAAGAATGTTTTTTGTTTTTATTAGATCATTCAGGATAGTTTCATTCATTTTTTTAGATTGGTTTTTCTTTCCTAGTATATTAAGATAAATTTTAAGTTTTCTCAAACAGAGCTCATATTAGAATGGATTCCTTTTTAAGTATAAGTGTGTATTTATAGTAAAATTATTTCATGGAAACCAATTTTATATCGACCATTTTTAATACTACTTTCCTTGTCTATAACTAGAAAAACATAATTATCAACCCAACAATGAAAACATAGCTCTTTAAATTGGTTAAACGTCATATCTAAGTTTATATGATCATTGTGAACATGTTTTAAATTCATTTCATCTTGTTTGAAAAGTATAATAAAATTTGCATTATCTCGAATCAAATGCTTGGGAATATGTGTATAGGATTGGCATAAATAGAAACTGTCAACACCATTGTAACGACCCATACAAAAATAATCCCTTATGTTGTTTTGCTTCTGACATGCAACATCGTCAAAAATAAACACTGAGTTATTTTTAGCATCTGCTGGTGGCATAATATCACTATTATCTGAAAATTCATTATATTCCATTCCTTCTACTGATGAAATAACCTTTTTTAAATACATATATTTCGGTTGATGCAATGATTTGGAATATATAAAAATTCTTTTCCATCATCTGTTTGCAAATTTTTTGGGATCCTAGAAGATTGAATAAATATCTTTTCCATTGCTTTGGTTACAGCGGTACCAGTTTTGGTTTTGATAGGAAAAGCCCAAGCGAATTTAGAAAAAGTATCGATGACCGTCAATAAATAGTTAAATCCTTTGTTCTGATAACTATATGGTATCATTTCAACCAACTCCGCTTGCCATAAATAGACTAATGAAGTCCATGTATCGATTCAGTGTAAAAAGAGTTTTGAAGTTGTTTAAGTAGTCTTATACAATTTAAAAATTCATGGTTATGTTCCTCTAGTGATTCATGTTTATATGTCTTTAGAAAATCTGTAATATTTTTAATTAATAGATCGACGTCCATTGTTTCAGGATGATGATGATGATGAGGGTATTGAATGCATACTAACTATATAATTTTTTGAAATTCTTAAAATATATATATATAAGTACACTTAACTAAAAACTATTCTTATCAGTAACAACTGGGGAGTTATTTTTATAAAGTGATAGTTGTGTCGGAAATATTTTTCTCTCTTCTATTAACTCCACAATTTTGCTTTTGATGTGCTCATCAAGATACTTTTTTACGATAGCATCCATATAGTTTTTAGGATCACTGTTTTCGATAATATTGTTTATTTGATCATCAACGTATTCTTTAGAGATTGCTTGGTGTGGTTCCTCAGGTCTGCCAACATTGCTTAAACGTTTATTTTCCATATTAAAATCACCAGATGGAAGGAGTTTAAAACCTAACCCTGGAGGACCTATAGGACCTTTACTTTTTAAAAGTGTCTTGGATTTTTACTGTTGATCCTAAAAGTATCATCATGATTTCGCATATGGGCACTAGTCTTTTGTAAAATTTTCTGATATTGCTTTAAATCAACATTTGTATAAATGTGCTTACGAGGTTTTTTCTTTAGAATCAGCTCAATGAGACCCGGAGTTCGAGTAAATTTTTCGTCATCAATTTTAATAACATCATCATCCATCCAAAATTTAGATTTACCAATTTTCGTTGCTTGTGTATTAGCATCATAATACGGGCCATAGACTGTATCGCGATTAGATTCAGATAATAATTTTTTAGTGAAAGTTGAAGATACCTCGGATGTATTGAAATTGTTTGGAATACTAAACAACATCTCATTATCTCCACTATCTAATTCAGTGATTGGTGATTCTAATACTTCATTGTCTTCCGATGCTTCTTCTTTATTAAATAATTTAAAATTAAGTTTACGACGTTTAATTGGTTTTTTCCCACGGATACTGTTTGGGAATAATGATCCATGTTTTTTTTTTTATTTTTTACATCGGAATCAAAGTTTTGTACTTTAATGACTTGTGACTGTTTGATGAACCTCATATTGATGACTGAATTATTTTATAATAAAACAACTCGTTTATATATTTTTGAAATCATAAATGTTCGAAACTTCAACCAAGAAGGCGGTAAAAATTACAATATCTTATAAATATGATTGAGCATCACATTAAAACCATCATTTGTAAAAAATCTTCTAAAGGAGGAGGACTTTTAAACAATATTATTGATAAACTGCCAATTGAACTACATTTACCTTCGTACAATTACTGTGGACCTGGCACAAAATTGCAAGAACATTTAAGTAGAGGAGATAAAGGCATTAATGAACTGGATGAGGCGTGCCGCCTGCATGATATAGCATATTTAAAAAGTAGTTCACTATCGGATCGTCACGTAGCAGATACAATTCTGACAGAACAAGCTTGGAAAAGATTTAAAGCAAAGGACTCATCAGTTCCTGAAAAGGTAAGCAGCCTTTTAGTCACCAACATGATAAAAGCTAAGACAAAATTGGGAATGGGTGTTAAAAAGAATAAAAAAAAAACAAAAAGTAAGTGAAAAGAAAATCTGGAACAAAAATTTGTTTAAGAAAGCTATAAGTGAAGCAAGAAATTCTATAAGAAGTAATATTAACTGTTGTGGTACAACATCTTTTGCTAGTATTGCTTTAAAGGCAGCCAAAAATGTTATTAAAAACAAGAAAAAAAGTAACATTAAAACACCAATAATAATTTCAATTCCAAAAACAGGGCGCTTTCTTCCATTTGTACCTCCTATTCTTGCAGGCTTATCGGCTATAGGAACTCTTACGGGAGGAGCAGCTGGTGTTGTAAAAACCCTTAATGCTGCAAGCGCTGCTTGGAAGAAAACATTAGGAGTTCCGAGCTGCATCTCACCGGCAGCACACGTCTCGTGAGAGTTTTGTCCCCACCCCCGTTAACGTCAATGTGCTTCGATATTTTTTCTGTTTATATTACATAATACACTCTCCTTAAATTAAATCATATTCCAAAAAAAAAAAAAAAAAAAAAAAAACAATAACCCAGCTCTTGTCGCGCAATGCAAATCAGTGCTAGTTTTGTGCATATACAATATACAACAACAATAGTCACAGTGCAATAGTTTAAATTAATAACGAAAAATGAAAAATAGAAAAAAATCATAACACAGAGCGGTAAATTCCTTCCTTTTTCTAACCCATTATCTCTCACAGTCGTTTAAGTTTAATTGCTGTTGCATTGTGTAGGTCTCCCCTCACCGTGCTCGCAGGGATTAAGCTGTCATGATATTAGATATATAGGTGTTTGTCTTTTCTAAATAACCAGGGCCGGATCTGTAGCAGTCTGTCGCCAAGGCATAACACTGGCGATAGTGTGTTATAGTAAAGTTCAAATTGGGATTTAGATTAGACATTCATCTTAGTTAATTGCCTGATTCGGTTTTAGTTAGTTTTTGTTTTATTGAAATGGTGGATGAATTTAGAGTCGACTTTAGCAACGTTCGGGGGATTAGACAAAATTTTTGTGCTGTATACGTCTATACTGCGCAAAGCAGGCCAGCCATTTTGGCACTGAGTGAAACTCAGGTAGGAAAAAACTCCGATCATACGGAATTCAATCTACCTGGTTATAATTTAGTGCCATTATTCTTTCCTCATCATGGTCTCGCCGTTTATATAAGGAATGATGTTGCGTACCAACTTCAACCAAAATATGGTTTGTGTTCAAACACAAATTTTAACTTCATGTGGTTCAAATTTACGGTAATAAGCACATCATTCATTCCTGTTTTATTTATCGGAGCCCAAATCTGGACAGAAATTCAACTTTTAACGAATTTGATGCTCTGTCCGACTCCATCCTAAGAATTGTTGCCCATTATCCTCACACTGAAATTGTCATTGCGGGCGATTTCAATGTACACAATTCTAGTTGGCTTCGCTTTTCCGGCCAGACAACACCCGAAGGAAGGTATGTTGAGCTCTTTACTGAGTTAAACCACCTGACTCAGCTTGTTGACGAGCCAACTCGAATCCCTGATGTTGCAGGTCAATCCGCCAACACACTTGACTTGTTTCTTACCTCTGACCCTGATAAATACACTATGAGTGTATTATCGCCTCTAGGCACATCAGACCATTGTGTCATATCTGCTAATTGCTCGTGCCAAAAAAACTCAGTTAAATAGAAAGTACCAACGAGAACCGTTTGGCAATACGAGAAAGCCAACTGGGACGGTCTCAACAGTTTCTTTAGTAACTTTAACTGGTCACTGTGGTTCCTCGATAGTGACGTAGATGCCAGTGCAGATATGATAACAAACTTAATTCTTTGTGGAATGAGAAATTTTATCCCGAATAGGGTAAAATCTATCAAACCCAAAGAAAACTCATGGTTTGATTCGAGCTGCAAAGAGGTTATTAGGGTTAGAGAAGTAAGTTTCCGATGTTATAAAGCCAACCCTACTGAGGAAAATCGGAATAAATTCAAACAAGCTAGAAAAACCTGTAATTTTCATATTCGGCGAACCAAATTTTTGCATGACCAGAAATTAAGGCAAAAAATACTACAATGTCCCACAGGTAGTAAAAACTTTTGGTCATTTGCAAAGAACATACGAAATGCTACTTCGTCGTCGGTTCCAACGCTCGTCTTCACCGATACACCTTTTGTCAGCTCGATAGATAAAGCCAATTTGCTTGCAGCACAGTTTGCTGTTAATTCGACGCTGCCAGAAAGTGTTTTGACTCCTCCTGTACTTGAGAGCGTAATCGATTTCATGGGACCAATCTTCTTTCGCATTCGTGCAGTTGCCAGAGTTCTGAAAGATCTTGATATACACAAACCCGCTGGCCGGATAGTATCCCTCCCATTGTTTTGAAGAGGTGTTCTTCAACGCTGGCAAAACCACTGCGTAAGATTTCCCATCTGTCCTATTCTACTGGTCTCTTTCCGAGTGGATGGAAAACAGCATTTGTCCAGCCAGTCTCTAAAAAAGGCGTATCTTCTCTACCCTCAAACTATCGACCAATTGCACTTACGTCCCTTCTTTCCAAGGTCATGGACACGCTGATTAATTTTCAGCTCAAGAAATATCTCGAGGAACGAAAGCTTTTTAATGACCGGCAGTACGGCTTTCATAGCAATAGGTCCACTGGTGATCTGATGGTATATCTCACCGAACAGTGGAACAAATCTTTACATGGAGAAAGTAAGATTATTGCACTTGATATTTCAAAAGCGTTTGATAGAGTTTGGCACCAAGCTCTCTTATCGAAAATGCGCGCATTTGGTTTCGATGAACCTCTTCTTCGTTGGATTAGAAATTGCCTTTCGGACCGTTCAATACAAGTCGTATTGGACGGTTTCAAGTCTGAAATCCACAAAATAAATGCTGGTGTGCCCCAGGGCTCCGTTTTGTCTCCGACTCTCTTCCTTATATTCATAAATGATCTTCTGTCTGAAACATCTAATCCAATAAACTGTTTCGCTGACGACAGCACCCTCAGCTTCTCATATTCGTTTTCAGATTCACATACATGTCCTTCGAATGTGGAACTTGAACGGCAGCGTATGATAAGCTCATTAAATTCTGATCTTGACAGCATTGTCCAATGGGGAATTAAAAACCGCGTGGAATTTAATTCTTCAAAAACTCAATGCTGTCTACTGTCGTCTAAACGAATCCCAACCCCCATGCCACTATCCATGAGTGGCACTTGCATTAAAGAAACCGAAAAGCTTTCAGTCCTCGGTATGTGTATTACAGACCACCTTCTGTGGAATGATCACATATTCGACGTCGCCAAAAATGCTGCTAAGTGCTTAGGTTTTCTTCGGCGATGCAAGAAATTTTTCTCCCCTTCTGGTCTGGCTGTAATCTATAAAGCCTTTATTCGTCCAAAACTCGAGTACAACTCTCATGTTCGGGCAGGTGCTCCAATAACCCATTTGAATCTATTGGATAGAATTCAAAGAAGAGCTATGAAAATGAAAGGCGATAGAAATATAACCGATACATTTGCTGCTCTAGAACACCGCCGCAATGTTTCTTGTATTTCATTATTTTATCGTTATTTTCATAAACAATGCTCTAGTGAAATAGCCAGTTGCATTCCTTCCCTCAAACAATTCAACCGTAAAACTCGTGCTTCTAGGAATGCCCATCAGTTTACCCTTGAGCCCAACTTCGGACGTACTGTCAAGTTCAGGGATTCTTTCTTTTCCCGCACCACGCGAATGTGGAATGCTTTACCCGACTCTATCTTTCCCTCCCATTTTAATATTCAGAACTTCAAAACCAATGTGCATCGGTTCCTCCTCTTAAATCCTTCCCTATTTTCCTAAAGCTCGTACTGTGTTCAATCATATTAAGGGTAGTCACAACCCCTTTAATGCGCGCATATATAAAAAAAATTAGACACAACAAGGCTTTGGAAGCCGTTGCAATCAAAGGAAACGGCTTATATTTACAGCCCTATAAAAATGAGCTTGGTCTTTTTATAAACAACACCAACACAAAAAACTAATAGATCTGCTACCCAACCAACCTTTATCAAACTTTGACATACAACGGTTTGCAGTGAAGCATATACCACACTTTAGAGGAGTCCTTATGCGAAACTCATTACCAAAAAAGTCATTTAACCAAGAGTGTGGCGTTATCAATTTGGATGATGAATCTGGTAGAGGTACACATTGGGTGGCATATATAAAAAATAAAAACAATTTTGTAAAGTATTTTGACAGTTTTGGTAATTTAAGACCTCCAATAAGATATCTAAGAAATCGGATAAATTATAATTATATTCAAGAACAGAATTTTAATACATTTATGTTTAAAGTATTTATTAGATCAATCTCAAAAGGTTTTCAAAAATAAAAATGAATAAAGTGAATGAAATAAAAAAATATATATCATTCGCCTTTTAACCAACATGTCGGTAACATTAACTCTTAGCGGAAACGACTCATCTCTTACAGCGGAATAGTTCCCACCAATTGTAACGGGTGAATGATAGTATCAGCTAGTGTGACAGAAGACCGCGAAATGTCGATTCGGCGCCGTTCCCAGCAGTTAGGCCTTTGTTACAGCACTACGTGGAAAATTTTGCGGAAGGATTTGGGCGTAAAGCCTTTTAAGATACAGCTGGTGCAAGAACTAAAGCCAGCCGACCTACCACAACGCCGAATTTTTGGTGAATGGGCTCTTGGAAAACTGGCCGAGGATCCGCTTTTTTATCGAAAAATTGTGTTCAGCGATGAGGCTCATTTTTGGTTGAATGGGTACGTAAATAAGCAAAATTGCCGCATTTGTAGTGAAGATCAGCCAGAAGCATTGCAACAGCTACCAATGCATCCCGAAAAAGCCACTGTTTGGTGCGGTTTATGGGCCGGCGGCATTATTGGGCCATATTTCTTCAAAGATGATGCGAATCGCAGCGTTACTGTCAATGGTGAACGCTACCGAGCGATGATAACAAACTTTTTTTTGCCCGAAATGGAAGTTCTTGACTTGCATGATATGTGGTTTCAACAAGACGGTGCCACATGCCACACAGCACGCGAAACAATGGCGCAATTGCGAGGCGAGTTTGGTGAACAGTTAATTTCACGTTTCGGGCCGGTCAATTGGCCGCCTAGATCGTGCGATTTGACACCATTAGACTATTTTTTGTGGGGCTATGTCAAGGCTAATGTCTATAGGGACAAGCCCGCTTCGATTGACGCACTGGAAGCCAACATCCATGCATTCATTCGTGAGATACCGGCCGATATGTGTGAAAGAGTATGCCAAAATTGGACTCAGCGGATGGGCTACCTGAGACGCAGCCGCGGTCAACATTTGCATGAAATTATCTTTAAACATTAAATTGCAAGGTTCAAACTATCGATTCAAATAAATATTTCATTCATTTTTTCGAATTGTTTGTGTTTTTTTTTTTTTAAAGTTCTAAGCCTCTTAAAAAATCACCCATTATTAAGGTCCAACTATGTCTGCGGCCTCATAGATTTTCAATCATATAACTCTATACGAAATGTGGATGATTTAAATTACTTGTTGCACGTAGGTGAAAATGTTATTTCGTTTCCTATTGGCACATATGAGATTGGAGACATAAACAATATTATACAAAAGAAAATTAGTGAAATTAATAAAAAGAAAAAGAATTTAAATAGAAAAAGTGAAATTAAAATCATAGCCAACAGCAATACTCTGAAATGTGAAATTTATAGTTCAGAAGCAATAGATTTCTCTAAACAAAATTCTATTGGTTCGCTTTAAGGATTCAGTAAGAAACTGTTGGAGCCTAATATATTACATGAATCAGATCTTTACGTTGACATAAACAAAGTTAATGCAATACGTGTTGAGTGTAATATTATAGATGGAACGTATATTAATAATCAGTTGGCGCATATTTTACATGAATTTTCTATAAACGTGAGCCCAGGCTATAAAATCATTGAGGTTCCTAGAAATGTTATTTATTTACCTCTGAACGTCAAACGAATAACATCGTTAAGTTTAAAGTTCATTGATCAAGACGGTAGAATTATTAATTTTAGAGGAGAAAAATAAAAGTTCGATTACATTTAAAGCCAAATATATAATTATATATGAACAAATTTCTCACGCACAAAATTCTTATATAAACTCTGTTATCAAAAATTTATTACCTTATCAAGTTTTGACCTCAGCATCGTCAACACATCACCTCACAAAAGAAAATAAAATCTTTTTGCTATCATTGGGGTTCATCTTAAAAAAATAAAAACCTAGGAAATATCATGCTAAACATTTTCCAAGATCCAGAGTACAATGAATCTATATCTAAGTATGAGTACCACACTTACTCACCTTATCAAAACAATTTTGACCGGAATGACATCATTCAGATTCGTATACAACATCAAAATCTTAATGTTTTACCTTCGGAAAGTTTTTCATGCATTGAAGGATCACTTAAACAACGGGAAGGAAAAGATATTCTGAGTACGAAACTGGTAAACAACTTAATGGCTTTTCTTTTTGATGAAATACGTTATGAATTGAATGGAAGAGAAATTGACTGTAATAGGAATGTTGGAATTCTTCAACGATAAAAAAACTACCTTCAAAAGTCATTTAACTTTAACTACTGTATCCCACTGAATAAGCTTTTGGGATTTGCTGAAGATTACAAACAAATTATACCTAACGCCCGACATGATCTAATTCTTACTCGTGCCAGAATAGATGAAAATGCATTAATTTCAACAGTTGATGAAAAAGTTGAGGTTCAACTTCAGAAGGTTCAATGGAAAGTACCACATGTAACTTTATCCGATTCAGTCAAGTTGGATTTATACAATCTATAAATAAGAATAATTCAATTAAAATTGCTTTCCGCAACTGGGATCTGTGTTGTTCAAAAGGGTGTGCATTCAAGAGGACACAAGCGTCCACAGGTTTTTCTCAAAACCCACCTCTGTCTACCAACTCCTACTCTCACCTCCACGTGGTGTACATCGGGTGTCTAGTACCTCAGCTGGAGACGGGGTTTAAATCCCCGTGGAAAGCTTTTGGGGACAGCCAACGAGAGAGGGGGGGGGGAGGAGTGTTCCCACCAAGGCACTTCTCCTTTCATCGAGGCGGCAGCGGACGAATTCTCTAGATGGAATCAACGGTGGCGTCTACAGTTCCAGTTAGGTTGAACTACTTAGTGAACACCTTATATGGGCTACTACGACATATTTGTAGCTCAGGCTTATAAGGAGCGGTTTATCCGGCTTCCTACCCTTGGAGTTATACGAAGGGTCTGGTCCTCCGGTTCGGGGGTTGTGCGTCGGGGTAACTTCCCTACCACGTAAAAAAAAGTTGTTCGGAAACAACAACAAGCCTCGGATATGGATGATTTTAAAGTTGACGACCCCAGCAAACGAAACAAGGACAATGAATTTCGGATCTGCACGTGGAACGTCCTGTCCTTATACAGAACACGTGCAGCCGAACAATAAGTGGAGAACCTGGACAGGCTAAAGGCTGACGTAACAGCCATCCAGGAAGTGCGATGGGATGGAGAGGGCGTACGGAGACTGAAAACGTGTGACATCTACTACGGCGGGTGCTTGAAGGAACAGGGTCAGCGGCTCTTTGGTTGTGGTTTTGTGATAAGGGGAAGACTTAGGCAAGAAGTCTTGGGCTTCCGAAGTGTAAGCGAGCGCCAGGTCACAATCCGCATCAAAGGCAAATTTAAGAACATTTCGCTGATTTGTGTTCACGCCCCCCATGAAAGGAGAGAAGACTCAACCAAAGAAGCATTCTACGATCTCTTGGAGACAACGTATCATATGTGCCCGAAGTACGACGTGAAGATCATTCTTGGTGACTTCAACGCAAGATTCGGAAAGGAGGGCATCTTTGGTTCGATAGTCGGAGGACACAGCCTACACGACGAAACTGCCGGCAACGGACACAGGCTGGCAGACTTTGCGGCGGAGCGAAATGTCATCATCTCAAGCACCTACTTCCCACACCTCAATATACACAAGGGGACTTGGCGGTCGCGTGATCAAGTAACCGTCAACCAAATCGACCACGTTGCGATAGACGCGAGACATACTTCCAGTATCTTGGACGTCCGAACGTTCCGAGGGGCCAACATTGACTCGGATCACTACCTGGTGGTAGCTAGACTACGTATGCGGATATCCATGACGCGACAACGCAGAGCAGATGCTGTGAAAAGATTTGATGTCGAGAAGCTTAAATCGCAAGAGACTGGCAGAACTTTAGCAGACCACGTAACTCTTAATCTCTCAGGAGGTCCGCCACCAGCATCAAGTGCAGAGGACCAGTGGGAACACTGTCAACAAGCCATCAGAAGTGCCGCCTCTGATGTGCTGGGTTTCACTAGGCGAATACAACGAAACCCCTGGTTCGATGAAGAGTGCCGGCTAGCGCATGCAGCTAAGGACGAGGCCTACCAGGCAATGCTGCAGACTCGAACAAGAGCTGCTGAGAGAATGGCCCGGGAGCTCTACGGGCTGAAACGAAAAGAGGAACGCCGACTTCTCAGGAGGAAAAAGAGAGAGCACGAGAAGCGGGCGGTAGAGTCTATTGAGGGTTGTAGCGATAGGGGAGATGTTCGAAAATGTTATCAGAGGGTGAAGCGATCCACCTAAGGTTACAAGGCTAGAACGAAAGCCTGCCGAGATGACAGTGGGAACATGGTAGTAGACACACAGTCAGTGCTGAGGATCTGGAAAGAACACTTCTCTAGACTGCTTAATGGCGAAGACAGCCAAGATGCCGCTAATAGGCAGAACGCTTCATTCAACTTGGACGATGATGGCCAAGAGTTCCGTCCACCTGACCTAACCGAAGTTCGGCTGGCGATATCCAAACTTAAGTCGTACAAGGCTGCAGGTGCGGATGGCTTACAAGCCGAACTATTTAAATCAGCGGGAGATGAATTGGCTAGGAGCATACACCAGCTCATCTGCAAAATTTGGTCGGAGGAAAGTATGCCCGATGAATGGAACCTCGGTATAGTGTGCCCCATCCATAAAAAGGGAGATGTTCTGAAATGTACCAACTACAGAGGAATTAGTCTCCTAAACGTCGCTTATAAAATCTTGTCGGCCATCCTGTGTGACCGCTTAAAACCTTTTGTCAACGATCTGATCGGCCCTTATCAGTGCGGTTTTAGGCCAGGCAAGTCAACCGTCGATCAAATGTTCACACTCCGATAGATTTTAGAAAAATCCCGGGAATTCCAGATCGATACACACCACCTTTTTATCGATTTTAAAGTCGCGTATGATAGCGTGAAAAGGGACGATTTATACAGAGCCATGTCGAGTCTCGGCATCCCTGCCAAACTCGTCCGCTTGTGCAGGATGACGATGGAGAAATCTCGCTGCTCCGTCAAAATTGGTAAGAACACCACCGATTCCTTTGATGTTGAGAAAGGATTGAGGCAAGGCGACGCGTTATCATGCAACCTATTCAACATCGTTCTTGAAGCCATTGTACGCAACGCACATGTCAACACCAGCGGTACAATCTATCAAAAGTCCGTTCAATTGCTTCCATATGCGGATGACATAGACATTGTCGGCAGAACGAAGCGAGCTGTGGCAGGGGCATTTGCGAGCATTGAATCGGAGGCGGCTAGAATAGGATTGGCGGTTAATGAGGACAAGACGAAGTATATGCTGTCATCGAGAGAGGAATATCAACATCGTCGACTCGGGCAAAATATCACGATGGACAGATATAACTTCGAAGTTGTCAAGGACTTTGTCTACCTGGGCTCCACTATTACATCGCAGAATGACATCAGTGCAGAGATCAAGCGAAGAATTACTCTTGCCAACCGCTGTTTCTTCGGTCTAAGAAGGCATTTAAGTAGTAAGGCCCTCTCTCAGAGAACCAAGGAGACTTTATACAAAACCCTAATCATCCCGGTCCTGCTTTATGGGTCAGAAGCATGGACACTGAAAGATTCGGATAAAAATCTGCTAGGGTGCTTTGAGAGGAAGATTCTTCGTGTGATTTTCGGTCCGGTGTGTATCGAAGGAGTATGGAGGAGAAGATTCAACGACGAGCTATACGTTGACCTGGTCAAAAAGCTGAAAATACAGCGGCTGAGATGGCTGGGGCACGTGGAGCGTATGGACAGCAACGCACCTGCCCGACGAGTCTTCGAATCCAACCCCGATGGGGTTGAACAGAGTAAGAACCCGTAACAGGTGGCACAATCAAGTGAATGACGACATCAAAGCACTCGGTGTGCGCAACTGGAAGCGGCTAGCTAGGGACAGAGCTGGCTGGAGGGGCTTGTTAGTTGAGGCCGAAGCCCATCCTGGGCTGTGAGCGCCATCAAAAGTAAAGTAAGTAAGTAACTGGGATCTGTATAAATATCCTACGGTGTCATTCTCCGATCATAATATTTGGAACATCAAAACAACAACACAAATTGAAAAACCTCGATACATTATTTTTGCACTACAAACTGAACTAAATAAAAAAACTAACGGAGGATATAACCACATTTAATCATAGTCATATAACAGACATAAGGGTTTATCTGAATTCAGATGTATACCCTCAGGAAGACCCAAACATTTCTTTCGATCGAAACAGATATAGTTAGCTATACAAAATGTATACTGATTTTCAAAAAACCTACTACAACAAAACAATGGCTCAGCCTCTTCTTTCTTGTGATCAATATCAATCGCACGCTCCAATTTTTGTTATAGATTGCAGACATCAGAACGAATCCCTAAAAACAGGACCTATCGATATTCGTTTGGAAATGAGATCATCAATGAAAATTCCCTTAAACACTTCGGCTTACTGTCTTATGCTGCATGATCTCATTATTGAATATAATCCACTTAGCCAAGTAGTCACCAGAATTGTTTAAAACATAAAACATAAAACCTCAAAATAAAAAAAATATTAAATACAAAAAATAAACAAAAAATTCTTTCTTATTTTAAATCTTGGGTTGGTTTTTGTTTTTTCACTTTTACGAACGTGTATCTATTATCTTTCTTTAGCTAAGGGGCGTTTTCTTCAAATTTTTCTTAGAATTAAATCATATTAAATGTAGGTACCTATGCATTGCACATTCTGATTAAATAGCCGTCATAATTCACACAAAAGAAAAGAAAAAACGCATTATCACTGTTAGAATGCTACTGATATGTGTCGCATATTTCCGGATAGTCAATGCATGTTTATTCCTGTACACTCATGCGTATAAAATTATCGCTAGGCTTGCTCGGTTATCATTTTTTTCCGAAAATAAATTATTTATCACTATTAAAATGCTAGCAGACATTATGTGTTACACAACGTTAAAGGGCTTCCATCACACACATATATATATTTTTGCTAGCACACAGTATCATGGGTACAGAACCCAACGTATCGAACAACACGTATGTGTTATTAACACCTGCAGCACAACTAACACGATCACTATTACACTGAGCCATCACCCCACTTAGCCACCACCCACTTACCGATCCAACAACTAGGCCATTTACCTACAATAGCCACCACCCACTGACCCATCCACCAACTAGGCTTCAAGCCTATACGATCCCTTTTGCACTGAAACACCGCCCACTTAGCCACCACCCACTTAGCGATCCAAAAAACTAGGCCATCTACCTACAACACCACCACCTAGGTCAGAAACCTGCATGATCCGTATAACACTGAACCACGGCCCGATTATCTACCACACAATTGCCACCGCACACTTAGCCACCACCCACTTAGCCATCACCCACTTACCTATCGACCAACCTTTTTCACCCTCACCTGCCGCACGTGTCTCACCTGCCTCACCTGGGCACACCTGTTCACCTGGCTCACCTATCGCACCTTTCTCACTTGTCTCACCTGTCTCACCTGTCTCACATGTCGCACCTGTCGCACCTGTCTCACCTGTCTCACCTGTCACACCTGTGCACACCTGTTCTCACCTGTGCACACCTGTTAGCCACTTAGCCACTGTTCTAGAACGCCCTTAAACCAACTACTTACAACCGATAGACAAGTGGTTGAATAATTTATAATAACAATAAGGGTATTTATGCAACGAGATAATTCTCCGCCTTGCCAGAAAAATGTAACTTTCCGCAAGATGTTTACATGAACACCCCTTTAAAATACTTTCGTAAACGTGGGAAATAATCCAATTAAACGTCACAAATGACTTATCCCAGGTATCAGTTTCATTTCGGCACTTTTCGCAACAAATTTGCGAGATAAAATTATCTGTTTTGCAGAATATTTTCGCCATACAAGTTTTGACAGTTCATTTCTAACGAGATAAAGTTATCTAGTTTACCAGGTATATCTGGTTTTACGCCCAGTACGATATTATTATAATAAGGGTATTCATGCAACGAGAGAATTTTCCACTTTGCAGAAAAATAAACTTTTCCGCAAGATGATTACATGAACACCTTTTTATAAATACTTGCGTGAACGTGGGAAATAATTAAATTAAACATCACAAATGACTTATCCCTGCGTACCAGGTTTATTTCTACACTTTCCGCATCAAATTCGTGAGATAAAATTTTCTTTTTTACTGAATATTGTTCCCATCCAAATGTTGACAGTTAATTTCTACCGGGATCAAATTATCTGGTTTACCAAGTTTATCTGGGTTTTAGGCCGTTGCGTTGGGTTTAAATAAAAGTTTGAAACATGTGGGTGGAAATAAAACCGGGAGTTGTTTTCTTCTTCCAACTAATGCTTTTTAAAATCACTCATAGCTTTTTTTGTTATCAAAATGTTTTGTTGGTTTCTATAGTACAGTCAACGAAGGAATTTTGCTTGCAAAAAATAGTGCTATCTGGATTATTTTTTTATATCGTAGGGGATACCCTCAGGTATAACATACCCAAAGTCCCCAGCCCAGGGCCACGAGCTAAAATCGTGAATATTGGCACAACCTAACATGTAAGCGCAAAAGTCTATACTACATAATTAGAGACAAATAAATTGTCTATAAAAAAAGTTATGTTCATATTTTCGATAGGGTTAATAAAAAGGAAGATGCGGGGGGTAGAAAAGTCAACAAATCTGAAAAAAACTATTATTGTCTTAGATATTGAATGTTTTTTGACCAATTTACTTGGAAAAAACAAAAAAGATAAATACACATTTATTTACTGTTATTTTATCATATAATGGGGCTGAGAGTGGAGTTATCAATTCTTTTTTTTTCTATATATCTGAAACTATTCGAAAAAGTTGATGTATACTAATTTAGACAAAATTTAAATAGCAGGAGTTGTTTTCATATGGCGCCAAAAAATTATAACGTTTTTTTTAAGGAGCATAATACAAAATTTATTTGCCATATATGGGGGTTATTTCTCCCCCTTTAGAGAGGAGAGGCATTTTTTTAAAAATAATATTAAAAAAACAACGGCAACACTTACAACAAAAAAAAAATTACCTTTTTTGATATCCATTGTTTTTGTAAAAAATTAATTTCAAACTCAAAATTAAAAAAATTGAAAATTTCGTTTTTCATTTTTTTATTTAAATTGTAAAATAAAATGCGGAATTGGCTTTTATTGTTTACTACCCCTATTAATTCTTAATTGAAAACTGAAAACTAAATGGTTCTGTGTCTCCTACTTTTTGAGAAAATTGAAAGTTACGACGACAATTTTTTTGATTTTTTTTTTAAATTTTTGTTATTATTATACTGTGTAGTATGTGATAGTAGTGTTTCTTTGAACTTGAGGGTAATGAATGAATAATTTCTTTGAACCTGCAAAGCAAGCTACCCAAGGTACTATGATAGTGGTAGAGGGTACCCGTAGGTATAACATACTCAAAGTCCCCAGCCCAGGCCGCAAGTCTTAGACAGGAGAGGGGGGTACACGTCCCCTTTTGTAGTTTTTCTTCCACATTTGGGAAACTAAGCATAATAGAGGCAAAGTCAATACCACATAGTGAAAGAAAATTAAATTCCCTTTCAATAAAAGTTATGTTCATAGTATTATAAAAGTAAACTAATTTACAAACATTAAATTTCTAAGGAAATACATTTTTTTTAGCTTTTTTTTTCGATATTTCTACTCCCGCATCTCTATTGCTTCCAGCAAAAATATGAGCATAACTTTTATTGGAAGGGAATTTAATTTTCTTTCACTATATGTTATTGACTTTGCCTCTATTATGCTTAGTTTCCCAAATATGGAAGAAAAACTACAAAAGCGGACGTTTACCCCACTCTCCTGTCTAAGGCTTGCGGCCCTGGGCTAGGGACTTTGAGTATGTTATACCTTAGGTTACCCTCTTCCACTATCACAGTACCTTGGGTGGCTTGTTTTGCAGGTTCAAAGAAATTATTCATTCATTACCCTCAAGTCCAAAGAAACACTACTATCACATACTACACAGTATAATAATAACAAAAATTTAAAAAAAAATCAAAAAAATTGTCGTCGTAACTTTCAATTTTCTCAAAAAGTAGGAGACACAGAACCATTTAGTTTTCAGTTTTCAATTAAGAATTAATAGGGGTAGTGAACAATAAAAGTCAATTCCGTATTTTATTTTACAATTTAAATTAAAAAAATCAAAAACGAAATTTTCAACTTTTTTTTTTTATTTTGAGTTTGAAATTAAAGTTTTAAAAAACTATGGACATTAATAACTTGATTTGAAAAGAAAATAAAAGAACGGAGTTCTGGCTTTCTGGCTTTTTTTTGTTGTAAGTGTTGCCGTTGTTTTTTAATATTATTTTTAAAAACATGCCCCTCCTCTCTTAAGGGGGGGAGAAAGAACCCCCTTCTATGGCAAATAAATTTTGTATTATGTTCCTTTAAAAAAAAACGTTATCATTTTTTGGCGCCATATGAAAACAACTCTTGTTATTTAAATTTTGCCTAATTTAGTATACACCAACTTTTTCGAATAGTTTCAGATATATAAAAAAAAGGAATTTATAACTCAACTCTCGGCCTCATTACATGATGAAATAACAGTGAATGAATGTGTATTTACCATTTTTGTTTTTTCCAAGTAAATTGGTCAGAAAACATACAATATCTAAGACAATAACAGTTCTTTTCAGATTTTTTGACTTTTCTACCTCCCGCATCTTCCTTATAATTAACCCTTACGAAAATATGAACATAACTTTTTTTATAGAAAATTTATTTGTCTCTAATTATGTATATAGACTTTTGCGCTAGCATGTTAGGTTGTGCCAATATTCACAAAAATCTAAGAAGGGGTACCTTTAACCCCCCCTCCTGAGCTTAGCTCGCGGCCCTGGGCTACCATATAAAAAAATAATCCAGAGAGCACTGTTTTTTGCATTTATTTTATAATTTTGAGTCTTCGTTGACTGGGCTACTATGAAACTTTGGAAGTTATTCCATTCTTCAATTAAAAGAACTCTTCGGACTGCTGTAGGATTATGAAATACGGTAGACCGGTAGGTCTTGAAGTGCATTACAAAAAGAAAATTTGAGGTCTTCCGTTTATGGGCTTGGTATCCTATCCAACAACTCTCTTAGAATCTTTATCAATTATGAAGCACTTCCGAATTCTGTAGAAAAATGAAATTCGGTAGAGTGATATGATTTGAAGTTCATATAGTATAAAGGAAAAAAGATTTTCCATTCAGGGGGAGTGGCACCTAACCTACCCCCCCACTTTCTCAGATTTTTGTATCAATTATATGGGTAACGTACTTTGACGTTGAATGATGACCTTTTGACTTTAGAGATGCTCGTGTTCATAGTGCATCGAATAAAAACAATGGAGCGTATTCAGTCATTTTAGGGGTGTGTCTAAGTTCAACATAGGTTTAGTTGAATTTTCAGACGTTGATTCTATTGTTTAAGTTTATCATTTCAAAATATTTGAAGCTGTTTGTGTAGTATACCAAGTTAATTATCTTATACAAATATAAAACCACAGTTTGTAATTAAAATCGGTCTCTATCATTCAGCCAAAATTGCCTTAAACTGTAGTTTAGTTAAACCTGGGTCTATCTGCGACATATTCGCAGTCTATCTGGGGCATATTCATATGCCCCAATATCTAAGCAAAAAAGAAGTGAAATCGGATAAAAAAAAATAAACAACTCCAAATTATGTGAGTAATTTATTAGTTAATGATTTGATTACTGAACCAAAATTTCAAGGTTTACTGGCAAGTGGAATTTTATCATTTTATTACTAAATTCCTCAAACTTTGAAAGATTTTTAAATATTGACCAGTAAACCATAGTAAAGTGATTCAGTGAACCAACTCTAATTAAAAATATATGTATTTGAAACTGTCCAGTTTCACAGTGAGCACTTACTAGAATAAGTTGCACTTAAGTTTTGCATATTGGTACTTTTTGGTAATTTTCGCAGTCTGAGTTAGTGGCACTTAAGTGTAATTCATGCAGGTAAGTGCGAATTTTGGGATTTTGTGTTCTATATTTCGCACTAAAGTGCTACTACTGTTACTGTGAAACTGGGCCTAAAGCCTTTATAAACATAGAGCTACATAGGTATACGTTTAGATTTAGATGAGATGATTTTTCACGACTTTCTTGTTGTTACAATTATGGTTTTGTATTATACATGACACAACACTGATAGACATTGTTGATGCCATAAAAAAAAGTTAGTATTATGATTGTCTTGTTGTTAGTTTCGACACCCATACAGCCAAACTGACAAGAAAACAAAAAAAGCCTTTTATATATTAGTTAAGATTAAAAGTTAAGTTTTCCGTAATAAAACACGCGTATCATTTCATAGACGTGACTCAAGTGAAGTAAGTTGTGCTTGGGTCCTTCATTTTTAAATAAAGCATTTAACAATAACTTTTTATACTTATAAATATTTGTTCAAAACTTTATATCAATTCAAAAAATAACATACTTATTTTTATAATAAGATTATTAAATTATAGTTAGTGGATTTCTGTAATCATTACAAATTTATTTAGTGACAAAATCACTTACTAATAGTGATTAGAATTCATTAAACTTTAAATTCAAAACATATATATTTTTTATTAAACAAATTGATATTTTCGAAAGTATCTAAGTGTAATCCAGGTGTAATTACTTCGATAATTCAAAATTATACAATTCAAAATCTTTTTGAAGTAGTCTCTGGAGTGACAGATGTATCATCTCTTGGCTCCGTACCCATGTTCTGTAACTCAGGCGGTAAGTTATCGCATCGTTAAAAAATGAAACGATTCGTTCCCGACTTACCGCCTCTGGAAAAAATTGGTTTTCTGTAACTCAATGGTCCCGGTCTACATTGAACGATTTTTTCAGAGCTGACAACAAATTGTTGTTGTAATCGTGTGCGTCTGAGAGGTACAGCCGACAAGTTCCTTCCAGTTTCGAACGATTTTTCCATTCAGTACTGGAAAAATCGTTCAATGTAGGCCGGGACATGCAATAAGTTCAACTTGGGATATTTTTTGACTGGAATTTCTATTGGAAGGCGATAAGTCGATGTCATTTTGCCATTTCAAAATTAAAAACCAAAACAATTGAAAGTAATTTACCTTTTTTTTCCGCAGAGAAAAATACAATTTCTATGCAAAGTAGCATTATAAACTAAATTCAATATAAATTTATCCCTTAAATCAGAACTGTCATCTTCACTAATCTATCTCCCAAACAAAAATGATTTACGATAATATATGGTTAATTGAAATAGAATCAGCCTAGCTGGACGGGATTCGTAGTACGAATGTATTACGACGGGGCCTGTGATAAGGTTGAGTATAAAATATAAACAAAATTTGTTGAAATTTCAATTTTCTCAAAAAGTAGGAGACACAGAACCATTTAGTTTTCAGTTTTCAATTAAGAATTAATAGGGGTAGTGAACAATAAAAGTCAATTCCGTATTTTATTTTACAATTTAAATTAAAAAAATCAAAAACGAAATTTTCAACTTTTTTTTTTTATTTTGAGTTTGAAATTAAGGTTTTAAAAAACTATGGACATTAATAACTTGATTTGAAAAGAAAATAAAAGAACGGAGTTCTGGCTTTCTGGCTTTTTTTTGTTGTAAGTGTTGCCGTTGTTTTTTAATATTATTTTTAAAAACATGCCCCTCCTCTCTTAAGGGGGGGAGAAAGAACCCCCTTCTATGGCAAATAAATTTTGTATTATGTTCCTTTAAAAAAAAACGTTATCATTTTTTGGCGCCATATGAAAACAACTCTTGTTATTTAAATTTTGCCTAATTTAGTATACACCAACTTTTTCGAATAGTTTCAGATATATAAAAAAAAGGAATTTATAACTCAACTCTCGGCCTCATTACATGATGAAATAACAGTGAATGAATGTGTATTTACCATTTTTGTTTTTTCCAAGTAAATTGGTCAGAAAACATACAATATCTAAGACAATAACAGTTCTTTTCAGATTTTTTGACTTTTCTACCTCCCGCATCTTCCTTATAATTAACCCTTACGAAAATATGAACATAACTTTTTTTATAGAAAATTTATTTGTCTCTAATTATGTATATAGACTTTTGCGCTAGCATGTTAGGTTGTGCCAATATTCACAAAAATCTAAGAAGGGGTACCTTTAACCCCCCCTCCTGAGCTTAGCTCGCGGCCCTGGGCTGGGGACTTTGGGTATGTTATACATGGTAGCCCCTACCATATAAAAAAATAATCCAGAGAGCACTGTTTTTTGCATTTATTTTATAATTTTGAGTCTTCGTTGACTGGGCTACTATGAAACTTTGGAAGTTATTCCATTCTTCAATTAAAAGAACTCTTCGGAACTCTACGGTAGACCGGTAGGTCTTGAAGTGCATTACAAAAAGAAAATTTGAGGTCTTCCGTTTATGGGCTTGGTATCCTATCCACCAACTCTCTTAGAATCTTTATCAATTATGAAGCACTTCCGAATTCTGTAGAAAAATGAAATTCGGTAGAGTGATATGATTTGAAGTTCATATAGTATAAAGGAAAAAAATGAAAACTGCAGATTTTCCATTCAGGGGGAGTGGCACCTAACCTACCCCCCCACTTTCTCAGATTTTTGTATCAATTATATGGGTAACGTACTTTGACGTTGAATGATGACCTTTTGACTTTAGAGATGCTCGTGTTCATAGTGCATCGAATAAAAACAATGGAGCGTATTCAGTCATTTTAGGGGTGTGTCTAAGTTCAACATAGGTTTAGTTGAATTTTCAGACGTTGATTCTATTGTTTAAGTTTATCATTTCAAAATATTTGAAGCTGTTTGTGTAGTATACCAAGTTAATTATCTTATACAAATATAAAACCACAGTTTGTAATTAAAATCGGTCTCTATCATTCAGCCAAAATTGCCTTAAACTGTAGTTTAGTTAAACCTGGGTCTATCTGCGACATATTCGCAGTCTATCTGGGGCATATTCATATGCCCCAATATCTAAGCAAAAAAGAAGTGAAATCGGATAAAAAAAAATAAACAACTCCAAATTATGTGAGTAATTTATTAGTTAATGATTTGATTACTGAACCAAAATTTCAAGGTTTACTGGCAAGTGGAATTTTATCATTTTATTACTAAATTCCTCAAACTTTGAAAGATTTTTAAATATTGACCAGTAAACCATAGTAAAGTGATTCAGTGAACCAACTCTAATTAAAAATATATGTATTTGAAACTGTCCAGTTTCACAGTGAGCACTTACTAGAATAAGTTGCACTTAAGTTTTGCATATTGGTACTTTTTGGTAATTTTCGCAGTCTGAGTTAGTGGCACTTAAGTGTAATTCATGCAGGTAAGTGCGAATTTTGGGATTTTGTGTTCTATATTTCGCACTAAAGTGCTACTACTGTTACTGTGAAACTGGGCCTAAAGCCTTTATAAACATAGAGCTACATAGGTATACGTTTAGATTTAGATGAGATGATTTTTCACGACTTTCTTGTTGTTACAATTATGGTTTTGTATTATACATGACACAACACTGATAGACATTGTTGATGCCATAAAAAAAAGTTAGTATTATGATTGTCTTGTTGTTAGTTTCGACACCCATACAGCCAAACTGACAAGAAAACAAAAAAAGCCTTTTATATATTAGTTAAGATTAAAAGTTAAGTTTTCCGTAATAAAACACGCGTATCATTTCATAGACGTGACTCAAGTGAAGTAAGTTGTGCTTGGGTCCTTCATTTTTAAATAAAGCATTTAACAATAACTTTTTATACTTATAAATATTTGTTCAAAACTTTATATCAATTCAAAAAATAACATACTTATTTTTATAATAAGATTATTAAATTATAGTTAGTGGATTTCTGTAATCATTACAAATTTATTTAGTGACAAAATCACTTACAGTGAATAGTGATTAGAATTCATTAAACTTTAAATTCAAAACATATATATTTTTTATTAAACAAATTGATATTTTCGAAAGTATCTAAGTGTAATCCAGGTGTAATTACTTCGATAATTCAAAATTATACAATTCAAAATCTTTTTGAAGTAGTCTCTGGAGTGACAGATGTATCATCTCTTGGCTCTGTACCCATGTTCTGTAACTCAGGCGGTAAGTTATCGCATCGTTAAAAAATGAAACGATTCGTTCCCGACTTACCGCCTCTGGAAAAAATTGGTTTTCTGTAACTCAATGGTCCCGGTCTACATTGAACGATTTTTTCAGAGCTGACAACAAATTGTTGTTGTAATCGTGTGCGTCTGAGAGGTACAGCCGACAAGTTCCTTCCAGTTTCGGACGATTATTCCATTCAGTACTGGAAAAATCGTTCAATGTAGGCCGGGACATGCAATAAGTTCAACTTGGGATATTTTTTGACTGGAATTTCTATTGGAAGGCGATAAGTCGATGTCATTTTGCCATTTCAAAATTAAAAACCAAAACAATTGAAAGTAATTTACCTTTTTTTTTCCGCAGAGAAAAATACAATTTCTATGCAAAGTAGCATTATAAACTAAATTCAATATAAATTTATCCCTTAAATCAGAACTGTCATCTTCACTAATCTATCTCCCAAACAAAAACGATTTACGATAATATATGGTTAATTGAAATAGAATCAGCCTAGCTGGACGGGATTCGTAGTACGAATGTATTACGACGGGGCCTGTGATAAGGTTGAGTATAAAATATAAACAAAATTTGTTGAAATTTCGTTTCTAGCTAATTTTTTATCCAGTGTATTTAAAACTGTTACAAACAACCCAATTTAATTTTAATTTTATAATTTACTTAGTACAAGTATATAACAAAATAATTATAGTAATAATAATAATATCTTAAGACTAAATAACAAATGAGATCTTAAAGCTAAATTGAAGAAAACGATTGGGATAGAAAGGGTAAGAGAAAGGTTATGATAGGAGAGCAAGTTTGAGAAAGGTTTTTGAGAGGTTTAAATCAAAAATGTTGGAGTTATTTACTTTGCGAATCATTCTGGTAATAGGTTCATTTTGGCCATACTTTGTGCGATGGAAGGGGACATAGAAGAGGGGAGTGGTTCTCAATTGACGATTACGAGTATTCGGTTTGAATTTATTAAGTAGACTTTCATTATCAATGACTCCATTCAAAAGCTGGTGTACAAAAACTATATCGGCATTATCGCGACGTCTACTTAGAGTTTGTAAATTTATTAGTTTTAGACGGTTTTCGTAAGGTGGTAGATTATATGGGTCACCCCAACAAAGGCCACGTAGGGCAAAGCGAATATATCTACGTTGAACGGCCTCTATCCGCTGATTGTGAACATGGTGGTACGGAGACATACTACGGAGGCGTATTCAAGAAGAGGCCTGACAAATGTGACATAAAGAGCATTAGTAACATAAGGATTTGAGAATTCTTTCGACCAACGTTTTACGAAACCTAGAGTTGAGTTAGCTCTATTGATAATATTATCATAGTGAGCCCGAAAATTGAGTTGGCTGTCGCATATAACACCTAGGTCACGAATGGAAGTGACAAACGCAACAGGTTCATTCTCAATGAAATATTGACGTTGAGGCAAAGGAGGGCGTTTTCGGGAATAGGTAATAGCCTGGCATTTATTCACGTTCAATTCAAGAAAGTTGTGTTGGCACCAAGTAAAGAAATTGTTGAGGTCAGCTTGAAGTAATTGAACATCGGCCATGCACTTAATATGTTTAGATATACGCATGTCATCAGCGTAGATCTGGAGGTCAGATCCTTCAAGGATAAGATCCACATCATTAATAGACAGTAAGAAAATCAGAGGACCTAAATGACTGCCTTGAGGAACCCCTGATGTTGGGCAGATAGGGGTGGAGCTGCATGATCTAAAAAGAACTGTGTATCGACGATCATTTAAATATGATTGAATCCATGAAATAAGTAAAGGTGGGAAGCCGTAGCGTTTCAATTTAAAGATGATGATGTTATGGGAGACTTTGTCGAATGCTTTGCTGAAATCTGTTGCAATCGCATCGACTTCATATCCAGATTCTAAGGAGCAAATGACATCTGATACGAACTCAGTTAGATTGGTGGTCGTTGATCTACCGCTAAGAAAGCCATGTTGCTTAGGAGAGACAAGTGGTTTGCAGTGAAGGTGCAAAATATCGTAAACTATGCTCTCGAACATTTTAGGTATGCAGGAAAGTTTGGCAATGGGTCTATAATTAGAGATATCGTTTTTGCATCCTTTTCTATGAATTGGGATAATAAAAGAGTCTTTCCATGCTTTTGGGAATAAACCCTGGGAAATAGAGAGTTGGAAGAGATCAGTGAGTGGTTGAGCTAAACTGGAGGTGCAGTTTTTAAGAACAACAGCAGGAATCCCATCGGGACCCGATGAAAAGTCGTTCTTCATCAAGCGGATTTTATTAATAACTGAAGACAGGCATATATTTATGGAAGTAAGGGGGACTTGGGAGCATCTGTTCATGTGATAGAAATAGTTAATATCAACCTCTGTATCTTTAGGAGAAAATGCTTGACCGAAGAAATCAGCAAAAAGGTTAGAAATATATTTTGGATCGGAGGATGAGTAATTGTTGTATTTTAGTGTCGAAGGATAACCATCAGACTTTCTTTTTGAATTTATAAATTGAAAGAAGTGTTTAGGATTTGAAATTAAATCAGATTGAGTTTGAATAATATAACTGGTGTATAAGGACTCACTCAAGTTGGAAAAGTTGTTATAAACTGAGACATAATTGTTAAAATCATGAGTAGACTTCGAGTTGAGATATTTTTTCCAGAGCTTATTCCTCATATTTCTGAGAGAGCGAAGTTCCTTGGTGTACCACGAAGGGGAAGTAGTAAAATTCTTCTGAGGCAGCAGAGGTATAGATTGAGAAAAGCAAATTTGGATCTGTTCATAAAAGGTGGCAATCTTAACGTCGATGTTAGAGTCGTTGGTTATGAAATCAAAGTTAATGTTCCCAATAAGATCATTAAGTTTATCGAAGTTTGCTTTGCGAAAGTTAAAAGATTGTGACGTAAGGGAGTATGGTTGGATATAATCGCATTCAAAAGCAAAGGTTAGGGAAATTGGAGGGTGATAATTGTCGATCTTTAAAAGGATATGGTGACTTTGGATGACTTCGGTATTATGAGCATCAGATGAGAAAATCAGATCTAGCTGTCTGTGTAAGCAGTTTTTTACACCACTCATTTGGGCGAGATTAGAAGAAAGTAGGCGGTCAATGAAAAGAATCTCTTTTTCCGAGCAGGCGTTGGACGAAATGAAATAAAGCTCATCATCAGATACTTCCCAAATTAATCGTGGAAGATTGAAGTCACCCACGATTATTATATCATCTTCGGGATTAGAAATATCAACAACATGATCAACTGCATCAACTAGAAGCAGGTATTCAGTAGTTGGCTGGGAGGGTGGGATGTAACAGCACAAAATGTAGAGGGAACGCTTGGATACACAGACTTTTACGAATATAAGTTCAAGGTTAGCTGTGTTGGGAATAATAACCAGTGAAGAATCAAGACTAGAATGAAATGCCAATAAAACACCACGTCCGGAGGAGGAGCTTCCAAGCGGATCAATGATAGGACTTGCATTTGAGACTAAAACATCCTTACGGAATACATTGAAGTCGGAATTAAAGAACTCATTGTTATGAAAATCTGGTGTAAGGTTTGCTTCTGTAAGAGCGTAAACGTCAAAAGGAAGTTTTTGGGAGTTTAAGTAAATATTTGAACTTTTAGTGCGTAATCCCCTAACATTTTGGTAGTATAAAGATAAGAATTGGGTTTTCGGCTGGTCTGAAAAACGATTGTTAGGAACGAAAGGGGCTATTAACGTATTTTGTCTTAAATTGCGAAAGCTGCATAGAATTAACATACGAAGCATAGGCGCAAAGATCGTTTTCAACATCGGATGGAGTGAGATTAGATATAATCTTATGATATTGGGTAAATATTTTGAAGAGATCAAACATATTAGTCGGAAGACCTTCTTGATGTATGGATACCATTACGTTAGTTCTTGTTACGCCATCGACACAGATAGAATCGTGTTTATCGTGAAGGTATGCTAGATACAAACGCACGTTCGCATAAATACGGGGATTTCTAAGGCGAGCTATAACATAGCGCCCATTATCGTTTAGGTCAGCGAATTTTTTTGTTATTTTGACCGACGGTGGAAATAAAGGATCAAGGAAATTATGTGAGGTTTTAGGAGAGTTACAACTATTAGGAGTATTTGGAGTTGTTAGATTATGTGGTGGGTTAAGAGTATGAGAATGGATGAAGTTTGGATATTGTGGTACAGGAGATCGATTGGGTATAGATGGATTTGAGCTTTGGGACAAAATGAAAGAATCACCAGAATGTTTTGCTTTTCTAGGAGCTGTAGTCGGGACAGAAACTCTACTTTTTTTGAGTTTATTAGGATCTAATATAGGGCCAGTTAGGACAGGAGGTGGTCGTTTTTCGTTACTATTACTAGTGGAAGGACAATAGTTATGAGAGCGAGAATTAGACTTAGAACTAGACTTAAATCTAGAATCAAAAAAAGATTTATTAATCCATGGATAGATTGTTATGCCATCAAACTTAGGAACCTTGTTGAAAGGTTGTAAAAAGAGCCATTCGTACTTAGTTGGTATCTCAACTTTGAAGGATCGTAACTTTTTTGATAAAGGTTGAATAGGGACATCTGAAATACCGTATTTCTTGGTGAATAAAGTTTTTATCCAAGATATGCTCGGTGCCTTAGAAGCGCATTTCAAAAATAAATACGATGAGGATTTTGCATTCGAATGTCTCAAACGCATAAGACGGTTTGCCCATTCACGGTCTGTCCATAGTGTCCCAAATTTTGTAGTAGAAGAGCTAATAATGGCATTTTCGTCGGAGGTATTCAGGTCTTGCAGTTCAGTATTAAGCGAATCGTTTTTTTGGATGTTTTTCGAAGTTGATGAGATTGTACAGTTGGATGATGGTTGTAAAGTAACAGTTGGCAATAGTGTTGGTGAAGATAGAGACTTATTGTTGATGTTAGTATGCTCGAAGGAGGTGTCCAGGTCTTGAAACTCTATGTGGAGCGATTTGTTGTTGTTATTGATAGACAGGTGTTCAGTCAAGCTATTTTGGTTAGGTGAGCGTTTAAATTCTTCTGATATATTGGATATTGCAATACGGGTGGCAGTGGATTCCCTTATTAACACATCAGCAAGCGCTAACGAATCACTGATGATTTTATCGTGCGTGTTTGTTTAGTCTAGGCCGATTGATTTTACAGCATTTGTTTGCTTATTCAAAGTTCTTTCAACCATTGACAAAGTGTCTCGCATCGAGTTTATTGCTTCAATATTTGTTGATAATTCTTGCAAAGGATTTATGGCAGCAATAGCGTTCTTAATTTTTATAAATTGGGTGTTTAGGTGGTTTGGAACCAAATTAATATTATCAACACATTCTGAAAATTTGTTGAGGGCTTGTTTGGATAGATTTTCAATGTTAGAGAGTTGTTTTGTAAAGATGTAGTGATGATTTTCAAGACTCCTTGTGGTGGATTCATTATTCTCGGCCATAAGTTGAATTATTGATGAAGAACTATTGCGAATCTCGTTTTTTAATTCTGAGATGGAGTCAGAAAATTGTTCAACTCGCTCATTGTTACATTTAATTGCAAGCATGATGTGTGATAACGTAATGGTCTTACAATCATCGCAGAGATATTGAAAATTAACTGAATATTCCGTTAAATAAGTCTTGGCTCTTTTGCTAAAGCCAGTACAAACAGGGTGGAAAACTTTACCACAAATACCCCTACAAGGTACCCAATCATTAGTCTTTTCATTTAGGGTGCAGTCATCATTGCCGCAATGGGATACTTTATCCATTTCTTAATCGTTAAATCTCGAACGAGTTAAAAACAATTGCAGTTTTTTTTTTTTTTTGTTTAAAAAACAAAAATCAAACAATAATGTTCGTTCTAAGTGTACTGGAAAATATTGATATTTCCTTATCCTAGAAGGTAAGACTGAAAGCAAATGTAGAAAAAGTTAGTTGTTTAGAGATGAGGTTAAGCATTTGCAATTCAGTCACAATCAGCAACATTGGATGAGGTAAAAGATGATTTTTGCGCTGGCAGTAGCCAGCGAGAAGGAAATAGCATGCAATTAACGGGTGTAATGAATTTGAGAGATTGAACATAACAATAAAAATTGCAAATTGTAATTTTGGTAAAGCGCAACAGAGACAGTATAATGTTTATGTTGAAGTATCACTCAATCAATATGCACAGAAACTTTTATTTTATAGAATTTTTTTCGCAAATGAATTGATTTTTAATTATTAAAACAACAAGTATCACTTGGGTGCGAATGAAAAATACAACAGAATAGTTTTTAAATTGTACACTTGATCAGTTTATGAACTTGAAAGTTTAATAAAACACCATAAAATTCGATATTTATCGCAGAGGTAAATCGGATCGGATCTGACTTATACTACGTTTCCGCCAACCACTGCCCGAGATGTATGTAATGAGATTTGTTTGGTGTTTCCACTGCACAAAAAGAGGATTATGGCAAAACATTCAAATGGTGTTTCACTTTTTTGATATGAAGTGGAAGTGAGATAGATAGTTTCTGTTTACAATTTCATCTGTCAATAAACGAAAATAGGTCGGTTCCACAATTATTCTTCAAAAAATAAAGTTTGTTTGATTTGACAAACTAATGTTTCCAAGTAGATTTGAATGAGTTTTGTTTGAAATCTTCATTTGAGGAGATTAAAATTTGTATAGTAAATCTTTGTAGATTTCAAGGAGATTTGTGATAATCTTGCTAAATCTCGGTTTAGTGTCTGGTGGAAACGTAGTATTACGTCATTAAATCATTATCCAATTGTTTTTTATCCTCTTTCTTTCTTTTATAGGTTTGTGGTCAATGTTTTACCCATCGTGAAACTCTAATTGCTCTTCTTTCACGTCACATCGACATGAAACGCTACAAATCTTATGGCTATGATCAATTCTTTTGCTGCATTTCTGGGCTCAAAACACACAGATCAGTGCGTCCAGAGACATGTGGTCGCGTTGAACTCAATGCACGTGCAGTCGGTCCAAGAGTAAGTGTTATCAAGGGAAGTGTTATATTTGAACCCCAACCAATATACAATGCAAGGCTAGCAAAAGTGCTGAAACCTTGCTTGGAATCGTATATTATAAAAAGGATCCTAATCAGACTAAGAAGGTCGTTAGACAAACAATTAAGAGTGAACCCATCACCATAATGCCGTTTGAATGAATGTTTTTTTTTTTTTTAATTTAATTTAATTTAATTTAATTTAAGTGAAATTTTGTTTTTTTTTTTCATTTTCCTCATGTATGAAATTAATTAGTTTTTTAAGTGAGAAATTGTTCGAAAATAAAGTATTGCATCGTGTTTTTATATACTTTCTTTACATAAACATGTTTTTTTTATTATTTTCTTGGTATTAAGTAACATTTTAAACAAATTAACAAATACAAATACATCGGTAGAGGATCTCTTTCGCCAAGTTTAAGCTCCAAATCCTCCCGAAATTTATCTAGAGGCAATTTACGTTCGGCTAGCTCATCAAGAACATCCCGCAAATTTAATTTGACATTTCCGGAAACCGGAATGACCCTTTCAAAATTGATAAGTTATGTTGGGCGAATCTCTTCTGGGCATTCTGGCAGACCTTTCTCCAGATCAACAATAGGCCAGTGGTAGTTTTCAAGTAATTTAGTTGCTTCATCCATGTCCATTTTGTTCACAAGCAAAACACATGGTTTCTGGAGAAGTGTTTCGTCATAGAGTTCGAGTTCTTTATTGAGGGCATAGATGTTTTCTAAAAAACACGTTTTTTATGCGAAGGACTCAGCTGAAAGCCAAATATGTCGACAACCATGAGCAGAAGACGGGTGCGTTCGATGTGTTTGAGGAACTTGTGACCCATGCCGAAGTTGGCATGAGCGCCTTCAATCAAACCGGGCAGATCGGCAGTAGAGATGGTACGAAGGTCTGGATATTCGACAATGCCAATTTGTGTGCGAATTGTTGTGACTGAAAAAAATAATAGTTGGTAACTTAATAACGTATAAAGACAAATCTTGAATTATAGAGGATCTTACAAGGTTATGAAGCAATCTTTGGTTAAGCATTGGAAATTGCTTCTAACAACGTACTCATGCCGGCATTGGAAATCCAACTAAACCCACACCAGCTATAAGCTTCAGATTAAATTAATAGCTCTTTGTTGTCCAGCCTTGCCAATGAAGCCACTTCCGGTACATCCTCCCATTCCACCACCAGCTGCAATGCAAGTTCAGCTAAGACTCGTTATTGTAAGAACAAGCTTTACCCGAACTCTCGGTTCTGTCGTGGTGTCTCAGACTCCAAGGTCCGTATTTTTGATTTGGGCAGGAAGTAGGCTACCGTAGAAGACTTCCCGCTATCTGTGCATTTGTTCTCTGACGATGAACAGCTTAGTAGTGAAGCCCTTGAGGCTGGACGTATTTGCTGCAACAAATACCTGGTAAAGCACTGCGGTAAGGATCAATTCCATATTCGTATGCGTCTCCATCCATTCCACATTATTCGCATCAACAAGATGTTGTCATGTGCCGGAACTGAAAGGCTCCAAACTGGAATGAGAGGTGCTTTTGGTAAACCACAAGGTACTGTTGCTCGTGTCCACATCAGACAGCCAATTATGTCTGTGCGCTACAGCGATCGTTACAAGGCATCAGTTATCGAGGCTCTCCGTCGTGCCAAGTTCAAGTTCCCAGGAAGGCAAAAGATCTACGTCTCAAAGAGATGGGGACTCACCAAGTACGACCGTGAGCGTTATGAGGAACTCCGTGATGATGGTCGTTTGGCACCCGATGGTTGCCAAGTCAAATACAGGCCAATGCACGGACCGATTGCCGCCTGGGAGAAGGTTCAACATGAAATTTACAGTTTGATCGGTGTTTCCGAAGAAAGTGATTTTTTATTGAAAAGAAAATGAACTGGCAAAAAATACATCTTATGCCTCAATAAAATATTTTTATTGAAAAAAAAAAAGTTGATCCTTCTTCATTTCTTCATTTAAATCATCTAAGACTTTTCCTTTATCGTCAATAACTTATACTCCAATTGGAACTTCGACTTTTTCGTCCATGCCTCGTCGACCTAAGATTCTTGTCTTGCTACGGTCCTCTTACTCTCAAACTTCTTGACAGACTATTCAGTGTCACACCTAGCAATGAAATAAACACAACTACCTTGTCCACCAGTACCCCCGTATTGGGGAACACCTTTTCCGCCATGTCCACCATGGACTGTAGGACGGAGATTTTCAATGAAGGTCCCATATAGGGGAGGTACAGAAATGATAATTGCAAACATAAATTGGGTTTGAGTGATGATTATACCTTTTTGGGAGTTTATAGCAGGAAACTGAAAAGTTTCACCATGATTGTTATGGAATCTAGAAGTTTTTTCTGGATTCTGGAATCTGTTGGACAAATTGTAGTGTCGAAAATCTGCTGTTGATAAAGTGAATTGTCAATATTTTTCAACCAAACGAGAATTTCTTGACTAAATATCGATTATTTGCTCTGGGATATTTACACTTAAAATGCAAAGCATTTTGTTTTATATTTTGTTAATAGTATTGCAATAACTTTATAAATATTTATTTTCAAAGGCCTAAAAAATTAAATTGTAAAATAAATTAATATGTTACCATTTTTCTGTATCTTTATGCTTACTCACCATCTCTTAGGTCAGCGATAAGTTTTGACGTTTAAAATGATAAACTTATCGACCTTTAGAGATACAGAAACCCATTTTATCGCATTTTTCCAGTATTTCTATTCCGTTTGTTCCAGTCGATAAAGTTATCGCCTGTCAAAGTTACAGAAACCCGTTGATACAAGTTTTATCGCTTCGCAAGTTACAGAACATGGGTAGCTGTAGGAATTATGATTCGATTGCTTTTCATCAAAATTCCTCTTTGAGAAAATATTTCTTCTTTAAAGCAAAAGATCTATCGGCAAATCTTTCTTATTTTCTGGCCATCCTCGAAGGCAGAATTCCTTAAGCATACTCAGTATTTTGTCGTTGGCTGATCTTACTCAAATCTCTTCAATCTGCATGTCGTCAAGGTCAATATCTGTTGTGATGTCGATTTCTGAAATCTCATGGAAAATCCTCTCTATCTCGTAGATTTCTTCTTCGTATACAGCTTTTTCAGGAGAGTTTTCCGTGAAATCCACATACCTTGATAAGAGATCTGCAATGTACATGCGTTTGCCTTCAACATAATTGAGAGTGATGTGATATCGTTTCAAACTTAAAAGCATTCTCTGTATTCTTCGTGATGCTTTCATCAAGTCCTTATTGAAAATCGTAAGAAGTAGCTTGTGATCGGTTTGCGCAATAACTTCTTCTTTGCCGAAGATATATTTGTTTGTCGAATTGCTTGCAGGCAAATAGAATCGCCAAACATTCTTTTTCGATATCGCATATCTCTGAACATTCTTTTTCGATATCGCATATCGTTGTTCAGTGAAGGTCAATGCTCTGGATGCGACAATACTGGTTGTCCTTCCTGCATGAGAGTCGCTCCTAATCCAGTTCCACTGGCGTCGCATTGGACTCGACAAGTTTTGTCGAGTCGTAGAACTTCAATACAGGGTGATTTGTGACCAGTTGGTTGATTTGGTTGAATGATTCTTCTTGCTGCTTTGTCCAGATAAATTCAGCTTCGCTTCTGGAGATTTTGCGTATAGGTTCCATAACTGTTGACAACTTTGATAGGAATTTTGCCAAGTATACACAAAATCCTATCAATCTTTGGGCTTCTGTTGTATTTTGCGGTGCTTTAAGGTTTAAAATTGATTCGATTTCAGCAGGATCCGCTTTTAAACCGCTCGTCGTAAGTTTATGTTCATTAAACGGGACGCTGTCTAGTTTTATTTTCGCTTTGGATATATTCACCTTAAGGTTCATCTCTCTGCATCGCTTGAGTAAATTATCCAAGTTCTTGTCATGATCTCTTTCAGCTTCTTCTATTGTATCTCCGCTGCCTATTACTAGAATATCATCCATGATGTCTTCGATGCCATCTAAGCCGTGGAGGACTTCCTTCTGCTTTTTCTCGTAGATTTCGGTTGCTGGTGAAACCGGCAATGTACTGGCCAAATGGTGTCCAGAATGTTATTAGCTTTCGCGATTTTTCATCTAGTTGACACTGCCAATAGCTATTTTTCACATCAAGGGTTGAGAATACTTTCGCTTTCGATAGATGTGGTAAGATTTCTTGCATTGTTGTTGATTGATTGTGTTCACGTTTGAGAGCTAGGTTGAGATGGTATGGATTTAGGCAAATTCGAAGCTTGGATTTTCTTTTGACAAGAATGATGTTCGAGATCCATTCTGAAGGTTCATTTACACGTTCTATAATGCCTCTTTTCGCTAGATCTTTCAACTCTGTCTTCAGTTGTTCTTTAAAGAGTACTAGAATTAGAATACGCCTTGGTGTTTGCTGAACTGGCTTTACATTCGGGTCTATAGTAAGCATAACTTCTCCTGGCATTTTTCCATCCCCTTAGAATACGTCTTTGTACTTTTCAAGTATATGTGTTTTGTATTCTTGTTTAGTGGTTTTCTCTTTGGTCTGAACTGTGGCCATTTTTTTGTATCTTGACCAGATTTAATACGCTGCACGTGTTCGCGGATAGTAAAGGCTGCTGCTCAGATCCGACTATTTGGAACAATAATTTCAATATTCTGCCTTCGTGTTCGCATTTAAGGCCTGCTGTTCCAATGGGCTCTATAATGTTTTCACCAAAGGATTTAAGTCTTACGTTTGTTGTTTTCAGCTTCGGATTTTGTTGCCGGTAATTTGTTGAAAGTCAGGTAATCCCATAACATTGATTGATGATCCTGTATCTAGCTGACAGTTCTTGTACAACTTGCTGTCGTTGATGAGGAAGCATAGTTTGGCTGTAACTTTACTTTTTCTTTCGCTTGTTTCGTGCACAGTTGTTATGTATTCTAACGATGAGTTGTCAGACGAATCTTCTTCTTGAGTTGTAAGGGCTTTTTCGCTTTTCTGTCACCTTTCTTTCCTTTTTTTTGCTTGCTCTGTTTTTGTTTTCTCTACAGTAGTTTTACACATTTTTTTAAAGTGGTTCATTTTTCCACACGCTGAACATTTTTCGCCAAATGCACGACAAACGTTTTTGTTTTGCAAATGGGTGCCTCCGCAGTAAAAGCATTTCTTTAGCATTTTCTCTGTTTTGACGTTTTTGTGAGAAATTTTGCTAACAGCGATTTCTTGAGTGGCTTGTACTATGCGATCGAGGTGCATGCCTGTTGTTGCTGCTGGCTTGCAAAGATTTATAGCAGGACTCAAGGTTAAATCTTTACAGCCGTATTCATTAGAATCCGCTGAACAGATGAATGGTTATGCACTGCATAAGGACTTATGTAGCCACTATACAACGTTACATAAATTGTTATGCATAAAATATTTTTCAACCCATTATAGTTATAATGAGCTTGTGTCAAAATTAGTACCATAAAGGAGGAATCTAGTACGTTTTACTTTCAAAACTGACAAAGGAGACCCAGCTGCCTGTGTGCTGTGTGAAAAATCAATAGAAGTAATTGTGTTGGCGACTGGATTGTATCTGGTTTCTTATTAATTTCTTTTAAGGTTAGACCGCACACAACTGCAGCGGAACTACACTTCACGACGCGGCAAAAAATTATTTGTATGAAATTGTGTGAGCTATATCGCACTAAGCGGCAACTGAACTTCATAAAATTTCATACAAATTATTTTGAATCGCAGTTCCGCTGCAGTGCAGTTCCGCCTAGAGCGGTCTAACCTTTAATGTTATTATAATTATCCTGTTACTTTTTTATTTTTTTGTGTTCGCAAATAAAATTAAAAACATTTGAAACAAAAACTAAATCGTTTTTGATTTATTCCATGAATTGTTCCATTCATTCACATCGTGATGTATTTGTTGGGGAGAAAAATAAAAGGGTGGTGCTTATTTTGTAATGCTTAAAATTCATTTGTATTTTCCCATGAAAGTGATGAAGGTGAATCTTTGTATAATTTTATTTAAATCACGCATGCGGTCGAGCATTTGCAAAAGTTGTAAGATTTGATGGAAAATCTTTAAATTTTGCACATTTATTAAGTAGATTCTATAAAATAAAGTGTACAAAAAAATATTCTTAATTTTATTTAAACAATATCAGAACAAAAATGTACAATAAATTAACAAAACCAACATTATTTATTAGGGGTATTCACGATCTGGTGCAACGGGCCTAGTAAAAGTGCGAAATTTTATTTTTTTTAAGTGGATCGTGAACGCACTTTTCTTATCTTCTTGCAACACTAAAGCAAATGTCAAAATTAGTTTGACATTTGTTATTTGTTTTTATTTCGAACATATCTGAAAATTTCAATTTGATTTAATTTAAATTTTGTTCATAAAATGATGCCAAAAAAACGGAAAAAGAAAATATTACCAAATCTTTATTATCGTCCGAATTTTAAATGGAAAATAATAGTAAAAGATGATGACGACGTCACATCAATACAATCAAGATAGCAAATTGGATGTATCCTTTGTTTCTGTTTAACGTAATCAAGAAAGAGTGAGCTGTCAAATACACAATTTACAAATTTTACAATGTTGTATTTTTCTGTTGCAATAGGTTTCGGGTATTGCGAAAGTGCAAAACTGTTGTAAGATTGCACCTTGTATATTTTGTTGTTGTAGTGTTGTAAGATTTTACACTTTTGCACTTTTACAATGATACAAGGCCAGTTGCATCGGATCGTGAATACCCCTATTGTTATATTTTATTTTATAAAATATTTTGATAGTCAGATTTCAACACCTCAAATATTATTAAAATAAGGGCCCCCCTAATATATATCTACATTATTGTTGTGTGTGAGTCAAAGTGACATTCCGATACTAAACAACCCTTATCTTGGCTCTATACAACCTCCAAACGCGTTTAGCTTATGTTGCCTCTATTCAACGTTGCATAAGTTTATGAATAAGGTTTTTGCGTTCAGAGGCATTATAAAGAGTGCATAGCACTATGCACTCGCTATAATTCGTTTATGCATAAGGCTGTTAATGTCTAGCATCTTTCGTCGCAGACGCTTGTCTTTGATGACAATCGATTGCATCGCAGATACTTTTCGTTGTCGCTTTTTCTGCTTCAGTAAGCGGCAAAGTATTGAAAAGATGCACTACTTCAGCTCCGATACAAGTGAGAAGGCTGGCTACTCGCAATTTGTGGGTTTTTACATCTAATGCAGTGGCGATTTCGCAGTTTTCATACGCTGCTCCGAATTTTTTAAATTTATTTGGTTGCCCGAACATATTGCTGATGGTGTTGGAAGCGCCACTTTGTTCTTTTAGTTTTCTTATTCTTGTGTGTGCTCTTCTAATAAAATTTATAAAATAAAAAATGTACCTAACGTACACTTGTTTATTAGCTTTTTATTTTATTGTTACACATTTGCTTTTTTTCTTTTATTTTCTTTTTTTCGTTTTCCGCTGCCACCATGTTAATTTATGTCTTTATCTGTAAATTAAAAGTTAAGTTTTCCGTAATAAAACACGGGTATCATTTCATGGATGTGACTCAAGTGTCAAGTGAATTAACTTGCTCAGTGATGCCAGATAAAATTTAAAAAACCCACTTAATTAAAATAAAAACATCCCACTAAATTTGTACCGAGTGGAAAAAAAACAACCATAATTTTTCTACCAACTATTACATAAATAATTAAATAAAAATTATATAATATTTAGTAAGAAAAGTGAACGAATACTTTCTTCTCATTTATTCAACTCAAATAAATAAGTCTTAAGATTAAAAACAAGGGTAATAAAGAAAACAAACACTTAAAAATATTTGTTTGGAAGATGAGTGATCTGGTTGTTCATTAATAAAAACAAAATACAAAAAATAAATAGTATAATCTAACAATAAAAACGCTCACTTATGTAGCAAACGACGTCTACAATGATGTAGCGCATAATCACATCTGTTTTGAATTGTAAATTTATTCGAGACGTGTTCAACGCATATGAAATTTATATTTTTACTGAACTTGTGTGGTAGCTGACTTTAAAAAAGTCAAAAAACCAGAAATAAAAACTTTTCAAATGCATTGAACGCTCCCAAAAAAAAGTCAAAAGTCAAAAACTGACATGCGGTGCGTTCTTTTATTAACCATAGTTAACTATGGTTTTAACTATAGTTAACAATGGTCGTTCCTTTATAACAAAATAGTTACGATTTGTAACTATATGACGTCATCACATCGTTCCTAAATTCAGTTTATTAGTGTCAAATAGTTACAATTCGTAACTATTTTCAACTCATCTCCATGATATGAGTTGAAAGTGTTGATCTGTCATAGTACATGGGCGAAGGATTGTTTACAAAAAAATAAAAATTGAAGAATCAAAACAAAGCTTTTGGTGAAGTGAAATGAATTAAAATTGAATTTTCTACCATTTTTAATGAAAAAGGAGATTATATTGTAGAAAAATAACATGATTTTATGGTAATTAACGATAAAATAAAGTTTTCCAAAGTTTTCGTTTGACAGATCAACAATATCTAACAATAAATCGTTCCAAAATGAAATGTAACAATTTCCAACTAAATCTAACAATGACACTTCAACAATTATTTTTGACATATCAACCATAGTTAACTATGGTTAATAAAAGAACGCACCAATGGGCAACCCATATGTCATCTCAAATGCAGCTTGTAGCGCTGCCAAAAGTTAAAGTTGACTCAACTTTCACGGCAGACAATTTTCTTACTACAGCTACAGCTTCCCATTGTGTTGATGTATACCATTTTCGTATCTTTCAACTTTGACAGTGCTACATGCAACAGCTACAGCTACACCATTGTGTTCGGCCAGTAAACCAGAAGGATAAATGCAAACATACAAACATAAAGTACCCCTAGCCACTGACAGCAGAAAAGGCACCATACGCCCGTTATAAGTTTCAACTTTCATTATGAGATGACTAATAAGCACAAGTTATTTGTGCGAGGGCAAGTTTTTGAACAAAAAATATGTTCATGTCTTAGAGTTAGGCAAAGGAGATAGAGACAAACAAACATCTGATGGTTCTCTGCTTATCTCTCTGGTCTGGAGTGGTTTTGTTTGTAGGAATGTAAATGTGGTAGATTGTTGTTGAAATCAGAAAACTGCAACAGATTTTTTTTCGGAAAAGAAGAAACGACTGTGTCTGTGTGCAGGATGGTCAAAACAAATATAGGTACATAGGAAGGGGAAGGTGGCCTAAAATGCCCCCCCCCCTAAGGAAAATGTCTCATAACTCGGAAAAAAGTGACATTCAAACTTAAATTTTATATTCTTTGGAAAGTTTAATCAATAACGCTTACATTTTTTTTCTTTACGAATAAAAAAAAATCCAAAAAGTATTTAAAGTATTTAATTTTCAAAATGCCTTCAAATTCCAACGATCAAAATTGTCCGGGTAAAATGACATACTAGTATGCAATCTTACCCATGCAAGTAAACCAACCAGGCAAGTTGACCAAAAATCATTTTCAATTTAATTTAAACTTTATTTAAAACGAATCAAAGTTTAAAGTAAAATACACATAAGCAATACTCAACAAAAAAATAAAGTCAATAATTCATTTAAAACAACTTTAATTTATAAGTAAAATAAACATAAACAAAACTAAAACACCAAACATTGGACGTTTTGGATGCATTTAGGGCTTTTGATAATGCGTCCTCAGTCCTCTGCCTACATGTAGATCGTTCATATTTTTCAAACATTTTCACTGTACAAAAAAATGAAAATGTAAGGGTAAGTATAAAATGGCACACTATGCCATTTTGCCCGTAAGTAGGCCAGTTTGCCCGTTTAGGATTTCTTATTTAATTTTTAATTCCGAAAAGACAGAAATAGTTTTAGACCAAACAATTTCAGTAAATTAAAACGAAATACTTAATACTTACATGCATTTAATGCTTTCTCCAAAATTCACCGCTTTGTATACAGTTTTTTGTCAACAAATTTTTCTAAAGATTTTATTGTTTCTACTTTTGGAGATGGCTAGAGACATTTTGATCTGTCGAATTGCAAATACTATCTTAAAGTTCCTTACATTTCGTATATATTGGTTCTACCAGATAAACTAAAGAATTGTGTTCACAAAACCTTTAAAATCTGTTCGATTCTACGATTTCTAGCGAGGGAGCATTTTACCTTAGTGGGCCATTTTAGACCACCTTCCCCTACTACATACATAATATATGAATGAGTGAAAAATAATTTTGGAGAAATATAGGTACATTGTTATATCAAGTAAATTCGCGAATTTTTTCCCACCATAAAAAAAAAAGTTTGAAATAATTTGTTGTTGACGCCCAAACCCAGCCTCAGCTATTACTTTAAACCGTTCAGCATGGCATTACGGATAACGTCTAGGGGAACTAGGCTATTGACACCTGGCGTGCTTTCCACGCCACCTGCATCTCAAGCGCTTAAGCTTCAAAAGGTGATAGAATTATTTTCGATTTGACGTTCAATGTATTTCCCATAAGAGAAAACGAAAAAAGCGCCTGATGAAAATTTGTTATACCAAATTATTTTATATCAACGGGTATCCATATTTTGATTGAAATAGAACCAACAAATGTGTAAGCTTATAAATCAACCCGAAAATATATTAAAATAGATAGCTAAAATGCTTTGCTTTGTAAATGAAAAATGTAAACAAACCACCCTTACAACCAGAAACAACAACAAAAGTACTCGATTAGAAATAGAGAAAGGCAGAGGCGTAGTCACGATTATTAAAAAAATATGTTTGTTCGTAATTGATTAAATATCTTCTTGTGAAAAAATTTTTAAAATAAATATTTTACAATTGGCTATTTACACATTTCTTCTTAGTTTACAAAAGAGGCAAGGTATGAATGAAGGTCAAGCTCGATCACTCTTAATTAGTTCCATTTTTAAGAAGAGTTTACTTTAAAAGAGTGCTAACTTTTTTTTAAATGGAGGATAAAAGTTTTTCTTTGCTCGAAATTACGTTAAAAACCTAATCTTAGAAAGAAACCTACGTGGTAGGATACAACAAACGAACACAGAGAAATCAAATGATGCCCCTATAATTTATATTAACTTTATATTAACCTGCGCGTACCTAATACAAAAAAATAAAATGAAGATTTATATCACTTAAGTGCATTATAGGTGACTCCTTTTGATAATTTGGAAAACTAATTTATGTTGGCTTATTACATTTACTTAAGTGAGCGGTTTTGATTGTTATAATTCTATTCTTACGAAAGCAAAAGTGAACGAAATTAATCGAAAAATAGAATACCGCAATTATTGGTGCAACACATATTTTCCTGGTATTATCTTTTTTTCTTACGATCACTAAAGTGGACCTTTAACATTTTTACTTCATTCTTTACTTATAATAAAAAGGAAAATTAATGTTTTATTAAAATCCATAAGAAACTCTAGCCCCCTAAGCTTCTACCTACCTACGCACATGATATCGTTCTGACTGACGCCTTGCATCCATTTTGGAAAACAACAACAAAAAAGCACGTTTGTTTACATATTTCATCTGCAAAATAAAGCAAATTAGTAATAAGTTTCGATATATTTTACGTTTGATTTGCAAACTAGCATGTTTAATTATTCTATTGCAATTATAATACAAACAACCGTTCATATAAAATTAATTTGTTAAAATAATTTTTCTACGAGCTGTTTTTGTTTTTCTCTTATGGGAAATGCATTGAACGTCAAATGGAAAAGAAATCTATCTCGTTTGTTAGTTTCACGCGCTGGCTGCTAGGTGCCGTGACTCCATGTGCCAATAGTGCGAACAGCACCCTAAATTTTGGTTGCGGCTTCCGCGCCCTCTATTATTCAAACTAACAACTAGAGGATAGAAGAGCACATCCTAAATATCAAAGGGAGGAGGAAGAAAAATATTTGTAATACTGACACATTTAAATTTCCAAAATACACACAAAACCATGGAGATAGGGATCAGATCGGATGACCCGAATAATGTGGGAGGAAGAATAGCCGATCCAAAGTGGGCTGATTTTGGTACCGCAAATGGCTCAGGCGACCTAAATGTCATTTCAAATTAATTTGCGTGGTAATATAGTTTTTTTTTGTTTTCCGATCGTTATACTTACAAAGTGTGCCGTAGAATGATACCGCCTTTTGTTTTCTCTTTTCAAATTTTTTTTTTACTTACGAGTCCGAGGATCATCAAAATAAAACCAAGTCAACAAACAATATAGAGATAACACTATAGGGTGAGTTTCAGAAATTGATTATTCAAGTGGTGCTCAAAAGTTTAAATTTTGTTCTTTTAGAAAAATACCCTAAGAACTACCAATTGAAATTTGGCGGTTCCCGGTAACGATAAAAGGACGGGACCGCCACAACATTTTTTTTTTCCATTTTTCGGAACCATTTGTTTCTTGGTACCAATTCCTACTGTGACGTCTTGCTGCTGGACACCAGTTTTGCGGCCAAACTACACTTTCCTCCCAGATACGGTATACGGAAGTGGTACCCACGAGGAAAAGATACTAGTCGCGGCCCTTAGACTAAATACCGGGTGCTCTGCTGTCAAACACCGTTCCGAGAAAACATAGGACCCTGGGTTCGATTTTAACCCCCGAGCACTCGGGAAGCTATTCCCATCATCGCAGTGAGTTCTGAAACAAAGAAAAAAATAGAAAAAAAAGGAAGATAAGATATTTGTCAAAATTTATAGTGTTTCATAGTAAAGTACATAAATCCAAGAGAAAAGAGGATTGCTTTCGCAAACTATTTGACAAAACAAAAAACTCGGACATTATAGCAACAAATTCATAGAAAATTATCGTTTTAAATACACAAAAAAGTTGCGGACAAGGATTTTTTCTTCAATATATTGTTTATACTTATTTCTTTTGTATTTCAATGCAATTACATATTATTTATATTAATTTGATTTAAATTTAAGTGGCGCTGAAGTTTCTATTATTCAATATTTTCTTTTTTTTGGATTTGTTTATATTACTTTGTTTATAGTAAAGTAAGAAAATACCTTATTTTTTGTAAGTGAGGTTTTCCAGTTTTCTTTTGTGATCGCAAACCCCTCATTTGAGATCTTTAGTCTTCCCCCACAGAGCTCTATCGAGGTAGGGAATTTTACTTAGGCGAAAATCCAATTTAGCCGCAATATGTACCAAAAAAGGTACTGTAACTGTTACCTTGAGAAACTCATCACGTCGGTGAAGATGGTGTGACCGGTAGCTGGTCATCGATTTTTTTTTAACTTTGGGGAAATCCAAACAGTGAAGAAGGATTTCGTGGAAGGGTGGCTACGGCACCGCTGCATCGTCATCCGCAGCGCCCTTAAAGTGGTGATATTGTCCGTCCGCAGTCGTTTTGATTTCTGTTCTTTATCTGGCCTGATTTATGTTTTGTTTGCAGGCGAGATTAAGTTTCGGGGGCAAGATCCCCCCATTCCGGCGAGTTCAAGCTGGGCAACCGCAAGCATGCCGCGTCCCCCTAACTTAGCATTCCGTTCTCTTTCTGAACTCTTTTTTTTTAGTTTCCTACCTATTCCTTTTCCCTTCCTTTTCCCAACGCATCCCATCCTCTTGCCTCGCAACAAATTTCCCACCATAAATCCCACCATATATCCCACCATAGAGTTGATTTCGCACTGGTTGCGTTTGAATCGTTTATTTGAAATTAAGCATTGCCATCAAGTATTCATAAGGTATCCCCTCAAGCAAGCGAGCTCGTTTTCGGTCCGCAAACGTATCAAACAACGTATGGACGACTTCGCATTCGGATCCAAATACGGATCGAAAAACTGCGTTTTGTGGCTCAAATTAGTATGGAAATTAGAATCACCACGGAGCCATTATGTGAATGTATTGTGAGAGAGAGAGTTTTTCAATTCACCATACTCGGAGAACCGAAACCAAATGGAATCTAAAACGGTTCCAAAAAAAATTAATGAATTGAGGCATACCCAAAACCCAACCCAAATGTACTAAAAAAACGTCCCATCTAGTCCAGTTTCTCCATTGCCTACAAAAATAAAACAAACAGAATTTTTTCATTGCAAGAGTTTTTTTTTATTTATCATTCATAAAAGGTTTTCTAAAGATTATTTCGCACTAATAAACATGACATATTTCCACAAATATAAATTAACAATTAATAAATAGAAACTTGCATTTCTGATTAAAAATTTGTTCAATGCTTTAACAAGAAAAAAGAGATAAAAATGAAACCGTCTTCGCCACGCTACCTACAAAACTGAACTAAAAAAAAGTGGTGGAAATTAATTAAGGCAAAATGATTGTATACTTCGCCTATGCTCTCTCTATTTCTCGGTGCTTAAAAAAAATACTCTCGATTCTCGTTCTTCTTACATGCGTACACAGAAAATGTGTTGTGTGTGAGACACTCATTTTTTTGGAGTCCCAAGTGAACCGAGAAATTAGGGTCCGTGCTTTTGCTTGAAGGGATGTTCCACAACAACGTCAGTATCCATCGACTTAAAACATGTGTCTAAGAAAGGCAACAACAATTCTTACTGAAAAGCTTAATTGTTGTTGTCAGAGTGAAACACATCTGCACTATAGGTCGCAAAAACCTTCCAAATTAATATTTCAATCAAAGTGCACTAAAGAAAAAACAATTTTTCTATTGTTATTGTTTATCTTCTTCTACGTTAATAATACTGACGCACTTAAGATAGTCACCATATTGTATTCAACACTCTTCACTTCGATCACAAAAAAAAATTCAATACTCTCCAACGAATATAAAACAAGTTAATAGAAAAAACATTTGAACATAAACTTACTTTTATCGGGATCTGGATCCGGATTACCTTTAACACGTAATACAAAAACAATTTGGGATCCTGCTTTCTATATGGATCTATTTCAAGATCTAAGAACTAGTTTTAATTCTCAACACCAGGTGACTATTTTGATTCGTTAATGTTGTCAGCACTGCGAAAAAAAAAACAAGACCCAGATCCACATCCCGATAAAAGATAATAGCTGCGTTTTATTATCCACCAAGATCCATATGGATCATCCTGTGATAATAAAACAATCCAAATCCCACAAAAATTTTGCATTTCGATTGTGGTATTCCTGAGTTTTTTGACATGTAAACAAAAAATAAAAATGAAAAAGTAGTTGAAGTAAGTGTTTTATTATCTTTTATCGGGATCTAGATATGGATCTTGTTTTTTTTTTACAGTGCAGACAACATTTACGAATCAAAATGGTCACCTGGGTGTTTAGAATTGAAACTAATTCTTGGATCTTGAAATAGATGGAGATAGAAAGCAGGATCCTACATTGATTTTGTATTACGTGTATAAATTAATCCAGATCCCGATAAAAGATAATAAAACACAGCTATTATCACAGGATAATCCATATGGATCTTGTTGGATAATAAAACGCGACTAATAGCAAGTTATTGGTAAAAACCTGCAATACTAGAGTCAATTTAACAAAAACAAAATTTTTAAAATTAGCACAGTAAAGGCTTGACTACATAGGCCTACTTTCGCACAAAAGTACAAAAGTGAGAAATAAATATCTATTGTGTGGCGTATAAATATATAGACACACGACTTCACAACACACCGGTTTAGCCAGTCTTATATACACAAAAATCATTTGTAAACGGTGCCTTGCAGCCTTATCCTGGCAACCTCACTGTTGCCTCACAGGTCAGAATAACCTCATAACTCGTTGTGAACTCGTCTCATAAAAACTTAAAAATTATGATCTGCTCCTTGGCAGATCACAACTCACGTTGTTCTTGTGAGGTTTATTATGAGGGCTTCCACAGAATCCGTAACAAGCTCACAAAAAATATTGACCTGTGACCCACACAACGGCAGAAAAGGGCTGTAATGCTAGGTTTCCACTTGTCATTGAAAAGACGAAAATTGACAAACTTTCCAAGACAGGGTGAGTTATAGTTGCTCGCTACTACTACTTTCTTTGCTTTTTGTGTTGGTAAAAGCCACCCTATCCTGGAATGTTTGCCAATTTGCGTCTTTTCAATGACAAGTGGAAACCTAGCATTAGTGTACAACCAGAGTAGAGCGGAGAGCAAAGCTGTGATGCGTTCTTTTTTAAAGTTAACTATAGTTAACTTTCATCGTTCCTTTATTATACAAAAATTACTTTGAGTAACTTTAGGACTTCATCGAGTCGTTCCTAAATTCAAAGTTAGAGTGTCAGAAAGTAACTTTTTGTAACTTTTTTCAACTCATCCCCGTGATATGAGTTTAAAAGTTAATCTGTCAAACACAACTTAAATTGGAATGTTTTCATTTTGTGGTTAGCTTGTGTTTTTTTTTCGTCTTTTAGGCCATGTTTCAATTGCGTTAAAAGTGCGTTAAATTTGATCACATGGCTAAATTTTGACATTAATGAGGTGAATACAGTCGTCAAAATTTAACCTACTCAGGAGCTCTTTTAAATTTTAGCTAGTGGATAAATGTTGACGTTTGTATTTAGCTTCTTGCACATTACTTACACCATCGACCTATTTTACCTGGACTGCTAGGAGCCAACATCACGGTGGTTCCCTTTACTAAATAAAAAATCGATACACCAGCGGCAATTTAAAAACGACTTAGTTCGTTCACAGTGAGTTAAATCTAGTATGTGACTTTCTCACGCTCTAATAGCCCTTCCGAACTAGCCCACTGTGTATTAATACATGTCAAATTAAAAGTGGGAAAGAATTCCACTGCCAAATTTGTTGGAAATAATTGAATTTTCATACTTTGCTTCCACACTTGCTTGTATTATTAAATTACCTTAACCTAATAAAAAAAAGTGTGATAGAAAGTGGGATAGAATTAGAACCATTCTCAAAAATCTGCATGTAATATAATTGGAAAATGTTTTCAGTTTTTTAGTTATTTATTTGCAATTTAAGTTTCTTTTTTTTATCGATTTTGATATTTGGATCTGTTTTCTGAATAATTAACTTTCTTTCGAAATTGTATTCTTCTAATTTGGTAAATTATTTAATAAAGAAATGTGTGCCGATAAAGAATTAACTAAAAAATAGCAAAATCAAATTGCAAATATTTTGTTTAATGATTCGATTTTATGCAAAAATGAAGTTAATAGTGATTTAATTTGTAAAATAATATAGGCATTTTTAAAATGCTAATACAATTTTTTTTTTTTTAATTTGATGCAATAACAATTTTTTCTTGATTATTGTTTCTCATTATTTTCGATTTTTTTTGTAACCCCTTTCGATTGACGGATCAACTTTATTTTTAACTTTGATCGTTCCTAAATGAAAAGTTACCAAGAGTAACTTTTTTTTAACTATTACATTGCAACTCTTGTATTTGACACATTAACTATAGTAACAAAAAACAACGCACCACTGCGAAATTCATCAGAGAATAGAGCAAAGAGCTCGACCAAGGATGAAGCCCATCCAGAGTGAGGAGCAAGGAGCAAGGAGCAAGAGCAAAGTTGAAGTAAGCAAGCAAGAATTCATTGCTTCCTACTAAAATATTTTTCTGTTGCAAACAATAATGTGCACGTCTAGTTAAAAATCGCAGCGATGAGAGCGGAGAAATCAAACATGTTTGAAATCGCCGCTTTGCTCCCTTGTTGGCTCTTTGCTCCATCTTCGAACGACACTTCACTCTTTGTGCTTTCTTTTCACAAGTCACAACACGTGTTTGATTTCTCCACTTTGCTCTTTGCATTTGCTCACTCTCAGCTCCACTCTGTAGGTACACTAACAGCCCTATTCTGCCGTTGTGAGGCTCACATGTCACGTTTTTTTGTGAGTTTGTTTTCTTATAAGGCGGTCACAATTTCGTTTTCTGTGGAAGCCATAAGAAACGTCACAAGAAGAACGTGAGTTGTGAACTGCCAAGGAGCAGATCATAATTTTTTAGTTTTTATGAGGCGAGTTCACCACGAGTTATGAGCTTGTTTTGACTTGTGAGGCATCAGTGAGGTTGCCAGAATAAGGCTGTAAGGGTATTCACGCAACGAGATAGTTTCCCGCTTTGCAGAAAAAAAATAATTTTCCGCAAGATGTTTACATGAACACCCCATTCAAAATGCTTACGTTAACGTGGGAAAGAATCAAATTAAACGTCACAAATGACTTATCCCAGTGTATCAGGTTTATTTCTGATCTCTGCGCATCAAATTCGTGAGATAAAATTATCTGTTTCGCAGAATAATTTTCTCATACAGATTTTGACGGTTCATTTGTAGCGAGATAAAATTATCTGGTTTCTCAGGTTTATCTGGGTTTTACGCTTTTGCAAGAACACCCCTAATACTTGAAAAACTTTGAAAGCTAAAATAATTTGCGTACATGAACATCGAAGATCAAACAAATTTGAAGGAAGCAATATAGCGGTTTTGCAATTGTAAGCTGTTTGTAAGTCGATGTTTTCAATCTTAACATCCATGTTACGATGTTTCACATGTTTTAACATGGATTTTTTTTTTTCGTCTAACATCGATGAACATCGTTCATCCCTAGTGCCTACTGTCAATAAATGAACATAAAACTACAAAATTTTCAATTCACAACTCGTGGAGCTTGTGAATCACAGATTAAAGAAATAAGAATTTTTAGGAAGTCAACGAAACAGAATACAGCGTAACAAAAGAATTATTTCATTAATGTAAACTAATAAAAACTTTCTTTTTATGAATGTCTTTATTTGTTTCAGAAAATATATTTAAGTTAAATGTTAATTCTTTAAAAAACCCAACGACGTCAAAAAGGGGACTTGGCACCAACTTCACATCACCAATTAGAGTAAAAAAACACTGTTATATTTGTAAGGAATACAATAGGACTGTTCCACATCTTGACCAAAACTGTCAATTGTCAACAATTGTTGCCCAAATGCTGTTCCACACCTCACAAATTTGGTAGTTTTGGGCAGAAGAGCGCGCTCACGAGAGAGTAAAACAATTTCCCCTCCTGACATATTCTGCCCAAGAAATTTCTTTGGGCAGAAATTGTTGGTCTGTCAAATGCCAGGTTGAGGTACGTTGTATAATAAATTTACTGTTGTAGAGTCATCGGTTCAGTTTGCTTCGCGTTGGAATAAAAAAGTACCAACAAATTAGAGGAATAATTGTGTGAAATTGTGTGGCAGAATTTTTGTCAAGAAACCGTTCCAAACTTTTTGGTTCCTTTAGGTACTTTAAATTTCTGTGATTTTCTGTGCATTTGTGTGATTTTCATACCAAAGCCGTTCCGTTACTCAAAAATTTGTTAGTTTTTGACAAAAGCCATCGCTCACGAGTGAGTAAATAATTTTCTTACATAGTGGATAAGATAAAAATCTTAATTTATCTTTCGGATTTTTTGGTCACAATGGTAATGAAACAATCAATTTACATTTGCCTTTCCCGACCACAGTGTGGGAATTCGTTCATCTAGTAGAATTAAATTAATAGCGCTTACAGCTTAACGTTTTTGATAACTTTTTTTTTCGCAAGATTTATCATAAATATGTGAATAATGAAATTTAACTATAATTGCTTATATACTCCGCCAAATTTTTGATGAACAGGGCTATGAAAGTACAAATTTTTGGCAGTTTGGTAGACCAATTTGCAAAAATTAATTACAGTCACAAAAAAAATTTTGTGTGTTTTTTTTTGTATGAGACTCATACTGAATATATAAAAAAAAATAGAACTACAAATACTTACATATTTATACAATTTTTTCATTTACAGAACTCTGAAAGTAGACATTTTTTGCACTTTGGTAGACCCTTCTTAAAAAATGAAATTAACTCACAAAAAAACTTTTTTGCTAATTTGTTTGCAATATTTATTATAAATATATACAAAATGAAATCAAACTACAATGATTTATCTACCTAAGAAAATTTTTGGTAGACGAAGGTCTGAAAATACGCTTTTTATGCACTAAGGTATACCCATCTTAAGCCTAGTACTCTGCTGATGCGAAACGAAAAATCCCATACAAAAATGACATGACGAAATCATATACGAAAAATGTCGTTGTGCTTTTCATTCTGTGGTACTCTGTTCGACCAGCAAAATTGATCATTATACCAGATTGTGTTGACAAGTCTCCACTCTCTTTTCGCAATGAATTAATTGCCCGGACCATTAATTGTGTGCGGAAAAATGACATTTGGGTTTGTTCGTGTTTTTATTTGTTGTTTCTTTCATTACAGCACTGTTTTTGTTTGATTTTTCGTTATTCTTTATTATTCGTAATTATTTAAACTCTCCATGAATATTTTTCTGCTGTGTTTTCGTAAGCATTTCGTTGTCTTTTTGGAGACCGCAGGAAAATTTCGTTTCGCATCAGCAGCGTACTAGGCTTTAAAAAAATTAATTACACTGACAAAAAAACTTGTGGTATCTTTTTTGCTTATATTTATTAAGAATGGACATAAATACTAACCTTTAAAACTACGTTTAAGTTGAGTTGATATGAGTTTAGGGTTGCCAGATAATCAATTTTAAATGGTGTTCAATTTTTCTTGCCCGAGCAAAATTTTGACTTTGAGGTCAATTTTTTCAAAAAAATACGTAATAAACAAAGTTTTTTTATTTTTACCTGATGAAGAAAACAATAATAAAAAAAAACTCGTCGATAAGTGCACCCAAAAACCCATAGATTTTATGATACATGGGAGAATCTAAAACAGGTAAAAAATCGAATTTTGGGTTTCTTACCTATTTTTATCGCAGCACTTGGCAATTGGAGTGGGTTTCCAAGAATTGATAGTTTTTAGGTAATTTTTAAGACTGTGTACTAATGAAAATTGATAAAATTGTACTTGACTTGCTGTCAAAACCCTAATTACCTTACCTCTTCTCAGGGAGCGTTAATTTTGGGGTATCCATGTTTAATGTGTAAATTAACTTAATAAGTGGTATAAATAATAAAGCTTTATGTTTATTACACATTTTTGAAAAAAATTGACCTCAAAGTCAAAATTTTGCTCGGGCAAGAAAAATTGAACACCATTTAAAATTGAATACCTGTCAACCCTAAACACCTATCAGCTCAACTTAAATATCGTTTTAAAGGATAGTATTTCTACTTAAAAAAATTATGAAATGAGGTCCCTACCATTAGCACCGACAGAGAAATTGACCTTAACATGGGTCAGGGTACACAAAAGTTAGACTTTTTTAAAATCGTCAAAAAGTGATGCCAAAGTTGAAAATCAGACTTTACTGTAGAACAATTTTTTTCTTAGAATATGACAAAAATCACATCCCAAAGTATGGCACACGAATAACCGGACACCTTGTGTAGCACTCTTTTTCTTTTGAAGGCCAAATCGAAAATGGAAAAAATTGTATGGGCGTCGCACCTATGCGCAGCAACTTAAAGCGGTTAATTATAGCAGACATATCAGGCTTTAAAATGCATATAGTCTCACATCCGAATAACACTGAATAATTTAATTTTCTCTCTAATGAATGTACAAATTGAATAAAATTACGTTTTTTTTTGTACCCCATCCACCAGCAAATATATTTAAACACCATATAAATTAAAATTTTACTTACTTTTCAATTCTCTGACTTCCTGTTAATGAAATAAAAGCAAAACTTTCAATAAAAATTGAACCACGCACTCACAAAAAAATAAATAGCTAAACCACCTTCACTCGCCAATTGCCACCGAAAAAATTACTAATTGCAACTTTGACATCAATTATCTTTGTTCTACATCACTCCCGCATAACAGTTCTTTCTAAATCGGTTAGTAGAAGGCTTAGGCTCCAAGTAAAATCAACTTTTACTTCAGTTTGTGCATATCATTTTTTTAATTAAATTCCGCTAGATTTGCTAATGCTCACACTGTGACGTTTCGGCAGGGGTTGCTGCCTTCTTCAGGGGAACTTTATTGCACAAGAAATATAAAAAATAGCAGTATAATAACAATTGTATGACAACATTAAAAATAAGACTTACATTTTGTAAAATCTCAAAAATTGTAATAAATTTACATTGAATACAATTTCAAATTTGTGCACTTCAAAATGAAGTTCAGTCTTGTGCTTTATAAAACTTAAAAAGAATAAACAAAAAGCGGCAATTGACGTTTAGTCAGTGACAAGTGAGCAATATACAGCGGATATGTTTTGTGTGTCGAGCTTTCGGTTCATGTTGTTGCAGTTGTTAATGATGTGCAACGTTTCAAGAGTGTATCGGACATCTTCGAAGTCTGGAGAAGGGCCGGGCCAAATGAAGTTTTCTGTAAATAGTTGTTCTCTCTCTCTCTCTGGGTTATCCATTGTCGCCGACTATCGCCAATTTGGTCCTTGATTATTTGCTTGATGAATGTCTGGAAAAAATGGAAGAAAAACCAAGGTTCGTTTCAAAATATGAAGATGACATTTTTGCGATCATAAACAAAGACAAAATCGATGATGTTCTTAGATCCCTGAACGGGTTCCATCCAAAGATCCAATTCACAATTGAGATGGAAAAGAACTGTGAAATAGCATTCCTCGACGTGAAAATTCGTCGGGAGAACGAGGTTCTCGTGTGTAACTGGCACCATAAAGACACAGCGTCAGGAAGACTAATTAATTTTCACTCTTACCAAGCTAAGCACATCATTATCAACACGGCTTCCAACCTTACTGGTAAAGTATTCACGCTGAGTGATGAGAAATTTCATAACGCCAATGAAATAAAAATCACCAAAATACTGCGAGATAATAAGTTTCCCTCCTCAGTTATACGTGGTCTCACACAAACGCAAAAAATCAAAGCTCTACAGAACCTGACAGCGGATTGCCCTTTTGGATACTACAAAAGCGTTGTGTAGTTTAGTTTTAATGACTCCTTTATTTCTTAACACAATAACATTTTGTAATATAAATTTCTTGAGCCTACTTGGTATGGCCTACATGGCCGTCTACCAGACTGACATTTTGAAATATGATTACATTAATAAGAATTATAGTAAGTGTTTGAAGTTTGTACTGATTTATATTACTAAAAATCTTCTTCAACTATGGCTTTTCTATATCGTAGTGCTGTGACAATATAATTGTAAAGTGCATCCCATCCCTGTTCGCCGTTGAGTATGCTGAGCATTTCTCTTTCTTCCATGCTGCGTTTGCTGAAGTATCTCAACCGAAATTCCGTCAGGATTGGGCATATCGCAATAAAATGAAATGTATCTTCACGCGTTTTCATATTACAAAGACTACACAGTAAAGGCAGATCTGGTCGGTGTGGAACAAAATTAAGGTTAAGCAATTCTCCTCTCGCTTTGAAAATAATATTTATTTTATTTAATGAGTTTAATGAGCATCTAAACAGAGAAGAGTTGGCTTCTGATGCATATCTTTGAAACAGGATGCTTCCAAACTTCTCCAGGATCTCATTAAACTTTCTCCAAAGCATTGATGGTTGGATGTTGTAGGACGCGGGTAGTCACTGAGTGGCGTCAACACGGAGATGTCCAGTGATGTAACGAATACTACACATCAATTGTGCTTATTTTAACTCCAAGTGGTAACCATCGGGTACTGGTCTCGTCCATCCGGACTTGACTTGCCAAACAAATAAGCGCGAGTGTTGAACAAGAGACAAAAATAGCAACACTATAAATACTCTGTCGGAAATGACTGGCTGTATAAGTCGGCTGAAGTCCTAGACGAGCCCATCAGAAGGAAGGTGTGCGGCGGATGAATTCATCAGAATCAACGGTGTCACCAACAGTATGGACGACAGAGACCTTACGTGAACTACTCTGAAATATTTAGAGCTGAGGTCGGTAAGGAATTTCAGTACTAGCCAGGGTGCTGAAAAAGAGATGGTGGCGGATGAACCCTTCAAGGGTCAACGGCAGCACTCATATCCCCGTAGTGGGCTACTGGTATCGGATTATCCGGCCTGCTGTCCTAAGGCTACACAAGGATCCGGCCCTCCGGGTCTGGGGGTCGTGTGACGGGTTGGCAACCTACCACATGTAAAGAAATCAACCGCTTCGAATCGGCAACTACAGCCTCGGATAAGGAATGATCAAACGATGACGACTTTTGGCTATCGAACAAGGACAAAGATTGGATTCTGGAATGTTAAAACTCTTCTCGATAACCGCGAAGAAGGCCCTAACAACGCCAGATTCCTCCAACTTGAGAAAGAATTCCTACGGTACAACCTAGACATCTTGGGTCTGAGTGAAGTGAGATGGTTGAGCGCAGGGCAGGTGGATTCACCTTCGAAAAACACTTTCTTTATTTACTCCGGAAAACCAGTTGGAAGCTCCCGATGTTCCGGCGTAGGTTTAATGTTGACTCCAAAGGCGCGGCAAAGTCTTATAACCTGGAAACCCATCAACGACAGGATATTGACAGCCAGGTTCCAGAGTAAACTAAGAAAAATCACCATCATCCAGTGCTATGCCCCAACTGAGGAAGCGTCGGATGCCGAGAAGGACGAATTTTACAGCCAACTTAGCGCGGTTTTCAGAAGCTCGCCGAATGGAGACATCACTATCGTAATGGGAGATCTTAATGCTAAGGTTGGCCAGGACAACACAGCGTTGAAGCACGTTCTGGGTAACCACGGTATCGGGGAACGGAACGACAATGGACAGCGGTTTGTTGACTTCTGTAACGGAAATCAGCTAGTCATTGGAGGTACTCTGTTCGAGCATAGGATCTCGCACAAGATAAGTTGGTTATCCACAGATCGTCAATGTACAGCGAACTTAATCGATCACTTTGCTATTAGCAAGCGCTTTAAAAATTGTCTTCTCGACGTCCGAAACAGACGCGGTGCTGATGTAGGGTTAGCTCGCGATCACCATCTTATGCTTGCCTACGTTCGTCTTCGAATTGCTTCAGTGGATGGATATCGGCAAAACTTCCTGCGTACACCCAGGTACAATACCGACAGATTACGGGATCCTACAGTGCACCAAAGATATAAGGACCGCCTCGCCGCAGAAGCAGAAGTCATCAGCATTGCCACGCCAGAAAATGCAGACCAACACTGGAGCAATGTGAAAAAGGCCTTTGCAACTGCCGCAACTGAGTCTGTGGGTATAAGGCAGAGAAGCCAAAGCACATGGCTTTCTGCAGATACATGGAGCAAGATTGAAGAAAGGAACGCGATTAGATCCCAACTTGCGGCTGCCCCAGTAGGTGAGAGATTTAACATCGAGTCTCAGTACCGTAGGAAAAGGAAAGAAGTGCAGCGTAGTGTCAGACGTGACAAAAGGAGGCGCGTAAATGTTCTCGCAGAACAGGCAGAGGAAGCAGCATCAAGGTGCGACAGTGGTACCGTCTACAAGATAACCAAGGAATTGGTTGGAAACAACAACTCCCGGAAACAACACCTCGTCAAGGATGTAGACGGCACCCTGCTAGTTACGGATGAGGATCAGCTCAGGAGATGGAAGGAACATTTTGCTAGCGTGCTCAACCACATAGGCGATAGCGGAGGTGTTCCAGCCCCTAACCCAAATGAGCTATTCGTAGAAACTAGTTCCCGTATTCGCACCTGCCCTCCCAGTTTAGCCGAGATAACATCAGCAATCAAATCCCTCAAGAACAACAAAGCGGTAGGTTTGGACGGAATTCCCGCTGAGCTCTACCAAGCAGATCCACAAACATCAGCGAAGTTGCTACACCCCTTAATAGCACAGGCATGGGAGAACGAAAGTTTCCCCATTGAATGGAAAAAAGGGATGATCGTCAAACTGCCAAAAAAGGGAAATCTTACGGATTGCGGAAACTGGAGAGGGATCTGTGTCCTCCCCGCGGTGGCAAAGATAATGGCGAAAATAATCTTGGAACGAATCAAAGAACATCTCGATTCTACTCTCGACAAAGAGCAAATGGGATTTCGTGCAGGCTCATCCTGCATTGATCACATCAACACCTTGAGGATCATAATAGAACAATGCGTGGAGTTCCGTTCCCCTCTTCATTTGCTCTTCATCGACTTCGAAAAGGCTTTCGATAGTTTGAATCGAGATTTCATTTGGTCAGCTTTACGTAGGAGAGGAGTACCCGAGAAGATTATCGCCGTTATAAAGGCTACCTACGAGGGTGCATCGTGTCAAGTCTTACACAACGGAAAGGTATCAGAGGACTTCAATATCCATAGCGGAGTTCGTCAAGGATGTTTGCTATCTCCGCTACTTTTCCTGGTGGTTATAGGGGATGTCCTTCATGCAGCTCTAGCCGAGCAAGCGCGTGGAATTCGATGGACGATGTTTTCGTTCCTGCAACATCTTGATTACGCTGATGATACTTGTTTGCTCTCGCACAACATTATGGATCTTCACCATATGGTGACTAATCTGGAATGCGAGGCAAACAAAGTCGGTTTGAGGATCAACACCGGGAAAACAAAAATCCTCAACATTTCTGAATCTTCTTCTCAAGTTGTCGTTGCGGGACAGCAGGTTGAAGCGGTGGACAACTTCCTGTACCTCGGTAGTGTTGTCTCAAAAGACGGCGGTGGTACGGATGAAGATGTTAACTGCCGAATCGGCAAAGCTAAAGCTGCTTTCGGCATGCTGTCTAAAGTTTGGAGGAGCAACGTCTACAGTACGAAGACCAAGCTGCGACTGTTCCGGTCGAACGTAGAGTCAGTACTACTATATGGGTGTAGTACATGGAAAGTGACCGCCTCTGTCACAAGGAAGCTACAAACTTTCGAAAATAGATGTCTCCGAAACATCCTAAGGATTTTTTGGCCGAACACCATCTCCAACCAAGAACTCCTTCGGAGAACGGGCCAAAGTCCTATTGACATCGTGATTAGGAAAAGAAAGTGGCAGTGGATTGGTCACACCCTACGTCGTGGTGCAGACTCTATTGCAAGACATGCAATGGAGTGGGATCCACTCATCCAAGATGGCAGAAGACCTGGAGGCCAGAGAAAATCTTGGCGCAGAACAGTCGACAAGGAATTACAAAAGCTCGGTAAAAGTTGGGGAGAGCTAAAATACATTTCCAGAAACCGAACGAGATGGCGTGTAGCGGTAGTTGACGCCCTGTGCCCCTTAGAGGGGTCAAGGATCTAAGTAAGTAAGTAAGTAAGGCATTGACGGTTGTTCCCTCATAGTTATGTTTATGGTAGTGCCACAAGTTGAGGCAAGGGTAGCCCATTCTCCGAACATTGTTACTTTTCTTTGGATAGCTGCTTTTGAGCCAAATGAGCTATTCGTAGAAACTAGTTCCCGTATTCGCACCTGCCCTCCCAGTTTAGCCGAGATAACATCAGCAATCAAATCCCTCAAGAACAACAAAGCGGTAGGTTTGGACGGAATTCCCGCTGAGCTCTACCAAGCAGATCCACAAACATCAGCGAAGTTGCTACACCCCTTAATAGCACAGGCATGGGAGAACGAAAGTTTCCCCATTGAATGGAAAAAAGGGATGATCGTCAAACTGCCAAAAAAGGGAAATCTTACGGATTGCGGAAACTGGAGAGGGATCTGTGTCCTCCCCGCGGTGGCAAAGATAATGGCGAAAATAATCTTGGAACGAATCAAAGAACATCTCGATTCTACTCTCGACAAAGAGCAAATGGGATTTCGTGCAGGCTCATCCTGCATTGATCACATCAACACCTTGAGGATCATAATAGAACAATGCGTGGAGTTCCGTTCCCCTCTTCATTTGCTCTTCATCGACTTCGAAAAGGCTTTCGATAGTTTGAATCGAGATTTCATTTGGTCAGCTTTACGTAGGAGAGGAGTACCCGAGAAGATTATCGCCGTTATAAAGGCTACCTACGAGGGTGCATCGTGTCAAGTCTTACACAACGGAAAGGTATCAGAGGACTTCAATATCCATAGCGGAGTTCGTCAAGGATGTTTGCTATCTCCGCTACTTTTCCTGGTGGTTATAGGGGATGTCCTTCATGCAGCTCTAGCCGAGCAAGCGCGTGGAATTCGATGGACGATGTTTTCGTTCCTGCAACATCTTGATTACGCTGACGATACTTGTTTGCTCTCGCACAACATTATGGATCTTCCCATATGGTGACTAATTTGGAATGCGAGGCAAACAAAGTCGGTTTGAGGATCAACACCGGGAAAACAAAAATCCTCAACATTTCTGAATCTTCTTCTCAAGTTGTCGTTGCGGGACAGCAGGTTGAAGCGGTGGACAACTTCCTGTACCTCGGTAGTGTTGTCTCAAAAGACGGCGGTGGTACGGATGAAGATGTTAACTGCCGAATCGGCAAAGCTAAAGCTGCTTTCGGCATGCTGTCTAAAGTTTGGAGGAGCAACGTCTACAGTACGAAGACCAAGCTGCGACTGTTCCGGTCGAACGTAGAGTCAGTACTACTATATGGGTGTAGTACATGGAAAGTGACCGCCTCTGTCACAAGGAAGCTACAAACTTTCGAAAATAGATGTCTCCGAAACATCCTAAGGATTTTTTCTCCAACCAAGAACTCCTTCGGAGAACGGGCCAAAGTCCTATTGACATCGTGATTAGGCAAAGAAAGTGGCAGTGGATTGGTCACACCCTACGTCGTGGTGCAGACTCTATTGCAAGACATGCAATGGAGTGGGATCCACTCATCCAAGATGGCAGAAGACCTGGAGGCCAGAGAAAATCTTGGCGCAGAACAGTCGACAAGGAATCACAAAAGCTCGGTAAAAGTTGGGGAGAGCTAAAATACATTTCCAGAAACCGAACGAGATGGCGTGTAGCGGTAGTTGACGCCCTGTGCCCCTTAGAGGGGTCAAGGATTTAAGTAAGTAAGTAAGTAAAGCATTGACGGTTGTTCCCTCATAGTTATGTTTATGGTAGTGCCACAAGTTGAGGCAAGGGTAGCCCATTCTCCGAACATTGTTACTTTTCTTTGGATAGCTGCTTTTAAAACTTTTTTTGGTATCCGATTATCTTCTATTTCAATTACCTTTACAATGTAGTTAAAGTGCATGGAAAGAGTGTCCATAATCAAAGGAGGAATTCCTGTTTCTAGATAAACCATGTAATTTGGAGTATTCTTTGGTAATCGAGATATCCTTTTAACGAAATATCTTAAAAATTTGTCCACAGGCTCAAAGGAAGAATGTCTCCAAACTTGCGACCCGTAAAGCAGGATTGACACTGATGTAGAGCGGAACAACTTTGGTTTAGCACTGTGCTCAACATACTTGTTCTTGATGCACCGTTCCCATACCGACGAGATTGCACGTTTAGCCTCCACCAATTTTCCCTCCAGATGCTTCTTCATATTCAGATTTGAGGTTACCAGAACTCCTAGGCATTTGTACTCGCGCACAATTTCAACTGCCTGGCTGTTATACGCCCACTTTTCGTTTCTTGAATACCTGCTGCCTCTACCTCTGAAAATCATCATTTTCGATTTTTGCAGATTAACTTCAAGATTCCATCTATTGCAATAGACCCCAAGCCTATTTATCATGAGCTGCAATCCATCTACTGTTTCGGAGAAGAGCACGTTGTCGTTCGCATACATAAGGGCTGGAACAGTCAATCCTTCCACAACGATTCCACCTCTCACTTCATGAGTAATATCATTTATGAAAACTATTAATAGGAGGGTGCTCAGAATACAGCCTTGCTTGAGACCAGTAGCTGTTGCAAACTCTTCAGATATAGACTCTCCATCCCAAACGTAAGCTAAATTGTTGTCATACATCGCTCTTAGCACGCTTATAATTTTGCTCGACACCCCTGTCACACAGAGTTTGTAAAAGAGCGCTTCACGATCGACAGAGTCAAAAGCTGTACGTCAGTCTATAAAGAACGAGTATAGTTTCTGTCTCCTTTTATATAAATCCGCAATGTTCCATAATGAAAAGATATGGTCTATCGTCGAGTAACTTTTCCTGAAACCAGCTTGGAATTCTGATAGAATTTTTCTGTCCTCTACCCACTTTGACAGTCTGTTGTGAATGAGTCCAGCAAATAGCTTAGCGCAGGTGTTAAGAAAAGAAATTCCTCTGTAGTTTGCTGGGTCCTCATAGCTACCTTTTTTGTGAAGCGGGAAGATAATTGATTTTTTGAATGCTTCAGGGACTGATGCACTTTCGAAAATTTGATTAAATTCGGATGTTAATAAAAAGATAAAATTTTCCGTTGCGTGTTTGAAGAATTCGAAGGGGATACGGTCATCCCCCGGGGCTTGTTTAATTTGGCATTTGCGAGAACTTCTCTAAAAAAAAGGGGCATCTAAGTAATCATCGCTTATTAAAGGAGCTGCATATTGTGTCAAAGGTCCACTTAATGTGTTATTGAGAAGGCTGATGAAGTAGTCTCTAAGATAAGATGTCTGTAAGCCTAGAGCAATAAAATTAGTTTTTCTATTAAGGTGCTTAACAGCTTTCCAGAACTCTGAAGATGAGCGGGTGTTATTTATAATTGCTACATTTAAGTTCTCAAAGGACAACTTCTTGGAATAGCATCCTATTCGCATCCGCATATAATTTTTTAAAAAGCGCTGTGTATGTTCTTGGTTTAACTGAAAACTTCAAAAAAGTTGTCGTCAACAAATCAAATGACGTTCTTTTGGCATATAAATCCAACAAAACAATAAGCCACCTTTTCACTAAGCTTAAAGTAAAACCGGATAAAGACAAAGCCATGGATGTGATATACAAAATCAACTGTTAGGGCGAACCCGACGATCCTTGCAATCAATGCTATATTGGCACCACAAAACAGTTCCTTCGTCAACGTATGTCTACCACAAATCTGACATAAAATCTAACAACCCTGGGAAAACTGCATTAGCGAGTCACATAATTGAAAGCGGCCATTCTCCAGACTTCGAGGATGTCCAAATTCTCCAAACTGAGCGGCACGCGTCAAAGCGTTACACTCTTGAAACGTTGCACATCATTAACAACCGCAACAACATGAACCGAAAGCTCAACACACAAAACATATCCGCTGTATATTGCTCACTTGTCACTGACTAAACGTCAATTGCTTGCTTTTGTTTATTCTTTTTAAGTTTTATTGACAACTGAAGGCTGTACTCTGGCGGCAAACCCTTGAATTTGGATGTATACACTAGATGACAGAAACTGTCATAAAAAGTATGTATTTGAGAAGAGTGTTGATTAAAAATTATTATTACAAACAATTAAACAATTTAAACAATAATAAAACTAATATTATTGTAAAAAAAAAAGTGAAACATTTAACTCAAATAATTTTAACACAAGAATTGAACTGTGATTTTATTATAAAGTTTATTAAAAGTGGGTGCGATTGCGTGAGTACTCTTGGACGTAAATAGTTTGTTTTTATTAAATAATTAAAGGATAATTAAGATCTATTTTTTTTTTGTTCATATTGTCATTAGGTGAAGAGAATCAAGACCTTTATAATTAGTGGCTACAAAATCCCTCGTCCGCCAGTTCTAATTATCAAGCAGCGATTACTGTGTTCATGTTCCAATCGTGAACGAGTAAGTTGTAACTAGAACTTATAAAATTTGCAAGAAAAAATAGATTTTTTTAATTATTTCTTTAGCTCAAAGCAGGAGCTTATACCAACAAGTAAACGTACTATACATACATAACTATAGTACATTAACCGCAGTCTAGAACTTCAGTCCATCAACCTGTTGGATATGCTGGTGCTCCTTCACAATCATTTCTCAACAATGTAAGTGTTAAATTTTAAGTTTTGGAAGTTGATCTATTTATATTATTATCTTTGAAAGGAGTTGCACAGCATCGGTTGATGCTTACTTTGAAAGTATCAAGAGCAGAATACAAAAAAGGAATCAACCTCGTTTTTTGGATAACCAGTTCAAAAGATACACCCCAAACAATTTTAAGATTTTACTTTTCCAATTGAACAGCGAAAAGCTTTTAAAGTATATCTTTGGAACGTATACCACATTCGAAATAAGTGTATTTCAAGAGTGATTTTTATCAATAAGCATTTTATGTAAAAACTTTTGATTGCTCGTTTTGAGAATACCAAGCGCCGATTACAAAAAGGTATCAACCACGGTTTTTGGATAACCAGTTCCAAAGATACGCCCCAATCCATTTTAAGATTTTACTTTTCGAAGTTAACAGCGAAAAGCTTTCAAAGTTTATCTTTGGAACGGGTTCTCCAATAAAGGCGGTTTATACCTTTTTTGAATCAGCACTTCCTACTCTCAAAAGAAGCATCAACAATTTTTCCAAAGAAGTAGTAATCAAAAAAATAACACTTGGAATACGTATACCACATTCCAAATAAGTGTATTTCAATAGTGATTTTTATCAATAAGCATTTTATGTAAAATCTTTTGATGCTTGTTTTGAAAGTATCAAGCACCGATTACAAAAAGATATCAACTGCCTTCATTCGACAACCTCTTCCAAAGATACAGTCCAAAAGCTTTTCACTTTATACTTTTTTTTTCCTTTTGTTACCATAATTTATTTATTGAATGTTACAATTTTCCCATATGTGGCTGTACCTACATTTTTTTTTATTGCAGACAATTCCGCGCTCTAATCCTGATCATTGTGGAGTTCCCCAGTGCAACTCTTATAAAAAAGGTGAAATTAGCTTTGCAATTATTAGCTTAATTGCACCCGGATTGAAGATTCTTAGTATCCACTTGTTCTTAGTACCATAGTATCTGTTCGCAAAAAAAATCTTAGCTTTGACAAAATGACGTATGTCTGGGCTCTTATTCTATAAATATTTTATATATAAGTGCTTTCAATAATACAAATTCTATATACTTTATACTACTGAAATACATCAGTCAAGTAGAAGACTTATATAGCTGGTAGAAGACAATATAGCTTTTAACGGCCTTTATTCCATACAAATTAGCGTTTCGTTCCGGCGTTCTCACTTGGACTCTTCAGTTGACAGTTAGGGCCTTGTCAAGACGCAATTTTTATTAAGTTCAGTCCAGCTTACATCAATTTTACAGCAAAAATCAAATGTGAACTATATCCAACCCAATTAGAATTTCTAACCAAGAATTGTTGGAAATTTTGTAACCCGTGGCCTGGCATTGTTTACATATGAGTGTTTTTTATAATACAAATTCTATATAATTTATACTACTGAAATACATCAGCCAAGTAGAAGACTAATCATTATTTAATTGGACTTGTTGAATTATTGATTCAATATAGCTTTTAACGGCCTTTAGTCCATACAAATTGGCGTTTCGATTAAAATAATCATGATTAAAAAATTAATCTTAATCATGATTAATGGCGTTAATCATTAATCAATAATCATTAATTGATTACCTTGATTAAAAACTAGATACACTTACAAAAAATAATCTGAATTAAAAAAAAAATATTAATTTTTTCAATTTTTTTGTTTTCATTTCAAGTCTGTAAATAATGCAAATCTGAGAAAAGGTCAACGAAAATTGTGATTTTTGTTTTCATTTTGAGGATTTCATAATGCCTAGCTTACAGAATTTGTTGCTTTAATTAATTCGAACTAATTTTACCATACGGTATGGGTAAAGAGTTTGAATAAGCAATTTGAAAATTTACAAGACTATTGTTAGTCTGTTTGTATTAAAAAACCTCATACCAGCATTAGTCTTGTAGTCAATATTTGTAAAGCAGACACATTTTTACTTAAATACAACAAAAAACATTTAGTTCGCACTTTTTTAAAACTAACTGTAAAGAGTAAACAAAAAATCTTCATAAAATTTTCAAATCATTTTTTATAAAGAATTTATTCAAGAAAGATCTCAAAAATGCACTTAAATTTTATGTGGTGTCATTATTTGCTGAGAAATTGGTGTCCAAGGCAAGATTATCTTTTTCTTCGATAATTCCATCATAACAACAACCTGTTTCAATTTCATTGAAAAGATAAAAAAACATGTTTTATGCACCACCCTGATAGGAAAATAATTCTTATTTTATCATTACCTAAAAACTAAAAAGTTTTTTTCCAGGGCTACACTTGTCACGTTCGAATTCGGCATAAAATTGTAGGTCCCTTCCATTCCTGTCGACAGGCGCACATAGGAATGGTTGCGAGTTGTTAGTCACTAGGCCCTGGTTCTTCACGAGCCGTTGTGCCACCCAATTTATTTATTTATTTTCATTACGCGTTTTAGTTTAAGTCTTATAAAAACAATCATTAAAAAATACCACCAAATCATGTGCAATTTTTGTATATTGCACCAAGACCTACAAAAATGGTAAAAGTTTATCAATGAACGAAACTGAACAAAATTATTTTTAAATCACATGGTTGTTAACTGACCATTTAAAAAAAATGAGCAGGTGTGTGATATTGGAACCCTTTTCAAAAGGTTGAAATTTTCTTTCGATCTCTGTTTTTTTTTGTATACCTTTGTATATACGAAAACCGACAAAATAAAGTTTGATAATAATATCTTTCAAAAATTCTAGCCCGAAAAATCTGAATCTCACACTTTTCTTAGCTCAATCTACCATCATTTAGACATAGTTAAAATACTTAATCAAATAATCAAATTAATGATTAATGATTATGATTAATAATCATAATCATTTTAAATTTGATTATGATTAATTAATCTTAAGCAAATTTTTTGATTATGATTTTTAATCATTAATTTTTAATCGTTAATCAGATTTACTTTGTGCCACCACTGGTACGTACATCATTAAAAATTATATAAATAGTAAATTCAATACTTTTATGAAGAGAAGAAGTGATTAATTTTTTTTATAAAATGGGATTCAATTTTTCAAAATATAGGGCTGCTATTACAATACATTTTTTTTTTTATTTTTTTTTGGTTTTATGAAAATAGAAAACATGTTTTAGGAATCACCCCTTTAAAAAAAAAATACTTGAAAAAAAAACATGTGAAATTGTTGAAATTATATCACTTTGAACGAACGTTTTTCAGTATAACTTTTACATTTTTCATTTTTTTCCAAGGAAGTAAAAGAAAGATTATAGAATATGAATTCAGGCATACAGTGAATCCTTTTGAATTCATGTGTAGCTTGTAAACAGGGAGTTTTAACAGAAAAATTGCAATATTACCATTTTTTAACTTTAAAGTTATGGGCTTCTCACGTTTAATTTTAATATTTTTGATGTTCATTCTTATAATTAGTCTTTTGAATTATCTAAGGCACAGACCGTTCAAAAAAAAAATTATTAAATTTTCTGATTAAAAATAGCAATTTAACATTTCAAGATGTGCAATAATACTGTGAAAAAAGGAGAACCTTTACAGATTCAAATTATTTTTATTATTTTTTTTTTTTGATAGTTTTTCTATTAGATTCAATTACAAAAAAGTCATTACACCCATTAGTTTTTTTTATATAAATTTTCGGAAAAAGGTCTTTTTTGCGTTTTTATACCAAAAAATTCTTTCCACACGCACACAAAGAATTTTGCAGTTCAGAAGAAATCCACTGCAGTAACAGCGCCAACTCTCTTTGGTCTTTCTCCTAAACCAATATCGCGCATGCGCTCTCATATATTATTTTGTTCTTGTTTTTTGTCATTATGAATGATTTTTCGATTTCTCATCTCGCAACATAAACAGAATATTATATATTGTGGGATATTTTTTTGAATAGCTGAAAGTACTTTTGGATGGAGGGAGGAGCAGTAAAAAAAGTATATGGCACATGCAATCGCATATATTTTTTTGTGTCTTCTTTTCCGATCTTTCAAAATATCAAAATATCACGATGGACAGATATAACTTTGAAGTTGTCAAGGACTTTGTCTACCTGGGCTCCACTATTACATCGCAGAATGACATCAGTGCAGAGATCAAGCGAAGAATTACTCTTGCCAACCGCTGTTTCTTCGGTCTAAGAAGGCATTTAAGTAGTAAGGCCCTCTCTCAGAGAACCAAGGAGACTTTATACAAAACCCTAATCATCTCGGTCCTGCTTTATGGGTCAGAAGCATGGACACTGAAAGATTCGGATAAAAATCTGCTAGGGTGCTTTGAGAGGAAGATTCTTCGTGTGATTTTCGGTCCGGTGTGTATCGAAGGAGTATGGAGGAGAAGATTCAACGACGAGCTATACGGGCTATACAGCGACGTTGACCTGGTCAAAAAGCTGAAAATACAGCGGCTGAGATGGCTGGGGCACGTGGAGCGTATGGACAGCAACGCACCTGCCCGACGAGTCTTAGAATCCAACCCCGATGGGGTACGCAGCAGAGGAAGAACCCGTAACAGGTGGCGCAATCAAGTGAATGACGACATCAAAGCACTCGGTGTGCGCAACTGGAAGCGGCTAGCTAGGGACAGAGCTGGCTGGAGGGGCTTGTTAGTTGAGGCCGAAGCCCATCCTGGGCTGTGAGCGTCATCAAAAGTAAAGTAAGTAAGTTTCCGATCTTTCATCTTGCAGTAAAGAAGATAATTTGAGAAAAAAAACCTGCTCTTCAATATACATCCGTTATTTTTTTCAACTTGCCATAGACGAATTAGGAGAATTTTTTTAATGGTTCGATGGTTTGTCAGAAAATATTGAGAGTGGGGGTGGAATGTTTTTTTTAGCGCAATGCATGTCATTTTTTTGTTTGCATTTTGAGTAGGTTTGGTGGTTGATTAGGAATATTGCAAAAGTTAGGGTGGGTTTGAGAGAATTGTTTTATGAAAAAAAAAATAAATTGCACATTTGTGTAGCTTATCCGTATGTACCTATGTTTTTTATTGGTTCATCTGTTGGAAGGTTTTTTTTAAATATCTGTCGTTAGAATTTTTATGTAAATACAGAATTATTATGCAAATTACAAACCTACTTCGGTGTTTGGTGGTTGATTAGGAATATTGTAGAAGGAGGGTGGAGAGTATTCTAAGTGGAAAAAAGTATATGGCACATACTGTCGCATGTCAGTGGTGGTAGTGGTTCAGAAAAAATGGAAAGGCAGGGTAGGAAGTAAGACAGCGTGGTCAAGTGTATTGCACATGCGCTGCCACATTTCTTTGTTGTGTTTTTTTTTGTTCACTAATTTTAGGTTCATATTTCCATTTTTTTTATTCTTGAATTTTTTTTGGGATCTCAGAAAGAAATATAAAAAGCGTTGAAAATACAAATGTTTTTTTTTAGCTGGGTAGACATGATGAATGTGTCATTGGAGAATTTCACAATGTGACGTGAAAACGCAAAGTGAGCGTGACGAGAACTCGTCGTAGTTGTCAAACCGATATCAAATCATGTAAGTGTACGAGGCTTAGAAGAAGAAATAGAGGAAGAGGTATTTGTCACATATACAGTGTACGTGAGTGAAGCAATTTTTGAGAACCAGAAGTGTCAAATCGTTAACGTGTGATTAGAAAAAACAAAGAAAACAAAATTGATACAAGTTAAAACCCAAATTAATATAACAATTACTTTGAAAAAAGCAAATAATTTAAAGTGCATTAATTAGACTTTGTGGTAAACTTCTTATAAATTCAAAAAAAACATTAAGTGCATTGTTCAGTGGTGGGGAAATCAAAAAAACATGGTGGATAAAAGCTTATCCTTGCACAGGTGAATTTTATTATATTTTTCTCAAAAAAAGTGCTGTAAGGTTTTTATCTTTAGATTGATACACTATTAAATAATATATTTAGAATGGGGTACACTTTAAATTAAGTCAATAATATTATAATTTAGTTAAAAATGTGCACATAATTTTTTTGTTAGAATTTAAGAACCAGAAATGTCAAACTGAAATTCTTGTTAACAGGGGTGCATGAGATTATATTGGAGGTTGAAAGGCGCAACTATCTGTTAAGCGCCCTTCTTATGAGAAAATTATTTTTTGTTATTAAATCGATTTTTTACGTTTTAAGTTAGTAATAAAATATCTATTTGTTCCGTCGCCAACTTATTAGTTCATGTTTCAATGTTAATTTGTCTGTTCAGTAAGGTGTCTATCAGTTCATATTTGGTTGTTCATGGTTCATGTTTAAAGTTTAATCCATTATAAATAATATGTTCTTCGATAGTTAATTAATCTACATAAATACAAACAGTTAACAGCACTTGCTTTGAGAAAAATATAATAAAACTCACTTGTGAGAGGAAATGCTCTTACCGCACTTACTGTTTTTTTGTTGATTGCTAAATAACTACAATGTCTATTTTTTCACTTGAAAAGGTTTGTTTTTTCAAAGTTTTTTTGTATATATATGCATCTTAATTTGTAACACTTTTTATTGTTCTTTTTAAAAATCACACTAGCGATTTGACATTTCAGATTGACAAACTGCTTCACGCACGTACTCTTTCTTTTTTTTAGAACATTCCACTAAAGCAACTTCGGAAAATAACAAAAATGACTATTCTGATGGCGCCCTAGTGAGTTGCCTTCAAAGAGCACTCCGTCCCTGCTGTAATGCATTTGGGTTTGTGAGACCTCACACCATTTTAAAAACTGCCTCTCTTTTATCCAACAAGGGCAGTTCCTCTATTTCTTCTTCTAAGATACGAGGAAATGCACAATAAAACGTTTCTCGTCGTCACGTCAATTAAAAAAATTAAAATAGAAAATAGAATAATCTTTTCAATTATTAGAAAATGTCGACCAACAAAAGAAATTCAAGAAAAAACATCTCCATGGATAACAAAAATACCCACTTGCTTTATAAGATTCGAAACATATGCAAAACACAACGACAAAATATCTAGATAGGTACCTATCTACCCAAACAAAAAACAAGAACCTGTTTACAAACAAAATCAAGAAAAAAAATCTCCATCGACAGCAGAAATACTCACTTGCTTTATAAAATTCGAACCATATGCAAAAGACAACAACAAATCTACCTAACTAGACATAAAAAACCTGTTTATCTTGCAACCACAAATAATCATATACAGATGTCTCACGTCCATAAGGGGGGTTCACATTCTCAAATATGTTTGACAAATATGGTTTGATGAATATTTGATGGATTGAAGCCATTTGCGTTCACATTTGTCAAACAGGCTGTCAAACATCATTTCTTTTAAGAATTTTAACCATGGAGGATGTTATGATTGCAGCTCTCATAATAAATATAATGTTAAAATATCAAGAACAAGAAAAAAAGAAAGGCAACAAAATAAGAGGAAACGAATTTGGACTAAGGAGTGACTCAGAAACCGCCCAAAATTGTCTTATTTCATCTTTTTGTCTGTCTTTTTTTTAATTCTATTCGAAAACTTGTTCGAATCGAATACATTTTCTTTTTAAATGAGCCCAAAATCCTATTTGGCTCTATTTCTTAAAATGTATCCAAAAGAATTAAATATGCTTTGTGTTTTGTTGGTTATATATTCTTAACTTTTAATCTGGCATGTAAACTTGCATACCTATATTTCAAAAAAATCTCCGAAAATCGCAATTTTCCCTTACAGCTTTCACTTTATTTTTTTCTTTTCCTTTGATGCGCACAGGTTGAAAACTTTTTTAAAATGAAATTTCTCCTTCGCTTTCAGCTCTGCTTTTTAGTTACTCTTTTTTTCAATCCCGCCACAAAATTATTGAAGTAATTTTGTTAGCGATACAGATTTCTCATAGCGGTATTTGTCAAGAAAAAAAAGTAATTTGCTGGTGCAGCTGCTATGTATATAGGTATGCAAAAGTAGTAGGACTAAACCACTTCCAAAAATAAAAACAACCATTCTTATAGCCCTATTCTGCCATTGTGAGGCTCACAGGTCACAATTTATTGTGAGTTTGTCTAAGGCGGTCACAATTTCATATTCTGTGGAAGCCCGATCAGAAACCTCACAAGAACAACATAAGTTGTGATCTGCCAAGGAGCAGATCATAATTTTTAAGTTTTTATGGGGCGAGTTCACCACGAGTTACGAGCTTATTGTGACTTGTTAGGCATAAGTTAGGTTGCCAGAATGGGGCTATTAGCCAAATTACTTTGAAAATTTACAGGTATATTGTGGTTTATTTTTCTGTAAAGCCTAGTACTTAGATTAGGATTGTCATCAATGTTTGGAAATTTAAAAAAGATTTACTAAAAGACTGCAAGAACTCTTTTGTGTGTTCTTTTTTTTTTAATTACGGCGAATGGTCAAAACAAATGTTCTTCATAAAATTTCAAATTAATCTTTTAGGAATTTAGCTTTAGTTAAAGAAACTGGTCTTGAACTGTATATGTCATCACTATCATTACATATTTATCAAGATATTGGTGATCAAAGACAAAATTGTGTTTTTTTCATTCAAGATCAAAAATCTCCGTTTAATAAAATCTATAACGAAAAATTGTAAAACTAAAGCTGAATAAACAATTTATCGGATTTATTTGGTTAACTCAAAAAAATGTTTGAAGAAAATAAAACTTTTCAATTTTTTTTTATTTTTGAAAATGTTTGGCTAGTGCTGTTTTTTGTAATTGCGTAGTAATGGTATCTAAGAAAAATAACTTTAAAAAAAAGAATTTAAGACTAAAAACATGAATATTAAGAACGCTTTTTTTCATCTCAATACCACTATTTTTCACAATGATACGGAGCTCTCCAAAAACACTAAACAAATTGGAAAAAATCGCTCTCTTAGTTTGTTTGACTAGAGTAGTACTTTCCGAAATAGAGCTCTTTAACAGGCTTGCCAGATGGCGCGATATATCGCGAAACGCGCTATGTTATTTTAAAGTTCGCGGTGTAAAATTTTTTGCGCTATCTCATATTTTCCGCGATATTTCGCTATATTTGTGGTATTTTTATTTTCCTTACAATAAAACAAAATTTCAACCTTAAGGAAAATTGTCTTATTTAGAGCACACCCATTTCACTTTGGAAAAAAAGTCCTGAACGTACTCATTTTCTTGTTTCTTCTTTTTTTGACATTTGAAAAGCACAAGCAAGCACTTTGAATTCAAATTTCAAAAAATTAGGTCAAAAGATATAATATAAAACTTCTTAAATTTTTATAAAAATATATATCTTAAAATTCTATTAAAAGTAAACAAAATATGACTTCAAAAAAAAAAAACACGCAAATACCAAAAAGAAGGGGAGGATCTTCATATTTTTAAAGGTAAATTAAATTGAATTTCATGTGTTGATCTTTCTGCCAAGTAACTATTAGTATTTGTTATTAAAAAAATGGTTGAAAAAACTAAAAAAAGTGTACCCAGGGCATTTTGTAAATTATGCCAATGTTATTTACGTGCCGATAAAAAAATTTAGAAAGACATGCAGATGGAAAACTCCAACCTTCCACAAATATGCTTCAAGCCTTTAATTCAAATATGTACGAGTACGAGCAATACTCGAATGAGGATGAAGAAAATGTTAGCTAAAACATCGAAACTTTTTGCAATAATTAAAATATACCTAAATAATTGTAATTAATATATGTATGTATATTTGTATATCAAAAATGTTTTAAATTCAATTTCCTTGCTGCAATACTACCTATTTATTTACTGTTATTGTTTGTTTTCTACTAAATTAATTAAAAAAAAAATTGAATACCTATAAAATTTTATTTATAAGCGATTTGCGGTTCTTGCGATGTTTTTTCATTTCGCGGTATATCGCGATATTTTTTTTTAAATCGCGATATTGGGTTATAAAAATCTGGCAAGCCTGCTCTTTAAGTTTCTATCAAAAGATTAAGATTAAGATTCTATCAAAAACAAAAAAAAAATTTTCGGAAGTAAAAGTTTAAACTTTGTAGTTTTAAAGGTAATTTTCGACGCTGAGGAGAATTTTGGACAGTTATCGAAATTTAAATGAGTTTAACCAATAATAATAAAGTCGAAAACTAAAGAACAAAAACATTTTTCTTACCCCATCTACCAATTTCAATCAAAAAATTTGATCAAAATATTATTTCACACAAAATATATGTAGGTACATACATACATACTTCTGTATTTATTTAGACTTTTCATCAATAAACACATAAACTACAGACTGACAACGCGGCAGGCGCGGAACGCGCCAAGGTGGCTACCGCGACCTCGGTATAAATTAATACAATATTACAAAAATCACAAGGATATTTTAATGACAAAATGTGACAAAATCACATTTCGAAATGGGGTAATTTCAACCTCATTTGCACGAAATTAGGTTGGAAATTAGGTGAATGCATCCAGCAGGAATCAGTTTCAAAAGCTCTTAAAAGCTTTTGTATGAAAATATCAATACACTATACTCAAGAACATACAACAGAAAGAGAAAACAACAAAAATAAACGGCTAACTGCCATTCAAAATGAAATGAGATGTCAAATGAAATTAGCTAATTTGATAATGAAAACACTTTTTTGCCAAATTTCGAAATTACCTCATTTCGGCTCTAATGAAAACGTAGTATTACCTTTTAACAGAAAATTTGCTTTTTTTACATAGCTACATACATATGTACAAACATAGATACAAATTACCTTCTTTTGTTCACACCAAGATAAAGATAATAGAACTTAAACAAAAGGATTTGTATACCTACATATAATACCTACCCTTCAAGCAAAATTACGGACCCAAATTTCTCGGTTCACTTGGGACTCCAAAAAAAATGAGTGTCTCACACACAATAACAAATTTTCTGTGTACGCATGTAAAAAGAACGAGAATCGAGAGTATTTTTTTTTAAGCACCGAAAAATAGAGAGAGTATAGGCGAAGTATACAATCATTTTTACTTAATTTCCACCACTTTTTTTTTAGTTCAGTTTTGTAGGTAGCGTGGCGAGGACGGTAGCTTTTTATCTCTTTTTTCTTGTTAAAACTTTGAAAAATTTCCAATCAGAAATGCAAGTTTCTATTTATTAAATGTTAATTTATATTTGTGGAAATACATATGTCATGTTTATTAATGCGAAATAGTATTTAGAAAACCTTTTATGAATGATAAATTAAAAAAACTCTTGAAATGAAAAAATTCTGTTTGTTTTATTTTTGTAGGCAATGGAAAAAAACTGGACTAGATGGGAAGTTTTTTTTAATACATTTGGGTTGGGTATGCCTCAATTCATTAATTTTTTTTTGGAACCGTTTTAGATTCCACTTGGTTTCGGTTCTCCGAGTATGGTGAATTGAAAAACTCTCTCGCACTACATTCACATAATGGCTCCGTGGTGATTCTAATTTCCATACTTATTTGAGCCGCAAAACGCAGTTTTTCGATCCGTATTTGTATCCGAATGTGAAGTCGTCCATACGTTGTTTGATACGTTTGCGGACCGAAAACGAACTCGCTTGCTTGAAGGGAACTTACTTTTATTTAATCAACCCTTCAAGCAAAATCGCGGACCCAAATTTCTCGGTTCACTTGGGACTCCAAAAAAAATGAGTGTCTCACACACAATAACAAATTTTCTATGTACGCATGTAAAAAGAACGAGAATCGAGAGTATTTTTTTCAAGCATCGAGAAATAGAGAGAGTATAGGCGAAGTATACAATCATTTTGCCTTAATTTCCACCACTTTTTTTTTAGTTGAGTTTTGTAGGTAGCGTGGCAAAGACGAGACGGTTGCTTTTTTATCTCTTTTTTCTTGTTAAAACTTTTAAACATTTCCAATCAGAAATGCAAGTTTCTATTTATTAAATGTAAATTTATATTTGTGGAAATATGTCATGTTTATTAGTGCGACATAGTCTTTAGAAAACCTTTTATGAATGATAAATAAAAAAAACCTCTTGAAATAAGAAATTCTGTTTGTTTTATTTTTGTAGGCAATGGAGAAACTGGAATAGATGGTATGCCTCAATTCATTCATTTTTTTTGGAACAGTTTAAGATTCCATTTGGTTTCGGTTCTCCGAGTATGGTGAATTGAAAAACTCTCTCTCACAATACATTCACATAATGGCTCCGTGGTGATTCTAATTTCCATACTAATTTGAGCCGCAAAACGCAGTTTTTCGATCCGTATTTGGATCCGAATGCGAAGTCTTCCATACGTTGTTTGATATGTTTGCGCACCGAAAACGAGCTCGCTTGCTTGAAGGGAAATCCAACTTATCTGTCAGCTGGAATTCTCTTCTTATTATAAAATCACTTATGTCGTTTTCGGTTGGAGGTTCGGAGTTACTCCTATTTACTCGACTGAACGTGCAAAATATACATAAAAATAAGACAATTTACGCATACACACATAAATATTTCACAAATTAGTCTCGGAACACTAGAAAATAATTCGATTGGAATCAAAAAGGCGTAGTACTGTTCCGAAATCCAATCGAAAACGACATTAGATTTAGAATGCCAGTACAGTATCCACAGATCACAGATGCGAAAGCAAAGCTAATAGAATTAGAAGTAAATTCACAGCAAGAAACAAATTCTGAAAATCCACCAAATTGTCACCTACCTACACACAGAAAAGAGAATTGCTGCCTGCCCCTGCATCGACATCGACCTCTTTTGTTATTATGAGAAAAAAGATCAAAGAGATATTCTTGTGCTTCTCTCTGCATTGCAAAAAGCTGTTTTTGGTTCTTATTCTGTCAGCTGCAATTCTCTTCTTATTATAAGATCTACTTAAGAAAAGCTCTTGTCTGCTGGTAAAAATTTTTGATGACATTATTTTGTATAGAGGTGAGACATTTGTATATGATTATTTGTGATGCAACGTTGTTCATCCATATCTTGCTGTGTGAATTTCTTTGCTTGGCTGCTAGTGCGTAAATCTATCCCTCGCTCTGAGAGAAAAAAGATCAAGAAAGAGGCAAGTTAGAGTAATTGGAAATTTTGAGTTTTGACTTTGATAATGAAGAGAGTAACGTTCTTTCACTAATACATTGAAATGCATTTACATGAGTTTTGAGTTGGCTTCTGAAGGGAACCTACCCTTAAGTTTATTATTTAATAATTTAATAATTGTACATCATTGAGCTTTAAGAATTACTTTTTCATAAATTTAAACATCACGAGAATTTTGTAATTTAAATTATTGATACACTTAAAACATTTTTTCGGCTGGTCTGAAAAACGATTGTTAGGAACGAAAGGGGCTATTAACGTATTTTGTCTTAAATTGCGAAAGCTGCATAGAATTAACATACGAAGCATAGGCGCAAAGATCGTTTTCAACATCGGATGGAGTGAGATTAGATATAATCTTATGATATTGGGTAAATATTTTTAAGAGATCAAACATATTTGTCGGAAGACCTTCTTGATGTATGGATACCATTACGTTAGTTCTTGTTACGCCATCGACACAGATAGAATCGTGTTTATCGTGAAGGTATGCTAGATACAAACGCACGTTCGCATAAATACGGGGATTTCTAAGGCGAGCTATAACATTGCGCCCATTATCGTTTAGGTCAGCGAATTTTTTTGTTATTTTGACCGACGGTGGAAATAAAGGATCAAGGAAATTATGTGAGGTTTTAGGAGAGTTACAACTATTAGGAGTATTTGGAGTTGTTAGATTATGTGGTGGGTTAAGAGTATGAGAATGGATGAAGTTTGGATATTGTGGTACAGGAGATCGATTGGGTATAGATGGATTTGAGCTTTGGGACAAAATGAAAGAATCACCAGAATGTTTTGCTTTTCTAGGAGCTGTAGTCGGGACAGAAACTCTACTTTTTTTGAGTTTATTAGGATCAAATATAGGGCCAGTTAGGACAGGAGGTGGTCGTTTTTCGTTACTATTACTAGTGGAAGGACAATAGTTATGAGAGCGAGAATTAGACTTAGAACTAGACTTAAATCTAGAATCAAAAAAAGATTTATTAATCCATAGATAGATTGTTATGCCATAAAACTTAGGAACCTTGTTGAAAGGTTGTAAAAAGAGCCATTCGTACTTAGTTGGTATCTCAACTTTGAAGGATCGTAACTTTTTTGATAAAGGTTGAATAGGGACATCTGAAATACCGTATTTCTTGGTGAATAAAGTTTTTATCCAAGATATGCTCGGTGCCTTAGAAGCGCATTTCAGAAATAAATACGATGAGGATTTTGCATTCGAATGTCTCAAACACATAAGACGGTTTGCCCATTCACGGTCTGTCCATAGTGTCCCAAATTTTGTAGTAGAAGAGCTAATAATGGCATTTTCGTCGGAGGTATTCAGGTCTTGCAGTTCAGTATTAAGCGAATCGTTTTTTTTGATGTTTTTCGAAGTTGATGAGATTGTACAGTTGGATGATGGTTGTAAAGTAACAGTTGGCAATAGTGTTGGTGAAGATAGAGACTTATTGTTGATGTTAGTATGCTCGAAGGAGGTGTCCAGGTCTTGAAACTCTATGTGGAGCGATTTGTTGTTGTTATTGATAGACAAGTGTTCAGTCAAGCTATTTTGGTTAGGTGAGCGTTTAAATTCTTCTGATATATTGGATATTGCAATACGGGTGGCAGTGGATTCCCTTATTAACACATCAGCAAGCGCTAACGAATCACTGATGATTTTATCGTGCGTGTTTGTTTAGTCTAGGCCGATTGATTTTACAGCATTTGTTTGCTTATTCAAAGTTGTTTCAACCATTGACAAAGTGTCTCGCATCGAGTTTATTGCTTCGATATTTGTTGATAATTCTTGCAAAGGATTTGTGGCAGCAATAGCGTTCTTATTTTTTATAAATTGGGTGTTTAGGTGTTTTGGAACCAAATTAATATTATCAACACATTCTGAAAATTTGTTGAGGGCTTGTTTGGATAGATTTTCAATGTTAGAGAGTTGTTTTGTAAAGATGTAGTGATGATTTTCAAGACTCCTTGTGGTGGATTCATTATTCTCGGCCATAAGTTGAATTATTGATGAAGAACTATTGCGAATCTCGTTTTTTAATTCTGAGATGGAGTCAGAAAATTGTTCAACTCGCTCATTGTTACATTTAATTGCAAGCATGATGTGTGATAACGTAATGGTCTTACAATCATCGCAGAGATATTGAAAATTAACTGAGTATTCCGTTAAATAAGTCTTGGCTCTTTTGCTTAAGCCAGTACAAACAGGGTGGAAAACTTTACCACAAATACCCCTACAAGGTACCCAATCATTAGTCTTTTCATTTAGGGTGCAGTCATCATTGCCGCAATGGGATACTTTATCCATTTCTTAATCGTTAAATCTCGAACGAGTTAAAAACAATTGCAGTTTTTTTTTTTTTTTTGTTTAAAAAACAAAAATCAAACAATAATGTTCGTTCTTAGTCTAATGTTTCAATCAATATGCACAGAAACTTTTATTTTATAGAATTTTTTTCGCAAATGAATTGATTTTTAATTATTAAAACAACAAGTATCACTTGGGTGCGAATGAAAAATACAACAGAATAGTTTTTAAATTGTACACTTGATCAGCTTATGAACTTGAAAGTTTAATAAAACACCATAAAATTCGATATTTATCGCAGAGGTAAAAAAAGGCAGTCTAAAGATCGGAAACCAGGGATCGGATCTGACTTATACTACGTTTCCGCCAACCACTGCCCGAGATGTATGTAATGAGATTTGTTTGGTGTTTCCACTGCACAAAAAGAGGATTATGGCAAAACATTCAAATGGTGTTTCACTTTTTTGATATGAAGTGGAAGTGAGATAGATAGTTTTTGTTTACAATTTCATCTGTCAATAAACGAAAATAGGTCGGTTCCACAATTATTCTTCAAAAAATAAAGTTTGTTTGATTTGACAAACTAATGTTTCCAAGTAGATTTGAATGAGTTTTGTTTGAAATCTTCATTTGAGGAGATTAAAATTTGTATAGTAAATCTGTTTACAATTTCATCTGTCAATAAACGAAAATAGGTCGGTTCCACGATTATTCTTCAAAAAATAAAGTTTGTTTGATTTGACAAACTAATGTTTCCAAGTAGATTTGAATGAGTTTTGTGACGGATTCGATGATTGCATTAGCCTGGATACGTGCTACTCCCGCCAAATGGACCACATTCGTGTCCAACCGTGTGTCGGAGATCCAGCGGTTAGTAGGGATCGATTGCTGGGGACATCTCGGCACTGGCGTCCAGGGGTGGTGTATATCAATCAGAAATGAAGTCACTCGAAGCATGGTGGAACGGACCGGAATTTCTGCGGTGTCAATGGGAATTCGCTCAGCATACATGTAATTGACAACGATATTGTATTACAGTGTATATACAACTTTTCGAGTCTACTCAAAGTTATTCGAGTTGTCGCTACTTGTTGTCGGTTCATAGTCAAATGCAGACCTAAACTGGGCCCATTCGTGGGTCCACTTAACCCAAAAGAATTGGAAGCAGCACACTTAATCGTGGTCAAAGCAGCACAAAAGGAGATGTTTCGAGCTGAAATGGAGCAAATTCTAGGAAATTCGAAAATGCCCAAGACTCTACGTTCGTTAAACGCGTTCATCGACAGAGACGGGATCCTAAGAGAAGGTGGACGTTTAGAGAACTCCCTCCTGTCCTATGATGCTCAACATCTAATAGTACTACAAGGCAACCATCACTTTACGAGTTTGGTTGTAAGAGAGGCGCACAAAAACACACTTCATGGCGGCATCCAACAGATGATCGGATATATTCGGCGAAAATATTGGATCGGACAAATACGACGGAGTGTCAAATACCAATTGTATAGATGCCCTTCTTGCTACCGGCAAAAGGCATCCGAAATGCAACAACAAATGGGAAATTTACCTGCGGCTAGAGTGCGTATGTCTCGACCATTTGGTCATACCGGTGTCGACTATGCAGGACCCATTGAGATTAAGTCTTGTAAAGCTCGCGATGCAAAAATCTTGAAGGCGTATTTTGCTATTATCATCTGTTTTGCTACTAAGGCAATACATTTGGAAGACCTGACAACCACTGCATTTTTGGCAGCCTTTCGACGGTTCACTGCGAGAAGAGGAGGCTGTTAGCAGATTTACAGCGACTGCGGTACAAATTTCGTGGGGGCCAACAACGAATTGGCCAAGTTATTGACGGAAGCAAAGCTCAACTGGAGAGAAATAGCGGAAGAACTTGCAAATCACTGTACGAATTGTCACTTTATTCCATCTGCTTCTCCACACTTCGGTGGGTTATGGGAAGCAGGCGTGAAATCAATCAAGCACCACTTGAAACGAGTTGTAGGAACCGAGAGGCTAACCTTTGAGGAGCTCGCAACGCTTTTAAAGGGTCCGCCAAATAACTTTTTTTTTTTTGAAAATGCATCATCAACATCGTGTGTAGCTTCGGCTGTGTGGCACGTAGCGCCGTCCTGTTGAAACTAAATATTGCCAATATCCTCCTCTTTTCTGCCTACGCGCGGCAGACACCTTGACGTGGTGCGTAGGCGTAATCTTCAAAGATTCATCTAACCTGCTGGGATGGGGGCAACCCCCAAATCGGTAGCAATTTTGAGGAGTAACGAACCGAGATCTGCCCCCCTTAATCCAGGGTGTTAAGTGGACCGTGCCCATTGGATGGTTTGCAGTCAGGGGGTATACCGACTGTATTATAACGGTGCCTCTTTGAAACCAGGTCGAATCAAAGAGTAACCAAGACCCTACCATATCATGCGGAGCTTTGATATGGCGGACCCCATTATTTCTCTAGCTACTCGTGGGAACAACATATGCCGAAACAACAAAAACAAAAAAACAACAAAAATTACAAAAAGTTCAACACTCCGCGGGATGTTACTGCGAGTGAATACGCAGATCGGATGGAGAGAGATCTCCGTGGAGAAGATCTGAGACCGGAAAGTAGTAAGAACCTGAAGAGGATGCCTCACGGGAACTCACGAAACCGGGCAGCAGAAGGGACGTCAACCTCGAATCAAGGGAGGTTACCTCCTGGACAAGAGGAAAGCGTTACCTCGAATATAGACTCCACTAGTAAGGGGAGAATACCCCCGGTACAAGTGAAAACTGTTCAAGTTAGAGCCACAGAAGGCGCAAATGATGGGAAGTTACCATCATCAAACACCGCAATTCCACCCAAGAAGCCACCGAAACGGCAAAGCCGAACTTACCCACTTCCGAAACTGGGTGAACCAGGTGCCCTGGATGACCCGTTTAGGAAGGGGTTAAGTGGAGCAGGCACAAAGTGGTATGCCCGGTTCCTTGCCGAGAGAATGTCTCCGCAGGAAGCCCGGAAGAAGGTGGATGCGAGAAAAGAGTCACCAAATAGTGACAACAAAAGCTTGGGCGAGGGTAAGAGGAAAAGTAGCCAAATAACTCCACCTCCAAGGCAAGAAGCCAAAAAACCCAAGACGGCGACAACATCTTACGAAGAACCCAAATCCGCTAAGATCAAACCCGTTGACCACAGGCTATCCTACGCTGATGCGGCCTTGAGCGTCAGAATTGCTGTCATGCCGAGGGACTATCCTCAGGTCACCCTGAATGCTGACGAGCTGTCGGCACTTGAGGAGGCCATTATTATGGAAGTTTCACTCGGCTGGAAGCACAAACTGAAGTTCAACGGTCTGCATTTCAGAACCGGTCTGCTTTTGGTCGATTGTGCTGGCACAGAAACAGCGGATTGGCTCAAAGAGATTGTACCTAAGCTGAGCACTTGGAAGGGCATTGAGCTGACTACGTGCATGGGTGACAAAATCCCCAAGATGCATACCATCACGATGTTCTTGCCAAGAAGTAAGGGGCAAGATGACAAGAAATCCTTGGCACTTGTTCAAGCCCAAAATGAAGGACTGAATGTCCAAGCCTGGAGAGTAATGAAGAGCCAGGTTGAAGGTAAGGGTCAACTGCTTATGATCAGCATCGACACCAAGTCAGTTGAGACCATCATCAACGCAAAACATCAGCTCCACTACAAATTCGGCAAAGTAGCGGTTTTTGGGCTAAAGAAAGCAGCCCCAAGCTACTTTTTTGAACCAGAGGGTGAAACCAACACCACGTCAGCCTTAACCACCAATGCATCCACCTCCTGTCCACCCACTTTCCAAATCCTAAACACACCATCCCCCACACTCACCCCCATACCAACCATACAAACACCTATCGCTACGCCCACAACGGATGAACACTTGATTTCCGGCAGCCAGGCAATGTCACTGGCAATCACGAACCTGGGTCCAACAGACAAAGAGTTTGATTTGTTTGATTTGACAAACTAATGTTTCCAAGTAGATTTGAATGAGTTTTGTTTGAAATCTTCATTTGAGGAGATTAAAATTTGTATAGTAAATCTGTTTACAATTTCATCTGTCAATAAACGAAAATAGGTCGGTTCCACAATTATTCTTCAAAAAATAAAGTTTGTTTGATTTGACAAACTAATGTTTCCAAGTAGATTTGAATGAGTTTTGTGACGGATTCGATGATTGCATTAGCCTGGATACGTGCTACTCCCGCCAAATGGACCACATTCGTGTCCAACCGTGTGTCGGAGATCCAGCGGTTAGTAGGGATCGATTGCTGGGGACATCTCGGCACTGGCGTCCAGGGGTGGTGTATATCAATCAGAAATGAAGTCACTCGAAGCATGGTGGAACGGACCGGAATTTCTGCGGTGTCAATGGGAATTCGCTCAGCATACATGTAATTGACAACGATATTGTATTACAGTGTATATACAACTTTTCGAGTCTACTCAAAGTTATTCGAGTTGTCGCTACTTGTTGTCGGTTCATAGTCAAATGCAGACCTAAACTGGGCCCATTCGTGGGTCCACTTAACCCAAAAGAATTGGAAGCAGCACACTTAATCGTGGTCAAAGCAGCACAAAAGGAGATGTTTCGAGCTGAAATGGAGCAAATTCTAGGAAATTCGAAAATGCCCAAGACTCTACGTTCGTTAAACGCGTTCATCGACAGAGACGGGATCCTAAGAGTAGGTGGACGTTTAGAGAACTCCCTCCTGTCCTATGATGCTCAACATCTAATAGTACTACAAGGCAACCATCACTTTACGAGTTTGGTTGTAAGAGAGGCGCACAAAAACACACTTCATGGCGGCATCCAACAGATGATCGGATATATTCGGCGAAAATATTGGATCGGACAAATACGACGGAGTGTCAAATACCAATTGTATAGATGCCCTTCTTGCTACCGGCAAAAGGCATCCGAAATGCAACAACAAATGGGAAATTTACCTGCGGCTAGAGTGCGTATGTCTCGACCATTTGGTCATACCGGTGTCGACTATGCAGGACCCATTGAGATTAAGTCTTGTAAAGCTCGCGATGCAAAAATCTTGAAGGCGTATTTTGCTATTATCATCTGTTTTGCTACTAAGGCAATACATTTGGAAGACCTGACAACCACTGCATTTTTGGCAGCCTTTCGACGGTTCACTGCGAGAAGAGGAGGCTGTTAGCAGATTTACAGCGACTGCGGTACAAATTTCATGGGGGCCAACAACGAATTGGCCAAGTTATTGACGGAAGCAAAGCTCAACTGGAGAGAAATAGCGGAAGAACTTGCAAATCACTGTACGAATTGTCACTTTATTCCATCTGCTTCTCCACACTTCGGTGGGTTATGGGAAGCAGGCGTGAAATCAATCAAGCACCACTTGAAACGAGTTGTAGGAACCGAGAGGCTAACCTTTGAGGAGCTCGCAACGCTTTTAAAGGGTCCGCCAAATAACTTTTTTTTTTTTGAAAATGCATCATCAACATCGTGTGTAGCTTCGGCTGTGTGGCACGCAGCGCCGTCCTGTTGAAACTAAATATTGCCAATATCCTCCTCTTTTCTGCCTACGCGCGGCAGACACCTTGACGTGGTGCGTAGGCGTAATCTTCAAAGATTCATCTAACCTGCTGGGGGCAACCCCCAAATCGGTAGCAATTTTGAGGAGTAACGAACCGAGATCTGCCCCCTTAATCCAGGGTGTTAAGTGGACCGTGCCCATTGGATGGTTTGCAGTCAGGGGGTATACCGACTGTATTATAACGGTGCCTCTTTGAAACCAGGTCGAATCAAAGAGTAACCAAGACCCTACCATATCATGCGGAGCTTTGATATGGCGGACCCCATTATTTCTCTAGCTACTCGTGGGAACAACATATGCCGAAACAACAAAAACAACAAAAATTACAAAAAGTTCAACACTCCGCGGGATGTTACTGCGAGTGAATACGCAGATCGGATGGAGAGAGATCTCCGTGGAGAAGATCTGAGACCGGAAAGTAGTAAGAACCTGAAGAGGATGCCTCACGGGAACTCACGAAACCGGGCAGCAGAAGGGACGTCAACCTCGAATCAAGGGAGGTTACCTCCTGGACAAGAGGAAAGCGTTACCTCTAATATAGACTCCACTAGTAAGGGGAGAATACCCCCGGTACAAGTGAAAACTGTACAAGTTAGAGCCACAGAAGGCGCAAATGATGGGAAGTTACCATCATCAAACACCGCAATTCCACCCAAGAAGCCACCGAAACGGCAAAGCCGAACTTACCCACTTCCGAAACTGGGTGAACCAGGTGCCCTGGATGACCCGTTTAGGAAGGGGTTAAGTGGAGCAGGCACAAAGTGGTATGCCCGGTTCCTTGCCGAGAGAATGTCTCCGCAGGAAGCCCGGAAGAAGGTGGATGCGAGAAAAGAGTCACCAAATAGTGACAACAAAAGCTTGGGCGAGGGTAAGAGGAAAAGTAGCCAAATAACTCCACCTCCAAGGCAAGAAGCCAAAAAACCCAAGACGGCGGCAACATCTTACGAAGAACCCAAATCCGCTAAGATCAAACCCGTTGACCACAGGCTATCCTACGCTGATGCGGCCTTGAGCGTCAGAATTGCTGTCATGCCGAGGGACTATCCTCAGGTCACCCTGAATGCTGACGAGCTGTCGGCACTTGAGGAGGCCATTATTATGGAAGTTTCACTCGGCTGGAAGCACAAACTGAAGTTCAACGGTCTGCATTTCAGAACCGGTCTGCTTTTGGTCGATTGTGCTGGCACAGAAACAGCGGATTGGCTCAAAGAGATTGTACCTAAGCTGAGCACTTGGAAGGGCATTGAGCTGACTACGTGCATGGGTGACAAAATCCCCAAGATGCATACCATCACGATGTTCTTGCCAAGAAGTAAGGGGCAAGATGACAAGAAATCCTTGGCACTTGTTCAAGCCCAAAATGAAGGACTGAATGTCCAAGCCTGGAGAGTAATGAAGAGCCAGGTTGAAGGTAAGGGTCAACTGCTTATGATCAGCATCGACACCAAGTCAGTTGAGACCATCATCAACGCAAAACATCAGCTCCACTACAAATTCGGCAAAGTAGCGGTTTTTGGGCTAAAGAAAGCAGCCCCAAGCTACTTTTTTGAACCAGAGGGTGAAACCAACACCACGTCAGCCTTAACCACCAATGCATCCACCTCCTGTCCACCCACTTTCCAAATCCTAAACACACCATCCCCCACACTCACCCCCATACCAACCATACAAACACCTATCGCTACGCCCACAACGGATGAACACTTGATTTCCGGCAGCCAGGCAATGTCACTGGCAATCACGAACCTGGGTCCAACAGACAAAGAGATAGAGGGCATAGACCTCTCTCAAAGTCGAATGGACCACGACGAAGTGCTTCCCACCGAAGAGGAAGAAGAACATCTTCTGGCAGATGATGGGGCAGTCGCCCCCATCTGCTAAAGGACACCAAAATGACTAGACGCGGGATCAGTACCAAGCTAGCCCAAGTGAACATTCACCACGCAAAGGCGGCATCAGCTATCTTAGCGAGAAAATTTACTGTGGACAACTTGGGGTTAGCACTGATCCAAGAACCCTGGAACTACGGGGGTCAGGTAAAAGGGTTGACAAGTAGCGACTCTAAGTTAATATGGGACACGAGGGATGACTCGCCCAGAGCTTGCATAAAAATAAGAAATAATATAAATTTTATATGTCTTTCAGATTTTATGACGAGGGACTTGGTCCCAATACAGGCCCAAATAAATATTGAGGGAATCAACCAGACAATGGTTGTAGCAGCAGCCTACTTCGCCGGTGATGAGGCCAACATTCCACCAATGGAAGTACAAAGGCTAGTGGACTACTGCAGCCGGAAAAAGCTGTCCTTGTTGGTAGGTTGTGACGCCAATGCCCACCACACTATATGGGGCAGCACTGACATAAATCAGAGGGGTGAGTACCTTTTAGACTTTATGTTGGTAAAACATCTAGAAATATTTAATGTAGGAAACACCCCTACTTTTGTTACTAGAACTAGAAAAGAAGGTTTAGACATTACTTTCGGATCACCGAACGTAGGCCGTCTAATAGGGGATTGGAGAGTATCCAATGAACCCTCAATGTCTGATCACAGAATAATTGTGTTTACCTTAGAAGGCATTCTCATGGAGAATTTCTCCGGAAGGAACCCTAAGAAAACAAACTGGGACCTATACAAAAACGTTCTAAAGTCAAATCTGGAACAAATAGGTTCAGTAAGTACGACAAATAGTCACCTTGAATTAGAATTTATAGTTAATGAGTTTAGTGGGGCTATACAGGAGTCTTATGAACTCAGTTGCCCTCTTAAACCTATTAAAAAACAGAAAGACGCCCAATGGTGGAACTCAAATCTGTCAAAATTAAGATCCAAGGTTAGCAAGCTCTTCAATGAAGCAAAAAGAACCGGTGAATGGGATAATTATACCACAGAATTGACAAATTACAATAAAGAAATACGAAAAGCCAAAAGAAATAGTTTTAAGTCTTTCTGTGAGGGTATTTCCTCAACCCCTGCTGCGGCAAGACTACACAAAGCTCTTGCAAAGGAAAAGACAATGACATCATTAGCACTTCGATATAGTGATGGGAGCTTCACCGAAAATGAAGAGCAGAGGGCCACTCTGCTACATAATACGCACTTTCCAGGCAGCCTACCACTGGTAGAAAACTCACTAGAGAGAATACCTATCAAACCTAATAGAGAAGACTGGAAAATAGCTGCAAATATTTGCTCAGGCAAAAGGATTGAGTAGGCGATTAGTACCTTTTAACCTTTTAAGTCACCAGGGGCAGATGGTATCTTCCCAGCCCTTTTGCAAAAGGGTAAGGATGATCTTATGCCCTACCTGATTAGTATTATTCGAAGTAGTATTGCTCTTGGGTATATACCAAGACTATGGAGGAGAGCTAAAGTAATCTGCGACAACATGCCTATAGAGCGGGTAGATCTACAGAAACCGCTCTATTCGAACTCACTAATACCTTACAAAAAGCTTTAGATGCAAAGGAAACGGCATTAGCTGCCTTCCTGGATATAGAAGGAGCATTCAATAACACCTCCCTTGATTCTGTAAATAAAGCCCTTGTCAGGAAGTGTGTTCCCATCACCATAACCAGATGGATTAGGGAAATGTTAGGTACTAGAACAGCAGAGGCACTAGCAGGAACGAACATACAGAGTGTCGTTACCACAAGAGGTTGTCCTCAGGGAGGGGTACTATTACCCTTGCTGTGGAGCCTCGTAGTGGATGAACTGTTAGAAAATCTTACGTCCCAAGGCATACAAATCATAGGCTTCGCCGATGACATCGTAATCACAGCCCTTGGGAAGTTCGAAGAAACTCTATGTGATATAATCCAAAGAGGACTAACAATTACAAAGAAATGGTGTCTATCTGTAGGACTTAATATTAACCCCACAAAAACTACGATTGTACCATTAACCAAGAAAAGACTTCTACCCCGTATGAAACCTATCCGGTTAGCTGGTGAAGTAATTGAAACGAAGAGGGATGTAAAATACCTAAGAATTACACTAGATAGTAAACTCCTCTGGAACAAGCATGTAGCAATAACCGTCGGGAAAGCCACAAAGGTCCTAATGATACGCAAGAGACTTGCAGGAAAATCTTGGGGCTGCAAGCCTAACATCCTCAGATGGATGTACACCATGATGGTAAGACCCATCATTACCTATGGTGCGGTTGCTTGGCACAAACGAACCGAATTAGTAACAACTAGGAAAGCTCTAGAAAAATTACAAAGGCTCGCATGTTTATGTATAACTGGAACAATGAGGACATGCCCTACAGCAGCTATGGAGGTTATCCTCCATCTATCCCCTCTTCACGAGGTAATTGTAAGTGCTGCAAAGGGAGTCATTATGAGATTTGCAAAGGAGGGAACGGGGACTGGAAAATGCATCAGTCGAAGGGAAAGAGACTGTATTCCGAAGTCCTCAATAACAAACCTTATTGACATTCCAAGAGATGGTATGATTAAAAAATATAACTTCGTGAAAAACTTTCAAACGAAGCTAAGTTGCAAGAAAGACTGGGTAGGCGAAACAGTGAACTACACTTTCAATGCAAATGCCATCAAGTGGTACACTGATGGATCGAGAACGACAGAAGGGACTGGTGCGGGAATTGTTGGGCCAAGAACCAAACTTTCCATACCGATGGGACAGTCCTCTAGCATTTTTCAAGCTGAAGTACAAGCGATAGGAACATGCGCAGGTCAAAATCTCGAAAGGAATTACAATAAACAAAACATTGCCATTATGTCAGATAGCCAAGCAGCACTTAAAGCTCTGAGCTCCTACTCCATCAGCTCTAAGCTAGTATGGGAATGTGTAGGAAGGCTAAATGAACTCGGCAAAAATAACACTGTCACACTCCATTGGGTACCTGGCCACGTAGGTGTTCAGGGCAACGAAGAGGCAGACTCCTTAGCAAAAATAGGTGCAACGACTCCCTTAACGGGACCTGAACCTTATTGCGGGATAGGAGAAAACGTGATAAGAAACAAAATCAAAAAAGAAGAGGAGGCAATAAGATCCAAAAATTGGAAAGAACTCCCAAAGCTAAGACAGGCTAAACTATTACTTGGGAATTATAACCACCAACGTTTTACAGACTGTATCAGCTTAAGTAGAAACAATCTAAGAATTATAACGGGTCTCCTCACTGGACACTGCAAAGTAAAAAGACACCTTAGTTTACTTGGCCTAGTAAGTAGTGTCACATGCAGGTTCTGTGACACAGATGAGGAAACGCCGGACCACATTCTAGGTCGATGTAGCACACTCATACATCAAAGAAAGAAGTACCTGGGACGCTACCAGGTAGAAGAGAGCGACTTACCGTCTCTTAAAATACTCCAAATACTCCAATTCTTGAGAGGAATACATTTGGAGGAAGAGCTGTAAGATGAGCAGGCCTCATCCAGCTCTAGGTGGGGGGCACAATTGATCTCAAGGTCGCAGTGCAATATCCCTCAAAATTATATTCATTCATTCATATCCTCCTCTTCAATTTTTGTGAACAAAAATTTGTTCAACATGGCCCGATAACGATCGCCATTGACTGTAACGGCCACTCCTCAGTTAAAGAAAAATGGCCCAATTATGCCTCTGGACCAAAATCCGCACCAAACAGTGACTTGTTTTGGGTGTATCGGCTTTTCAATGTATGCGTTCGGGTTTTCTGTGTCCCAAATGCGACAATTTTGCTTGTTTAAATACCCGCCAAGATCAAACTGAGCTTCATCTGAAAAGATGTTTTTTTTGCAAAATCGGCAAAGTAATGTCGCAATATTTCCCAGCGTTGTTCAAGCGTATACACAACCATATTCGTTCAGCGGAAGGATAAAACTAATTATCTGTCAAATCAGACATGAGCTAAGTTTTACCATTCACGAAATAAGCACTAGTTTAAAAAAAAAACGTTCGATGGCGGACCCTTTAGCTCAGATAGAAGCTATTTTAAATTCGAGACCCTTATGCCCTCTTTCTGACAGCATCGATGATTTGAAGGCGCTAACACCCGCGCACTTTCTAGTCGGCGAATCGCTACATGCAGCACCGCAAGGCGAAATTAACATAAACACCACGCATATCGACTGATGGAAGCGTGTTCAAGCGCTTGCCGAAGGGTTTTGGAAAAAGTGGAATTCCGAATACCTATCACGCCTCTAACAACGCCCAAAATGGACACAAATCCAACCAATGTCGAGAAAAGGAGACTTGGTACTCATTAAGGACGAACGCATACCACCGACGTACTGGAATCTTGCCAGAATTGAAGGCACGCATACTGGAGCGGACGGACTTGTGAGAGTTGTGACGGTGAAAACAAAAACCGGACAGATGAAACGCCCGATAGCAAATATTTGCTTACTCCCATCCAATGAATCTTTCGAGAAGACCGCCATCGTATTAATTATCGAAATATTATAAGAATTCGAGAAATATAATAAGAATTTAAGAAAACCACCATTATATAATTATTCGAAATTTCATTTAAAAATTCAATAATATTATAATACATTTCAACATTCGATCAATGCAAATGCAAATTCAACACCATAAACAAAATCAATATCCAATCAATTTGCAAGAAAATCATCGTCAACATCAACAAAAATAAAACAAATCATTTGTTTAAAAACAACAAAAAATCACACATAATATCAATAAAATAATAACTTAATCAAAATATCTTATTTATGATAAATGAAACGCAAAATAACATATTCATCATTTATTGAAAAAAAAAAACTTTCTGTTCAGCAACACCACTTCAGAAATTACAAATTATTTTCAAAAATATTCCATTTAAAAACTATACTGCTACAAGGCATATAGTTAAATTCACAGAATGAAATGAGCACTGTAACAACGCATGCAGAAATAAAATTATTCACGTAATCAAACAATATTAATTTATCCCAAATTCACAATTTAATAAATATTTAATATAAACAAAACACAATTTGGAATTCAGCAAAACACCATCCACAATTATGTCACTGAATTCCAAAATAAACACATCAATTGTCAATGATATAAAATTCAATCGAAGAAAAATTAATATTTTTCACAACACCAAAGCACATCAAACGTCAAAAAACACAAATAAAAAATGTATCAAAATAAATTAAAATAATTATGGAAATCAACTTTAATAATAATAAATAAATATATAATAATATACAATAAATTCCAGATTAATCAAAATGAAATTAAAATAATTTCCAATCATTTAAAACACCGAATCAAAACAAATAAGCATCAAAAAAAAATATACAACCACGATCAAACGTCACAAAATTATTTCTCGAAAGCGAAACCAATAAATTTATCAAGGGAAATAAATTAACACACCGCACTGGTTTAATTAAATTATTTGATAAACAACAATTACACAATTAGTACACATCACCGAAAGGGATTATTCATTGTTGCACTTTTGATAACAAATATTTCTTTTTGTATTTGTTTTTATTGTTTATCACTCGATACTCACTCAAAATAAAAGGTAAACAAACTTCCCGGGAAGTAAAATTGGAAGTCAAATATTTCCAACTGGAACATGACCTTCCCCACTTTGATACATAACGCTAATACATATCGCCAACTTATACATAATATATTAACTGCATTATTATAATTAACGGCATCAAAGCCAATTAATTAATTGAATTTTATATATAAATTAACACCAACATTATTTGAAATAAATATGCAATTAATAAATTACACACACACAATTTTGCACATCGCGGTCGCGAAAACGAATTTTATATGCGCGCGCCCACTCAGCCCACTTCGTCAACACATCCATCAAAACAACAAGAACTCACCTGATAATCCAATTGAAACACTTAAGAACGATCGATTTATAATTAATTTACAAAATTACAAAACAAATTAAATAACCAAACCGCACACGCACGAGAAAAATTTACAACTTTTCAATGACAATGGCGACGACACGGAAACAACACGAGTGTAGTACGACACAACGAAATGAATGAACAAAACTAAGGTTTCATTGATAAGCGAGAAAACAATACAAGTCCACGTTTCTGTTTGTCTCTGTAGTTAAGTCGTACTGATTCTGTATATTGTATTTGTTTGTATGTCAAATAAAATTTACGAATATATCTTATCTCTTTTCATGTATACAAATGAGATAAGAAGGTGGTCGACGATTGATGACAGCTACAACCTTAGAAGAAGAAATAGAGGAAGAGGTATTTGTCACATATACAGTGTACGTGAGTGAAGCAATTTTTGAGAACCAGAAGTATCAAATCGTTAGCGTGTGATTAGAAAAAAACAAAGAAAAAAAAATTGGTACAAGTTAAAACCCAAAATAATATAACAATTACTTTGAAAAAACAAATAATTTAAAGTGCATTAATTAGACATTGTGGTGATCTTCTTATAAATTCAAAAAAAAACATGAAGTGCATTGTTCAGGGGTGTGAAAATCAACAAAACAAGGTGGATAAAAGCTTTTCCTTTCACAGGTGAATTTTATTATATTTTTCTCAAAAAAAGTGCTGTAATGTTTTTGTCTTTAGATTGATGAACTATTAAACAATATATTTTTAGAATGGGTTACACTTTAAATTAATTCAAGAATATTATAATTTAGTTGAAAATGTGCACATAATTTTTTTGTTAGAATTTAAGAACCAGAAATGTCAAACTGAAATTCTCGTTAATAGGTGTGCATGAGATTATATTGGAGGTTGCAAGGCGCAACTATCTGTTAAGAGAAAAATATAATAAAACTCTCTTGTGGGAGGAAATGCTCTTACCGCACTTACTGTTTTTTTGTTGATTGCTAAATAACTACAATGTCTATTTTGTTCACTTGAAAAGGTTCGTCTTTTCAAATTTTTTTTTTATATAGTGTCTTAATTTGTTACACTTTTTTATTGTTCTTTTTTAAAATCACACTAGCGATTTGACATTTCAGATTGACAAATTGCTTCACGCACGTACTCTTTCTTTTTTTTAGAACATTCCACTAAAACAACTTCGGAAAATAACAAAAATGACTATTCGGATGACGTCCTAGTGAGTTGCCTTCAAAGAGCACTCCGTTCCTGCTGTAATCCATTTGTTTTTGTGAGACCTCACACCATTTTAAAAACTGCTTCACTTTTTTCCAACAAGGGCAGTTCCTCTATTTCTTCTTCTAACTGGCCGAACACAATGGTGTAGCTGTAGCTGTTGCATGTAGCACTGTCAAAGTTGAAAGATACGAAAATGGTATACATCGACACAATGGGAAGCTGGAGCTGTAGTAAGAAAATTGTCTGCATCGAAAGTTGAGTTAACTTTAACTTTTGGCGGCGCTACAAGCTGCATTTGAGATGATATATGGGTTTCCCATGTCATTTTTTCACTTTTTTTTTTGGGAACGTTCAATGCATTTGAGAAGTTTTTTCTGTTTTTTTTTAATTTTTTTATACTCAGCTATAATACAAATTCAGTTCAAATACTAATTGCATATGCGTTGAAAACGTCTCGAATTAATTTACAATTCAAAACAGATTTTATGATGCGCTACATCATTGTAGACGTCCTTTGCTACATAACTGAGCGTTTTTATTGATATATTATACTACAGCGATTATTTTAGCTACGGCTGCATCCCATTGTGTTCAAGGGGTAAGGCTACAACCAGGGGCCTATTTCTCCGCTACTACATCAGCTACAATGTAGTTGTATAACAGTTGTATTACATCATTTCTGTTTCAAACATACATTGGTTTTTCAGGTGTAGTACATCAATGTAGCATTGGAGAATCGACTGGAAATATTGGAAAAAAGTATGATTCTGTTTCACAGCTTTTGATACTACATTGTTGTAGTACAACTTACTGTAATTTTTTGTTACATTTTCACAATAAAAATATTTGCTGTGATTGCTGTAACAGAATAAAATTGCTGCATTTAAAAGAAAATATACGAATGTAAGTATTTTTTTTTGTATTTAAACATAAGAAATTCAAAAAATGTATGATTTATCTTTTGATTTTTTGTATAGTCGGTGAAAATTGACTCGTTGTAAAAACACTTTCGGTCTTCTTTCAATTCTTATGTTGAATTCAAAATCTTCGTCGAAAATAATTATATCGAAATCCATTTTTGATTTGCTTTTTTTTATTTGTGTTTCTTTCGTTATTTTGACGTTCATGGATTTTGGGGTTATTTTGTGATAAAACATAAAGTTTTTTAATCACTTCATTCTCAAAGACCCTGTTTAGATTGGGAAGTTTGTACACGGACTTACGCCAGTTTGTAGGAAAGAGACGTGCTGAGTAAGTGGTCTCGTGAGGCATGTAGAAAATATAAATACCGGACTCACGAGTCTGCTTTGTTGTTCTTTCAATATGGAAGTTGTTGTTGTTTCAATGCATTTTGAGGCACCTCACAGTTTGTAATGTAAACACGGTGGTATTCACCAGTCCGTACTCAATCTTCCCAATCTAAACAGGGTCAAATATACTCGTATATAAATTACGAAAAACTATTATCCAATTCAATCATTTGTATCCAAATCGTATCTTGCTAACTTATGGTGGATTTACATGTATTTGCGTCTTTATAATGCAGAAAGTAGAGCAGGACAGATGCATACAAAAAATCCGAGCGAGTGAAAGGGAACCATTAAGAACATGAACATGTTCTTCTTCATTTCAGCATTATGGCACTTTCCTATCATGCAGAAACAAAGTTCTTCTGCATTTTGATCTTTTCTCTCTATCTAACAAATATACATTTTGTATTTGGCATCCCTTTTTTGTGCAGAAACCAAATGCAGATACATGTAAATCCACCATTAAAGACGAAAGACAAAACAACCTAAAAAAAGAATGGTGTAGTCGGGGTCTAGGTCTACATCATCCAGCTACATCATACAACACTTCCAGTGGGATATGTGAAACAGAAAAATGTAGCTGGTGTAGTTGTAGAAAGTAGTTGTATGATGTAGTTGATGTAACTGATGTAGTAGCGCTGAAATAGGCCCCAGATAAGAGAGTCAATAATGCAGTGCCGAAATATCGACATTTTACAGTGATGCCACTTCATGATCATGCTGATTTACACAACGCGACGGTTTGAAAATGGATTGACTGAACTGATCGTATAATCGCGAGACGGGAGAATGTACGAAAGTACTCGTGTAAAAAGGACATATCAGAACGAGCCATAATTGAAAATTATGTTTCACAATTATTCAGCACATTACAAAACGTCAAAGAATTAAAGGATCCAATGTATTAATCGACTACACACAAGGTCTTATGACCCAATAAAATTACAATCTTTCAATTTTCCAACAAAGTGGTTGCATATTTTATTTTTTACGGAAAACATATTTTTTACTAATTTTTTATAATAAAAATCTTGTCGTCAACACTATCATTATCCAATACCTAAACCACTCGCATCGTTATCCAATACCCAAACCATAGAACTGTTATTATTTGTAATTGGTCGAAAGCTTTTGAGCTACTTGTGGAGACTTGTGGAGGAGAAGTTCATTCCAGCACATTCCCGAACTCCTTGAAGATTCTAGTAGCTATTTCTTGGATATAAATACACCGCCACCAGTCCGAACACATCAGTTGGATTTTGGAAGTGAACGAATAAACGTCGGTGTAAAATAGTGAATTAAGAGTTGTGCTTTAATAAAAGTATTGAAATTAAAGTATTTGAAGTGAAATAAAGGTGTTTTATATTTGTAAAGTAATTGTTGTTCAGTTTGAATAAAAGAAATAAGTTTTATTGACGAACCCTTGGCAGTTAAGTGGAATAAAACTTATTTTATCTGTGCATTCAGATATTTAATAGTGAAGACTGATTATTTAAAAAAATCGAAAAATAAAAAAAAGGTGCTTGTGAAAAGTGACACATACCAATATTACAATAGAAACAAAATGGGTAAAATTGTGAATGCAGTAAATTGTGTTGAACTTAAAGCAGAACTAAACAGACGAGGTCTTTCTACTGCTGGACCGAAAAATGATCTCATTATCCGTCTGCAGGAAGATTTAAGGCAACATGGTGAAAATCTAGACACGTTTCTATTTGAAATTCAAATGTCAGAAGAGCAAGTAAGTACAAGCTTAGACATGACCAATATGATTGCTCAGCTGCTTGCGCGGTTTGAAGAACAACGAAATGAGCAGAGGAATGAACAAAAGAATCTTCTCGAGCGGTTAGAAGAACAACGCAGCGAACAAAAGAATCTTCTAGAGGAACAGCGAAGTGAACACAAGAATCTGCTCGAAAAACAAGAAAAGAATCTTCTCGAACGGTTCGAAGAACAGGAACACATCCTCGAAGGTAAACTAGATTTATTCGAGAACAAGTTCATTGCCCTTGACGAACATGTTGAAACACAGTTTTCGTCAGTGGAAGCAAAGTTCGAGAAGATCGAAGATAACATTGAAAGCATTACCAAGGAACTGGACAGAGTTCGAAAAATAAAGGTTCGAGAAAGTTCTGGCGACTGTCCAAAGAAAAAGGAAATACATCCACCAACCTTTGATCGACAAACTTCTTGGTCAATTTAGAAGAAGCAGTTTGAGTCAGCCGCATCGACAAATGGCTGGGATGACGAAGACAAGTTTATTGCCCTGACGCTTGCCCTTAGAGGTTCTGCTGCTGAATTATTGCAAACCATACCAGCAGACCAAAACGGCAACTTCAGTGCTCTTGTTCAGGCCATTGACAAACGCTTTGGTGATGGCCATATGCAAGAAGTGTTTCGTGTCGAACTCAATTCTAGAGTCCAGAAAAGAGGAGAAAGTCTGCAACAACTCCAAGCAGAAATTGAACGGTTGGCGCATCTAGCATACCCGACTGCAGAAGATGAAATTACCAACCAGCTAGCAACGGAGGCTTTTGTCCGTGCAGTTTCTGACATCAATCTCCAGCGAGCAATTCGAACAGCTGGAAAACGCACGCTTTCTGAAGCATTAGCGTTTGCTCTGACCATGGAAGCATCAGAACTGGCTTCCTCAGGAGTTCATCGTGTAAGAGAACTTGAAGTTGTGGAATGTTCTTGTCAGAGAGCTGAATACCAAAGGAGGCAGCGAGAAGGACCTGCTCGATGCTGGAATTGCAACAAAACGGGGCATCACCAGCGCCAGTGCATATTGCCACCGAGAAGAGTCACCTGTCAACATTGTGGAAGCAGAAATAATACCCGCGAACAGGTAAGCAATAACATCAACGCTTCTGCGCGCCCTGGTATCGATGGGCCCGGAACCACAATCCAAGTCTCGCAGACTAAACGAAACAATAAAAGTCTGACAGTGGACGCAAAATTAAATGGCAAGAAACACGTGGCTAAAATTGACACCGGTGCCACACAGCCTCCATTGTAAGAAAAGACTTGGTCAAGATGACATGGCTACATAACACAAATAGCTACCGTCTGAAAACTGCGACAGGTGAGGCGGCAAGAGTATATGAAGAAGTATGTCTGAAGATCTGTTTGGCAGAACTAGAGTTCTCGCAACTATTTTTGGTAGCAGATATATGTGACGAGTGCATAATTGGAATCGACTTTATGAAAGAGCACGGATTGATTCTGGATATCGGTAAGCAAATGCTGAAGTACCAAAATGTAGAAATTCCTATGGTTTATGGCAACAAAACCTCATCGACTCTAAGAACTGTCATCAAAGAAGACATATGCTTGCCTGCCTCTTCAGAAGTGTTTGTTTGGACAAAACTAGAGGGCGATTTAGGTAGCCATCGATACCTCATGGTGGAACCAGAGTCTGAGCAATCTTCCCAAAACATCATCTTAGGGAAGACTCTTGTGGAACCCAAGAACAACATGGTACCCGTACGGATACTTCAGCTTAGCATCAAGCTCCACCAACCCATCTGCCTAGCAACAGAGCCAACAGAGAACTTCATTAATTATAGACGACTGGATGCTGAACGACTCCGACGGGACATTGAAGAAAATATTACAATTCCCTCTTCAAACCGGAACCAGCTAGACAGTGAAATAGACACTGCTATAGATGGTCTGGAGCAAGCTGCCTGTGATGCATTGGAAGTCCAAAAGGCGGCCTAGGACCTCAAAAGATAGGTACCAACATCTTTCCGTGTACATACAGAATCTGTACGCATACAGACAGCGGCTGAGAAAGCGGCTCCAAAGGATTCATCAGAGAGAGCTGAACACCACCAACAGCAACTACCAGACGGTTTGGAGCGAGTTGCAATGTGTCAACATCATGTTCCAAAACTTTGTGCAGCATTATAACAAGATCCAGTTCCAGAAGAGGCTACAAGTGGTCAAGCCGGGACCAGATGCTTTCAAGAACATTAATAAAATCGTTGGAAAACAGGCCCCGATTCCGGAAATCCTAATTCACAACAATATTGAAGTATCATCAACACAGGACAAAGTGGAAATGTTCGCCAAGTATTTCGAGGCTGGGAAACTTCACACCAAACCCACCTGATGATCCAGAGCGTTTCTGAACAAAGTCGAAGCATCCATTCAGCAAACCCTGCGGCCAAATCGGGAAAGCGTCGTTTTTAGTGATTCCAACCGAGCAACTGACCCAACCGATAGCACGCACATCTCTGCAATATGGAGGAGGTAGCAGACATCATCGGGAATTCAAAGCCAAAAAAGTCAGCCGGACCAGACGGAGTCTGAAACTACATCCTAAAGAGGCTACCACATGCAGTGATGATCCTTTTAACTATCATCATGAACAACTGCATCAATAACTGCTACTTCCCCCAAAGGTGGAAAACAGCTAAGATCGTGGCCATCCCAAAGAAAGGCACTAACAATCGTGTGTCCAATTATAGGCCAATTTCGCTAGCTAAAGAGGTTTTGCAGCGAAAACGCCATCATCCCGGACATGCAGTTTGGCTTTAGGGAAAAGCACTCCACTGTGTATCTGCTCCTGAAGTTCCAGCATGACATCAGCATAGCGCTCAACAACAATCGTGTCACCGTTGGATGCTTTCTGGATGTCGAGAAAGCATTCGACAGCGTATGGATTGAAGTCCTTATCCATAAGCTTCGCGTAATACATTTACCCCCGTCACTAATAAAAATTCTTTTTTCTTTTCTTTCTTCCAGAAAATTCTACGTACAAATGGACAACTGCAAATCACAAGTGAAGAATATCAAAAACGGAGTTGCCCAATGTTCGAAGCTAGGCCCCTTCCTCTACAGCCTGATGACATCTGACCAACCATTGCCATCTGGAAGCCAAAATCTCCTGTATGCTGATGACTCCCTTACGTATTTTTTTTTTTTTTTTTTTATACTTGTCGCGCACTCAAGGGGTTATTAATACCCTTAACATGTAAAACACAGTGCGAGCGTTAGGAAAATAGGATAGGGTTAAAAAGGAGATACCGATGCACATTGGTTTTGAATTTCTGAATATCATAATGATAGGGAAAAATAGAGTAAATTATAACATTCCACATTTGTGTTGTGCGGCTAAAAAAAGAATCCCTCTACTTGACAGTACGTCCGAAATTGGGCTCAAGGGTAAACTGATGAGCATTCCTAGAAGCGCGAGTATTGCGGTTAAATTGTTTAAGGGGAGGAATGCAACTAGCTATTTCACTGGAACACTATTTGTTAAAGTAGCGATAAAATAAGACAAGACATGAAACATTACGTCGGTGCTCTAGAGATGTAAATGTTTCCGTTATGGTTTTGATAGCTATCATTTTTAAAGCTTTTTTCTGTATACTGTCCAACAGACTCAAGTATGTTGAAGGAGCACCTGCCCAGATATGCGAATTGTACTCAAGCTTTGGACGGATGTACGCCTTATAGATCGTAGCCAGATCAGAAGAGGAAACAAATTTCTTGCATCGCCTTAGGAACCCCAAACATTTCGCAGCGTTTTTAGCGACGTTGAATATATGTTCATTCCACAAAAGGTGGTCTGTGACGCGCATGCCGAGGACCGAAAGCTGTTCAGTTTCCTCAATGCAAATGCCACTCATGGATAGCGGCAAGGGAGGTGGGTTTTGCTTTAATGACAGGAGACAGCATTGAGTTTTAGAAGCATTAAATTCTACGCGGTTTTGTATTCCCCAATGGACAATGCTGTCGAGATCAGAATTTAATGAGCTTATCATACGCTGCCGTTCAAGTTCCACATCCGAAGGACATGGATGTGAATCTGGAAACGAATATGAGAAGCTGAGGGTACTGTCGTCAGCGAAACAGTTAAGTAGATTAGAAGTTTCAGACAAAAGATCATTTATGAATATAAGGAAGAGAGTCGGAGACAAAACGGAGCCCTGGGGCACGCCAGCATATATTTTGTGAACTTCAGACTTGGAACCGTCCAAAACAACTTGTATTGAACGGTCCGAAACGTATGCCGCCTCGATGTCTCCTCTCGTGGATTTACGAAAAGTTGAGCATCCGGATAAACACTTCAAAATCGGAGCTTGCGTGTTTCAGGAGACCCAGTAGAGGTAGTTGCAGCGCAGCCAAGTTCAGAAGTCTGGTTCTGAAACTTCCGGACGGATCTACAACAGCAGCCAAAAAGAACGTGAAGTACCTAGGCATCCACTTCAACGAGTTGTTAAGGTTCAACCCCCACTCACGAAACGTCCACAAAAAAACCAGCTGGGCCTTCCACCGACTTCATCCATTGATGAGACCCAGAAACGGACTAAGCCAGAAGACGAAGATACTTATGTACAAGCAGCTCCTGCGGCCTGTAATCAGATATTCCTTCCCGGTCTGGTTCTCCATCTCGAAGACGGCCATGAAGGAACTTCAAATGTTCGAAAGAAAGTAACTAAGGATTTGTACCGGACTACATTTTGATCGGCAGCGATCAGCAACGAGCGTCTTTACACAGAGGCGAGCATCATCCCTCTGGACAGGTACCTACTGCTTCAAGCAAAGAAGCTTGTAGGACTCACTAACAGGCACCCAAATCAACTGATGAGAAGGATGGCCACTCAGCATGGACACCCTGAGCCGAGACACCTCAGTATGATGGAAATCCTGGTTGACAACATCATCACGTGCAACGAGCCAGCAGTTTCGTTCTACGCTGACACAGTGTCAGCATATCACCGCGGCTAAATGCCAACCCATCCCCCCATCCCTCGGGGAACACCCCGAGGACAATAAACTCTGATGACTTTTAGATTCAATTTTTTGACATCCCAACTAACAATTTTACTCCTATACTCATCCTTAGAAGCTATTTATAATCGTTTATTGCACTCATTTAATCTCTCTTTAGTACTCTATAGAGTTAAAAAGGACAACTTTTTGGCTCCTATAGCACTTTAATGAAGGAAATACAGTTGCTATGAAGAACATTCTATAGAGAGTTCGAAAGAAGTGCTAAAGGAGTAAAGTATAGAGTGTGAAGAAAAATAAAAAAAAATCATTTAGGTAAGCCTAAGGATCAAACTCTGGATACCTCGCACTACTTGTCAAGCTCGCTTACCGCTCGGTCAATATCTTATATGATATCAAAGGTTAATGACGTCCTTCGAGAGATGCATGATGGAGCATCTGGACGTCATTTGGGAGTCAACAAAATGCTGGAAAATATACGACAACGGTTCTTGGCTACATGCAAGAGATGATGGCGAAAAGTGGTGCCGAAAATGTGATACTTGTGCTGCTACCAAGGACCTTCAAAGGGAGCTTCAAAGTTAAATGCAGAGGTACAATGTGGGCACACTTTTCGAGAGAATAGCAGTAGATGTAGCAGGTTAGTTTCCGGAGACCAACAGTGGAAACCGATACATCCTTGTAGTCATGGATTACTTCAGCAAGTGGCCTGAGGCATTTGCCATCTACAACAGCAGCCAAAAAGAACGTGAAGTACCTAGGCATCCACTTCAACGAGTTGTTAAGGTTCAACCCCCACTCACGAAACGTCCACAAAAAAGCCAGCTGGGCCTTCCACCGACTTCATCCATTGATGAGACCCAGAAACGGACTAAGCCAGAAGACGAAGATACTTATGTACAAGCAGCTCCTGCGGCCTGTAATCAGATATTCCTTCCCGGTCTGGTTCTCCATCTCGAAGACGGCCATGAAGGAACTTCAAATGTTCGAAAGAAAGTAACTAAGGATTTGTACCGGACTACATTTTGATCGGCAGCGATCAGCAACGAGCGTCTTTACACAGAGGCGAGCATCATCCCTCTGGACAGGTACCTACTGCTTCAAGCAAAGAAGCTTGTAGGACTCACTAACAGGCACCCAAATTAACTGATGAGAAGGATGGCCACTCAGCATGGACACCCTGAGCTGAGACACCTCAGTATGATGGAAATCCTGGTTGACAACATCATCACGTGCAACGAGCCAGCAGTTTCGTTCTACGCTGACACAGTGTCAGCATATCACCGCGGCTAAATGCCAACCCATCCCCCCATCCCTCGGGGAACACCCCGAGGACAATAAACTCAGATGACTTTTAGATTCAATTTTTTGACATCCCAACTAACAATTTTACTCCTATACTCATCCTTAGAAACTATTTATAATCGTTTATTGCACTCATTTAATCTCTCTTTAGTACTCTATAGAGTTAAAAAGGAGAACTTTTTGGCTCCTATAGCACTTTAATGAAGGAAATACAGTTGCTATGAAGAACATTCTATAGAGAGTTCGAAAGAAGTGCTAAAGGAGTAAAGTATAGAGTGTGAAGAAAAATAAAAAAAAATCATTTAGGTAAGCCTAAGGATCAAACTCTGGATACCTCGCACTACTTGTCAAGCTCGCTTACCGCTCGGTCAATATCTTATATGATATCAAAGGTTAATGACGTCCTTCGAGAGATGCATGATGGAGCATCTGGACGTCATTTGGGAGTCAACAAAATGCTGGAAAATATACGACAACGGTTCTTGGCTACATGCTAGAGATGATGGCGAAAAGTGGTGCCGAAAATGTGATACTTGTGCTGCTACCAAGGACCTTCAAAGGGAGCTTCAAAGTTAAATGCAGCAGTACAATGTGGGCACACTTTTCGAGAGAATAGCAGTAGATGTAGCAGGTTAGTTTCCGGAGACCAACAGTGGAAACCGATACATCCTTGTAGTCATGGATTACTTCAGCAAGTGGCCTGAGGCATTTGCCATCCCAAATCAAGAAGCCAAAACAGTAGTTGTGATCAGATTGTCTTCAATTGGGTGTGCAGGTTCGGTGTTCCTTTGGAATTGCATTCTGACCAAGGAAGGAACTTCCAATCTAACATCTTCTAGAAGGTTTGCTCTCTCCTTGGCATCAAGAAAACGAGGACAACACCGCTTCATCCACAATCTGACGGAATGGTCGAACGATTAAATAGGACTCTTAAAGAACATCTGTCCAAGGTTGTAGGTGACTACCAACGAGACTGGGACCGCCATATTCCATTGTTCTTGATGGCCTATCGAAGTGCGGTTCATAGTTCAACACGACATACACCATCGGAGATCCTGTTTGGCACAACAATACGGCTGCCCAGTGAAGTCAAATTTGGATGCCATAACATGGAACCGGAAAGGCCAGATGAATATGTGGATAACCTCAGAGAAAGACTCATTGACATTCATCAACGGACAAGGAAAACCATAAAAACAGCCAGTGATAGGATGAAAACACGGTGCGACGCTCGTGCAACAACGATGTGATTCCAAGAAGGAGACCTGCTGTGGTTTTACAATCCCCATCGACAAAAAGGACTGTCACCAAAACTTCAACAAAACTGGGAAGGCCCATACACCATTATAAAGCGAATCAATGATGTGGTTTACCACATTCAGAGAGGGTTAAGAGGCAAGCTTAAGGTAGTTCACTGTGACCGTTTACATCGCTATAACGGTGTTGACGGGAGTAATGGAATTAATCTGGACGATCAATTCTAAGAGGAGGGCAATCCCAACTAACAATTTAAGTTCTGTAAGGGTCTATCGACGTTATTTCCTAATCAGCAAATTGGACTCTATAAGGCCTTAGAGAAACACATTTGGCCCACATTGAGAAGCTCGAAAGGCTTTCAAGGAATCATTTACAGGTTTATTGGAAGTACTCAATTTATTTCGCTAAGGCCTTATAGAACACAACTACACTCAAACATTGCAAATGTAGTAGTGTAGTTCTGTTCAATTGTTTCGATAGACACATCTAAAAACCCTTATAAAGAAAAACTTCGTTTTTCGTTGAAATCAATTGTTTTTTAAAACCGAAATGCTTCGATTTGAGCAAAAATATAAAAACGTCTGACAGAGTTCACACAATTATGATGCTTGTGTCGGGCTTGTATTTACTGGGTTAAAGAACCAAAAATGGATGTCACGCTTAATCAGAGTTACCACTGCGATCAAATTTAATTCTGAGGGAATCATTTTTATTGGTGGGATCCGGGGTATTATTTGTTTTATATAAATTAAAAAAAAAATAAGACAAATCACGAATATAATCACAATTTGTTTTTTTCATTTATATTTTTTTATTAATTTTCTCCAAAATGTGGGGTCATTTTTGTTTGCTATCAGATCGGGGTTTCTCCGAACAAAATCGATGAAATACTCGAGCTGCACCCGCGACTCTCGTTTGATTTTCTGATCATTTAGAATATAAAATAATAATTACTAAATATAAACATCAATGTTTAAACGAATTTCTTACCAATAGAATTCATGATTATTATAAGGTATTTAATTCCGCCAAATAAATTTTATTTTTTAAATCTGTTTGTTTTCAGAAATCATCTGGCCAACCCTACAATAAAAAATTCACCTTCCTGTGGTGAGTTTTCTTGTGAGGTTTCTTATGAGGGATTAAACAGAATACAAAATTGTGACCGCCTCATAAGAAACCTCACAAAAAATTGTGAACTGTGAGCCTCACAACGGCAGAATAGGGCTGTAAATGAGTGCGATTATAAATAGCTTCTATGGATGAGTAGAAGTAAAATTGTTTGTTGGGCTTGGCAAAATATTACAGTAGTTTAATTACTTAGTAATTACGGCTGTATATATTTGGCTTTTTTCTTTCTCCTTTTTGTGGTCTCCAGCTGATGGTTTTTCAAATCACTGCAATTAAAAATGAAGAAATAATAATAATAAAGACATCTAAGTATATTTTGTTTAAAACAAATTCAATTTTTATTAATAAATAAATTATTTTACATGATAGTAAACACAGGTATCCCTTATGGCTGTCAATGGTTATTGTATACATCCTGTTGTTTTATTTAACCACCAGGTATCGCATTTTGACTTTTCTAGTTGTCAATAAAGCACAAGACTGAACTTCATTTTGAAGTGCATAAATTAAAAATTTTATTCAATGTAAATTTACAATGTAAAACAAAATAAAAATTAATTCTTTATTTATATTTCTATTTTGTCTCCTTTATTTTCATGCTAGTAATAATGATTTTCTTCTGGAAAATTCACAATAATTATTTATATCCGAAAAAAAAAATATTACTTACTTGATGGATTTTGCGGGAATTGAACCGAGGATGGTTGGGTTGAGTGTCGGGCATTTTTTTTTTTTTTTTTAAATTCATTTTTATTTATTCATTTCTCTTATAACTATCTTAAAGCTAGACAAAAATTCATGAAAAACTAGCCTACTTATCAATATCTTAAAAATAACTTACTGGCCTAAGCGGGCGCTCTAAATTAAACAATAACTTAATGCTAATGCCTTTCGGCCTACGAACTATCTTAAAAATAATATCTTTAATTGGTTTTATTTTTTACCAAGAAAGACTTTTTTTTTTAAAAAACTTGGTTACATTAACATTATTTTTTTTTTTTTTTTTTCTTATATAAAACTTAAAGCTAATTAAAAACTAATTAAAACTAATTAAAAACTAATTAAAACTACTTAGAACTACTATAAAACTACTTACAACTACCTTAAAACTAGAACAGGTTTAGGTTTTTTTTTTTTTTTTTTTTTTTTTTGTTGATTTTATAATTTTTTTTTTTTTTTTGGTGCCACCCTGACTGTCCCTACTTAATTAATACACTTAAAACTATGTAAGTCGGCTAAGACGAGAAAACTAAGTCAACTATATTGTATCTATTTCTTTATTAAACCACCAAAACTGGTTCTCTTGTTTTACCCTGTCTCTTCGGTCCCGATCGGACACAGTCCTACTGAACCGAAGGCGCTCTGCTCCGCCCTGGGCGAGGACGTCTCGACTATAAAGGAGTCACCTATCTACAGTTCTGCGGCCGACGTGGTAGATTAGCGGAACCGCCGCTCTATCCTGTATCAGCCCTCGACTGTCTAAGTAGAGGAAAGCATCGGGTGGGATAAATCCACTTAAACGCACACTCTCGTAGTAATCGGTGTTGGGGTAGTAAGCCCCAAAAATTAAGCTATTGGCTAAGGACATCGCTCTTGCAATGTGACCCCGAATCAGCTTGATTATAAAATTATCGATTCTGTTAATGTTGGCTCCATTGTATAGAACCTCGTTGGAATAATAATGTTTGTACTCCGACTCTGGTGTTCTGTGTAATCCAAGGCAGCGTCGAAGACACTGCCTCTCAAACACCCGAATCTTTTCCATTTGAGATAGGGCAACGTTGAACCACACCGGGCATCCATAGGCAATCATTGGCCGGATAAGGGCCATGTAGCAAATCACCTTAATCCTGCTGTCAAGACGGCTGCTATAAAACAACCGTTTTGTCAGGGCAAAAGCTCCCCTGGCTCTGGTCAGAGCAGCATTTATATGTCTGTCGAAATACAAATACTGATCCATCCAGATGCCAAGGTACTTTACTACACTTTTATTCGCCAGTGGATGTCCATGTGGCCCTACGATCACCAGCTTGCGCCAGTTCTTTCTTGTATCCCTAGGGGCTCCATGCAATGGAGTCCTGAACAGAATGGTTTCGGATTTCTGAAAGTTTATTTTCAACTTCCAGTCATCGCAATATCGCTGAATCTTGTCGAAGTCACGCTGTAAGAGAATTCTGATGACCTCAACTGTTGGAGCTGTTCTGTACGCAATTAGATCTTCGGCATACACTATGGCATGGGCTAGACTACCTATCAGATCGCTGGTGTAAATACTGAATAGAATCGGTGAGTTCACCGCTCCCTGTTGAAGACCATTTTTAATTTCGAAGGTTGCGGTAGAAGTTACATTGCCAATTTTGACAACAAACTTTCTACCATTGAGCATATCATAAAGCATATATAAAAGCGGTTTACTTATGCCCAGTCTGGCTAGCTTTAGATAGAGACCTTCTAACCATACGGTGTCGAAAGCTTTCTCCAAGTCAACCAGACAAGCACCCGTACACTGTCTTTTAGATTTGTTCCATTGGACATCAGAAACGAGCTTAGACGCGGCATGAATGGTGTCATGTCCCGCCTTAAAACCGAACTGATTGTCCGGTATGATATTGTTGTCCTCCGCCCACTTGGACAGAGCTCTATTTATAACTTTTTCAAATACCTTACTGATACTCGGAAGAAGACTTATCGACCGGAGATTCGCCGGATTGGAGTTGTCCTTACCCTTTTTCGGGAGAGGATGAACCACAGCTGTCTTCCACCGCCCTGGATAATATGCATTATTCAGGCATAAATGTCAACTGCTTCCTGAGGCAGATGTCGCAGTACAACGTTGGATATACCATCGATTCCTGCTGACTTCTTTTTCTTTAATGAAGCGAAGATGAGCTGGAGCTCAACTTTCGAAATTAACAGGGAATTAGTCCCGTTTCGCTCGGCGATGGTGGCGTTTGCCAAGTGTTCTTCATTGAACCCGCTGAAACCGAGATTCTCTGATCGCCATTGCGTCATTTCATTTCGAAGGTAGAAGTGGTGAAGCAAGGCTCTGTTTTCCAGGTCATGGTTCGGGCGAATGCTAGCATTCACCTTGTACACTTGCTGGAAAGCAGCCCCCACAGCCTCCACTTTCTCACGAGGATCTTCGATTATAAAGAGGTCATCGTCCAAGACGGCTTCCTCTGGATCTATGCCTGCTATCAGAAGTACGTCTCTGTTCTCTATCGTTCTCTGAAGCTTAAGACACGGAAGTTCGTTTTGATCATTCCGTCTAAATATTTTATTAATTTGAGGAAACATACTCGGGTCGCTAGAATTAACGGCCCGAATTTTGTTGTCCCAATACAAATTAATAGACAACCGGTAATTTTCCTTGATCAATTGGTTGATGTTTTTAATTGACGACTTCAGTGTCCTAATCTCCAGATCGTGTATGTCAGTAAAACGTCTGTACAAGAGTTTCAGTCTTGTCAAAAGTCCACTTTTTTGTCTGTGTAGTGCGTCGATGGTCGCGTTGCGGTACATGTCTGTGGCTTCGCGTTCTTTGTATTTTGGTATTGTTTTTTCCATTGTTCGCTGGATTGTACTGTCCATCTTTTCCAAGTAATCGTCAATTTCGGTATTTGTTAAATTCCTGTCATTTGGTGGGGATATGTTGTTCATTCGTAGTTCACTCGATAAAGCGCTGGTGAAGCGTGGCCAGCGAGTCTTACTGTAATTGTAAGAATGCACTGGCACATACTCCTCCAACTCCACGAGCTCGTTCGGAAGTTGAATTACGGCAGCAAGTCCGCAGTGGTCACTGTCGTACTCGATCGTTCGTAAACAGTTTCTTGGTCGTTGACCCACAGTGTCAGTAATTGTCAGTCTTGAGTCTTTCAACAATAGATCCAGATAGGAACCGCTCCTTGGAAACGAAGGCCTATCAGTAGCCAAAAGGTCGAGCATATACTCAACGTTGTATTGACACATCCAATTAAATAGATGGCTACCTCTCGGATTTTGTATTTGATTTCCCCAATCTACATGTTTGGCATTCAAATCACCGGCCATGAGATAGTAATTCTCTTCCGAGTTCAATTGTAAGCATTGAAAAAGTTTTTTGAGCTCTGTTAAAAATTCAATTGGCTGAGGTGATTCCGGTGCATAAGCCGCAATCGCATACATCCGCTTCCCATGTTTGAGAGGAATGCATACGATACACGCCTCAAGCAACCGAAATCTGCGTACTTCACTATTATATATTACTTTATAATTTATGCCTTTTCGTACAAAGATTGCAACTCCTCCCCCCAAAGTGGAGTTGGGCCGATCTCTTCGTACGATATTGTAATTATTGTTAGTCAATTTATGTTTCTGGTTCAGCTTAGTTTCGCTGGCCATAAACACATCAGGATTCTGATCTTTCAACAATTGGAATAGATTTGCTCTACGTTCGGTCCTAATCAATGAATTTACATTCACAGCAAGGATCTGTAAGGGCCTCTCCGGCAGCGCGCCCTTAACCTATAAAATGCGATAAGCTCGGCAAAGCAGAGTAGATATTGTCTACCCTTTTCGCCTGCTCACTTATCTGTTTTTGAAGTCCTGCTATTTGGCTCTGAATGGCCAGTAGCATACCTCTTATTTCGGCCTGTGCGTCCAGAGCCTTAGGCACGAGGGCCTGTGGGGCTGCCTTTGGCGCAGGCTGTACCGTTTTGCCCCTTCCTGACGCCATTTGGGCGTAGGAAATTTGGGGATTGACGGAAATTGTTGTATGAGGACGCGTTGGTGGGCGTCTTTCTATCATCTCTGCTTGCCTTGCCGCTTTATTGTGTTTCAATTGTTGAAACGTCGGGCATCCCCGATAGTTTGCGGGGTGCCCGTCGCCTCGACAAAGTGCACATTTAAGTTGGGTCAGTTCGACCCGTTCCTGCCCGAGCTTACACTCTCCTACAATGTGGTTCTCACCACACTTAACGCAGCGTGACTGCATTTCGCAGTTTGCCGCAGCGTGGCCGAACCTTTGGCAGCACATGCATTGAAGCATGTCGCCGCGCCTCTTTAATTTATCCCAAGTCACAAGCTGGTAGTCGAGGACGGAGATACTTCTCAGACTTTCCAGTTTGCTGCTGGGCGAAAGCTGAACCAGGAAGAACGGCAGATTCCGTTTCTCCCGCCTGGCCTTAACTGTAGCGAACGGCTTAACCCCGATAAATTCGAGATCATCGCTCGCTTTTTGGCGAAGCTCATTTAAGAGCGCCTGTGGATCCGTGCAGGAATCTATGCCCTTTAGTAGGACCGTCTGAAACTTTTCAGTTTTTGGGGTAAAACTAAAGAACTCCGTTGTGGATTCTTTTAATAGATCTTTAATGATTTTATAATCCCTAATTGAATAGCATTGAATAGCGTGCCTATCTTCACATAATCGTTTAATAGTAAAACTTGTGCCTATGGCCGACTTACATAATTTTATAGTGTCCTGTAATTCCAATTTGTATGTGTTTATTGGTGGCACCTTTTCTTTTTTTATTTGCGTTGTCGACTGTGGCTGCTGCTGGTGTTCCTTCTGCTGCTGCGGTATCTGCTGCTGTTGTTTCTGCTGCTGTTGTATCTGCTGCTGTTGATTCTGCTGCTGTTGATTCTGCTGCTGCTGCTGGTTCTGCTGCTGTTCTTTCTGCTTCTGTAGTTGTTGCCTTTGCTGTTTAGGCTGCTGCTGTGGCTGTTGTTGTTGCAGCCTATTTTGTGGCTGGTCTGGTTGTTGTTTATTTTGGTGGGGCTGTCCATTTGTCGGTTGCAGCTCCGCATTTTTCATTTGCTGTTGCGCTACTTTTGGTGTAGCCTGTAGCGTCTTTTTGAACTCCCGCTCCTGCCTTTCTCGTTCTCTTCGAGCTTCTTGTTTGCCTTTGAGGGCCTTTACAATTTCTTGCACCTCTGCTCTTAGTTTTTCTATTTGTTTTTGTTTTTCTGACACGATGTTATTGAGAGCTTGCTCCTCTATTTCATCTTCCGATGATTGGTCTGTTGTTGCATTTTTTCATCGCTGGTGGGGAGCCCTTCTCCACCCTCGGACATATATTCAATTTCCTCGTCATCGATGACTTTGGATGACGAGGAATTAACTTTCTGCTGCATTTCGATATTTGCTGCTATCGTCTGCCTACCATCAGCTTGCAGCTGTGCTGAGGGGGCAGGTGGACGTGCGGTGCGCTTCACCAAATTAGGAACATACTTTTGTTGCTTCCTCTTCTTAGTTAACTCGGCTGGTGGTGCCGTTGCCATTGTTGCTAGGGCATCTTTGGATGTCCCCGCTATAGCTGCCGTTGCTGGATTTATTGGTTTTGCCTTTATTGGCTTTACCGCTGCTGATGAAACATCTTTCGATGCCCCAGTTGTTGGTGCCGTTGCTGGCATTGTATTTGGTGCTGTGCACCACCTTTCGATGGCCCCGCACTCTTCTTTCTTTCGTCCAGATGAGTTTTATCCCACTCAATTATGTTTTCGACTTCTCTATTATGAAAAAAAGCCGATAAAATATTTGACCCTGACCGGGGTTTGAACCGGCTATCTTCGGCTCCGGGATCTGCCACTCTACGTCTGTGCTATTTCACACTATGAAAATAGCTTGGCTTAAATTGGACTTAACCACTCGCGATGTTAATTTAAAACTCTGTGAAAGCCGAAAACGTCTACACACTTCCACAGTACGAGATCGACTGTGAGAGTCGGGCATCTTAGGTATCGAGCTAGCCTGTCATATGAAAAATGAGTGCCAAATTGGAACCACTTGAAACCGAAATTCGCTTCCTAAAAACTTCCTTGGGGCTTCCTGATGAATTAAACTAATTTGAAAAATACAGGTGACCATTCGTCTGTTGCAAGGGAGTTTTTTTTACAAAATGTTATTTTTTTTTTTAATTATTAATGTTTCCATGATTACTTTACTCATTAGAGAAAACATGGAAGTGGTCACACAAACATGAGACAACAAATAAAATATAACTTCGTTTTTCGTTGAAATCAATTGTTTTTTTAAAACCGAAATGCTTCGATTTGAGAAAAAATATAAAAACGTCTGACAGAGTTCACACAATTATGATGCTTGTGTCGGGCTTGTATTTACTGGGTTAAAGAACCAAAAATGGCTGTCATGCTTAATCAGAGTTACCACTGCGATCAAATTTAATTCTGAGGGAATCATTTTTATTGGTGGGATCCGGGGTATTATTTGGTTTATATAAATTTAAAAAAAAATAAGACAAATCACGAATACGAAGAAAGTTTATTTGTTTTTGTTAAATCATTTCTAATAAAAAATGAATAAATAATTTGTATTTGTAGTGCAATTTTAAATATACATAATGATAGTTTCATGTAAAAAAATAAATATATTTTTTTGCGTTTTTTTTTAATCTAGTGAATTTAATATATATTTATATTTATATCACTGCAGAAAATAAATGTTTGTTCCGCTTTTGTTTTGCAAAGTATAAACGATTTAATATTAGACCATACCTTCTCAATGAATCGGTTTAATTTAAATTTTCAAAATGATACAATTTTTCCTTTTTTTGACCTGTGGTAACGCAACTAACAATTCAGCTTCTTTTAGCTTAAAAATATTGATGTGCCGCAGGTTTCACTTTATATAAAGCTTCGGTAAGGCCTTCGGCGGAATTAAATTTCTTATACAGGTTACGAGCTGGATAACTACTTCTTCAAAGCCAAATAGAAATAAGAAAAAGAAGACTTACCGAGTTTGCGAGCTGTCACTCGAATAGGCTGATACTACAGCAGATGATTGAAGATGCCACTTTAAAAAGGCTGCATAAAATTTGTATATAAGTTGCTGCCTTTAAAAGTTTTCTGTACCCATTTTCAATAAGCTTTATTGAATACTTCGATACGGCTTGTTAAGTCTTACTAAAGAATCATAAAAGAATGGCCACGTTCGGGTGGTAGGCAGACATATGGTATCTACTTTAGCATCTGATACGTTTTCGAACGACCAAAACCGTGTATGTTACCAAACCAAACGAAAACCAAGAAAATAAACAGGTGAGATATCAGCTGTTAGTATGAAGTATCTCTCCCAAACCAACGCAAAAGCGGCACGGAACATTCGCCGACAGCAGTGTTTTTTGTTGTTTAGCATTATTAATTTGTCATTTATTTTTTATGATTGTGAATGATTCGCCCTGCATAGCGAATGTTCCGCGTTGGTTGGAAGAGCCATAATCAAAACAGATCCGAACATTTTTGGGATAGCCTTAGATTTCTTTTTGATATCAGCTGTTTGGTTCGTCGGCTGATTTTTTCTTTAGGCATTACAACAACACGAACAAATCTAGATACCATTGGCGACGTACCCAAACGCGGCCAATACGTCAATCTATAATAAAGAAGCTCGAATTTTTATAAGTCATTTTAAAGAAGCTTTTTAAATAAACCCTATTCACATTTATATTTATATATGTATATTGAATAAATTGAACACGTCGAGAGAAAGATAATTCGTTTTACTTGATTTGTCTTTTTGAGCATTCGGAAAGCTAATTTTCATTGCTTTAAGACATAAGCTTCAATGCACGATAAACATGAACGAGGTTAATGCACATCAAATAAACATAACATTCGGCATTTTCGTATATCTGGGTATTTATGTGACGTCACGGTCAGCTTTTATGTTTTTGTTCGATTAAAAGTGAAGACCATTATTAATTTAAGTATTTAAATAAATTGTTTTTAAATTCTTAATGAGCAGTTTAAAAATAGAAAAAATTATAGTAACAATCAAATAAAGTTAATTATTTTCTTTTCTCCGAACATAAGCAGATGATTGTAACGTCACACCCCTAATGAGCATACCTTGTTTCTGTTAATCGTGCTTAAGTGGCCCTGTTTTTTCGGATTGAAATTATCAAAATTATGCATTATTTCTTAGTTTATTTTAAGACTATTGATATTAATTTAAGACTATTAATGAAAATGGAGCAAGGGGACTGCTAAACAAATCATTTAGGTACATTTGTTTCTTCACGCGAAATAAGAGAGTATAAGAGAGTTTAATAAAATCTTGTTCATGTGTGAAAATTTTTATAGAAGCTCGGATTTATTTAAGGAAAATTTAAAGTTTTAAAAAAGGAAAAGGCTGATTAAGTTTTTGCATCTTCCAAATTATATCTAAGATGGCTGAGTGGTTAGAGTGATGGTCTTGAATGGTCTTCAGCAGGGAGCGGTGAACTCACCGATTCTCTTCAGTAGTAGTAGTAATTGTGATTTTATTATTTTGTTCTTCATTTCAAGTTTTACATAGTTCACAGTAAGCATTGTCTTTTGCCGTCAGCCGAAAAAGAGAGTATTTTCTTAGTTCAAAATTGTAAGTTCATAGATTTAGCTAATCACATTCAGTTATACAGATTTATTTAAAATGCTTCATTTATTATTTGTTGCCGATAAGTTAGTGCAGTTTTTATATAATTGTAAAGAAATTTCCAGTTTCCACCTTTCAATATTCCTATCGTTTCGTCCTCTGATAGCGTGCTTTTTCCCCAGACTGATATTCGTATCGCCGCACCGGGCATGTTCCAATAAAGTGCTGAATATCTTCAATTGATCTCAGGTTGCACAAACTGCATTCGGGATTTACATCAATCCTATGTTGCAGGTAGTTTAGGGGTAAAAGTTCGCCTCTGGCTTTAAATATTCAGTATTTACACCAGCGATCTGATAGGTAGTCTAGCCCATGCCATAGCGTATGCCGACGATCTAATTGCGTACAGAACAGCTCCAACAGTTGAGGTCATCAGAATTTTCTTAAAGCGTGACTTCGACAAGATTCAGCGATATTGCGATGACTGGAAGTTAAAAATCAACTTTCAGAAATCCGAAACCATTCTGTTCAGGACTCCATTGTTAAATGACTTAGATTGCAGGGAACGAGAATATGCTTAGCCAATTAAGAGATATGAATGATCCATTTGCCCTTCAAAAAACAACTTTTATTAAATTTTTGCGGCTTCCAAAAACTTTGTGCCTGGATACTATCCAAGAACTCAAACCACATGACGACCAAGACAATTCACTACCCTTTGTCATCCGAGTATAATCACAATTTGTTTTTTTTTCATTTATATTTTTTTATTAATTTTCTCCAAAATGTGGGGTCATTTTTGTTTGCTATCAGATCGGGGTTTCTCCGAACAAAATCGATGAAATACTCGAGCTGCTCCCGCGACGCTTGTTTGATTTTCTGATCATTTAGAATATAAAATAATAATTACTAAATATAAACATCAATGTTCAAACGAATTTCTTACCAATAGAATTCATGATTTTTATAAGGTATTTAATTCCGCCAAATAAATTTTATTTTTTAAATCTGTTTGTTTTCAGAAATCATCTGGCCAACTCTACAATAAAAAATTCACCTTCCTGTGGTGAGTTTTCTTGTGAGGTTTCTTATGAGGGATTAAACAGAATACGAAATTGTGACCGCCTCATAAGAAACCTCACAAAAAATTGTGAACTGTGAGCCTCACAACGGCAGAATAGGGCTGTAAATGAGTGCGATTATAAATAGCTTCTATGGATGAGTAGAAATAAAATTGTTTGTTGGGCTTGGCAAAATATTACAGTAGTTTAATTACTTAGTAATTACGGCTGTATATATTTGGCTTTTTTCTTTCTCCTTTTTGTGGTCTCCAGCTGATGGTTTTTCAAATCACTGCAATTAAAAATGAAGAAATAATATTAATAAAGACATCTAAGTATATTTTGTTTGAAACAAAATCAATTTTTATTAATAAATAAATTATTTTACATGATAGTAAACACAGGTATCCCTTATGGCTGTCAATGGTTATTGTATACATCCTGTTGTTTTATTTTACCACCAGGTATCGCATTTTGACTTTTCTAGTTGTCAATAAAGCACAAACCTGAACTTCATTTTGAAGTGCATAAATTAAAAATTTTATTCAATGTAAATTTATTACAAATTTTAATATTTTTACAAAATGTAAGTCTAATTTTTAATGTTGTCACACAATTGTTATTATACTGATATTTTTTGTGCAATAAAGTTCCCCTGAAGAAGGCAGCAAACCCTGCCGAAACGTCGGGAAAAGCAAATGCAACTTGATTGTTTCATTGCCATATCCATTGTGACCAAAAAAGCCGAAATATAAATTAAGATTTTTATCTTATCCACTATTTAAGTATACTACGAATTGGTCAATAATTCATCTTTAATGTAATTAATTTTCCCCTACCTGTAATTTCCTGTCCGAGAAATATCTTCGGGCAGAAAATCACAGCAAAACAAAATGTCATTTTGAGTAAAAGAATGAAAGCCAAACATCGTGCCGTACTTGTCTGGTATATTAGGTACCACGGAATTCGTTCGAATTTGCGTTACCGTACTTTTGCACAGTTTTGATATTTTTGAAAATGTTTCAACGTTGCTCTCCAAAGTCTGACAGTTTGTGAGTGCAAAAAATAATGGATCAGACCTATAGAGATCAGTGGCATAACATCACAGTATACATATCTAATACTACGTTAGCCGAAATGAGGTAATTTTCAAATTAGCTCATTTGGAACGTCAAATTTGTATAGGAAATGACGTTCCAAATGAGCTAATTTTGAAATTACTTCATTTCGGCTCCAATGAAAACGTAGTATAATACTACGTTTTCATTTTAGCTCATTTGGAACGTCAAATTTGTATAGGAAATGACGTTCCAAATGAGCTTATTTCGAAATTACCTCATTTCGGCTCTAATGAAAACGTAGTATAAGGTGGAACTTGTCAAATTTCAATATGCCTGCCCTTTGTGTAAGTACACAGTAAAAAAAAAACAAATTTTTGCTGATGGTTTGAAATTAAATTTTTTTACTATTAATTTTGACAACATGCGCAGAACTGAACAAAAATTAACACGCTAGTGATTATATGTATCTTGGCATCACATACCTTTTTGCTGGATTTACATGTATCTTCGTCTGCGAATATGAAGAAAAGTAGAGCGGGACAGATGTATGCCAAAACTCCGAGCGTGTGAAAGAGAACCATCAAGAAGATGAACATGTTCGTCTTCATATCTCCATTATTGCACTTCCTATAATCTTCATGCACGAAGATCTTCTGCATTTTGGTGTTCCCTCTCTATCCAACAAATGTACATTTTAATTTTGCATCCCCTTTTTTTTGCAGAAGTCGGACGAAAGATACATGTAATGCTGGATTTACATGTATCTTCGTCTGTATAATGTAGAAAAGTAGAGCAGGACAGATGTATACAAATAATCCGAGCGAGTGAAAGAGAACCATCAAGAAGATAAACATGTTCGTCTTCATTTCTGTATTATGGGACTTTCCTATAATGCAGAAACGAAGTTCTTCTGCATTTTGATCTTTTCTCTCTATCTAACAAATATACATTTTGTATTTGGCATCCCTTTTTTTGTGCAGAAACCAAATGCAGATACATGTAAGCCCACCATTTTTCTTTTTATTGTGGCAAGGGCAACTTTTCATCTTTCATTTTTGTTTTGACAGATTGGTAAAGTTCTCTATTATTGATGACTGGAATTTTAAAATTTTGGAAAGCTAAGCAAAAGGGCACATAATTCCAAATATAAGTAGTGTCTCTTCCTAGATTTTATTTTATTTTTGGGTTTAACATTTAAAAATTGAACACTTAAAATTGATGTGTCAGTTCAAAGAGTTAGTAAAGTGTAATATTTTGTATTGTGAAAAAAATCATTAATCGGTTAAAAAAGAATGCGTGTAATTCTTTAAAGTAACTATAGTTGATAATTTGTTCGTTGGTTAAATCTTATTGCATGAAATTAGAGAACCATTTATTATATTCCGAGTTATTGCGAAATACTTAAGAACTTGTGGTACACCCTAACAAAAAAAAAAAAAAAACAAACAAAATATTTCAAAGTCTAAAGATCAACAAGATTTAAAAGTTTTTTGCTTCAAAATTACACACATCGGCAATATGAATGGCAGTAAAAGGAAAAGTCGTCCCGCTGGCTTGACAAGGTGTTAAAAATTTGTAATATAAATAACTGTCGAAAGATGTTTTTAATTATACATACCTACATATAGTATCCACCTTCACATAATGTACATCTATTGCCTGACATGCACGTTGCAAGACTAAATACATAATGCCTATAAATATGTATATTTGAAAACATGTATAAAAAATAAATTTAGACTAATATACATATATACATATGTACATATTTTAATTTATCTATGTTTGTATGCATTATTCATATATGTGCCTACATATCTATTTATATTAACAATAATGTTAATATATTAGGAGTAGTAGTAGTAGTAGAAATGTATTGAGATTTTCTTATTTACTTTCAATTTACATTAGCTTTGTTCAGTGACTTTGTTCCGAACAGTTTGGAACAGTTTAGAACAGAAAAGTACAAGTTTTTGCTGTTCAATGAGAATTTTCTGTTCTAAACTGTTCTGATTTGCTGTTCAGTGAGGCTGTTCCGAACAGTTTGGAACAGATTAGAACAGGATTTTCTGTTCTTACTTTTTAGGTAGAACAACTTAGAACAGGTTTTGACAACTGTCAAAGGGGCGACTTTCCATTAAGGGCGCACGGCTAGAATTTTGATTTTTTTTTTTTACAGTGAGCTAGGGGTCTCTATAGAACAGCTTTAAAATATTACGGTGAGGAAAACACCCTAAATATGATTAAAAAATGTTTAAATTTTTCGATTTTGGCACTTTTTTTCGCACTACTCAAGTTTCCCGTAAGATAGCACACATTTTTACAGGCGAATACTTTTATTTGGGTAGATTAAATAATTTAATTCAATAATTTTAATATCAATAAACTTTTACTTCAGTTTTTAATAAACATTTAAAGTTAGAAAATTGCGTGAAATCTGAGGCCACTTAATAAAAAAATCATACAATTATTTTGACATTTCTACTATTCAACAACTTTGCTATGATAAGTGTTGAATGGCGTGTGGGATTTTATTTTGGGATTTTCTGTTGGGATGTTTTTTGCGAATTAGGATATTTTTTTTTCGATAAAAAGTAGGTTTGGGTGGCCCGCTTCGCGGGTTTAGGGATTTTAACTCCCTTTTCGGGTCCTCAGTCCCGCTCGAACGACTCCGTCGCTCCGCTTAGGGTATGCTCAGTCGTCTGGCAGGCGCCTATGTTGTCAGTCGATCTGTTAAGTTTTTTGTAGTAGACAGTAACTTGGGTGGCCCGCTTCGCGGGTTTAAGGATTTTAACCCCCTTTTCGGGTCCTCAGTCCCGCTCACGCGACTCCGTCGCTCCGCTTAGGGTATGCTCAGTCGGCTGGCACGTGCCTATGAGCAATAGAATGACCGAAAACTTCCCAAAAAAGAACAAAGAATTTCTCTTACTATTCAACGACAAAAAATAAACATTGTCAAAAACTCCCAAAAAAAAACCACATATCCCAACACTTACCATAGCACAGTACACATACTACACATGTATATACCTGATGGTAAAGAACTGTCAAAAGAAAAAAACAGTGCTTCGTGGTCGTCAATTGCATACATTTTGTATGAAAAATTGAAACTTTAAAAATTAATTAAAAATATAAATAAAAGTTTCCTGACTTTAAAATTGTGATATTTATTACTTTTAGTCATAAATCTATTAAATAAAAGTATTCGCGTGTTAAAATTCGTGCGCCCTTAAAGGCAAGTTCAGCCCTGTCAAAATCAGCTGCTGTCGCTTGCAAGTTGATACTTTTTAACAAATTTCGTGGCTCTTTGTGCTTTTACTTTGGAAACAAACAAATAAATATTTAAAAAACAACATAAATTAAATAACATTAAATTGTGTAGTTAAATATATATTATTTCTAATTTTTTTTAATAATTTTTTTTTTTGACAATTACATCTGTCAGACAGCTGCCTGTTCTATCTTGTCTGACGTTTCTGTTCTACTCTGTTCTGTTCTGTTCTAATCTGAAAAAAAACTCCTTCAATCCTATTTATAAATTAAATTATTAGGATTGTTCAGTGAAGAAAAAATTAGATCAGAACAGAACAAAACATATTTTTGTGAAAAACGTCAGACAAGTTAGGCAGAAAACCTACCTAATGTCGATTTCCTTTCAACGATTGGAGATCAAATCTTTTTTTGTGTTGTAAGGAATACGCAAAAAAAATTATTTTTTTCGCACAATTCTTCATTTTTTTTTTGAAAATGGAAAATTATTGTAATACTATCTACATAATGTACACATAGTAAATTTTATTTATTTTATATTATTTTATTTTATTAACTGAACAACGTTACCTTTATACTTTTACACCACGGATATAATTCAATTGAACAAATTGAATGAAAAGCCAAGTGTAAACAATAGCCAGAGAAATGTCAAATCTTCCTAATGTGTGTGCAATTGGTGTAAATCTTTCTAAAATAATAAGGGTATTCATGCAACGTCGGAAAACCATCGTAAACGTCGTAAGCGTCGGAAAGTTTACGACGTCGTTAGGGAACTGTCACAATTTGTATGAAAATTCTTGTACGAAATATCGTAAAGTTTCCCACACGAATTTGTGTCGTAAATGAAAATATAGTAAACTTTTTATAAAAGTATTATGACATTTTATGTATCAAAATTTGACAGCAACAAATATTTCAGTAACACAGCATTTTTAATTATTTTTTTTTCAAACGCTTAAACAAAATAAATTAAATCCCCTTAATGTCGATTTCTTTTCAACTATTGGAGATCAAATCTTTTTTTGTTGTTGTAAGGAACTCGCAAACAAAATAATTTTTGTCTGTGATTGTATGTGTGTGCAATTTGACAGGCCCGAACGCACAATTCCTTTAATTTTTTTTTTGAAAATGGAAAATTGTAATTCTATCTACATAACAGTAAATTTTATTTATTTTATTTACTGAAGAACTTGAACTTTATACTTTTACACCACGGATATAATTTAATTGAACAAATTGACTAAAAAGCCAAACGTAAACAATAGCCAGAGAAATGTCAAATTTTTCTAGTGTGTGTACAAGTCGGTGTAAATCTTTCTAAAATTAAAGATTTGATTTGTTTAGAAAATTTGATCTTTTCTTCTAAACAAATCAAATTTCCCCTTCACAGATTTGATTTTTTTGTTGAAAGGAAATCCACATAAAAGATTTGATTTCTTTAGGAAATTTGATCTTCTGAACAAATCAAATTTCCCCTTCACAGATTTGATTTTTTTGTTGAAAGGAAATCCACATAAAAACCAAGTATAGAAAATCCGGTTCTATTCTGTTCTTAACTGTTCGAAACAGACTCACTGAACAGCAAAAAGTTGTACTTTTCTGTTCTAAACTGTTCGGAATAATGTCGCTGAACAAAGCTTTTGTTGTACATACATATATAGATAGTTTTGTATCAACATTTTAGATCCAAAACAAATTCAGCCCAATTCTAAATAAAAATTCCCGGGGAAATACTTCCCTTTTCCCAACTCTCCAATTCTAAACTATAAATTCCCGGTTTCCGGTTTTGTTTCCCTTCTCCTTAATTTAAGCGAACTTCGAATATGAGGAATAATACTACGAGAAAGAAGCTGGCATTCTAAATGTCCAAAAAATGTAAAATGTAAATATATTTGATGTGAGGAACATTTTAAATTTGGGAAAACAAATCTACCGGGGAATTTTTTTCCGGGGAATATTTAGAATTGGGCTGATTAATCTCAAATATGTACATATATTTCTTTGGTATGATATTAATGGTGGATTTACATGTATCTGCATTTGGTTTCTGCACAAAAAAAGGGATGTCAAATACAAAATGTATATTTGTTAGAAAGAGAGAAAAGAGCAGAATGCAGAAGAACTTCGTTTCTGCATTATAGGAAAGGGTTTATCTTCTTGTTGGTTCTCTTTCACTCGCTCAGATTTTTTGTATACATCTGTCCTGCACTTTTCTGCATTTTGCAGATGAAGATACATGTAAATCGGCCATAAGGCAGTGTGTCAATTGCGTTAAAATTTCAGTTTAATTTGATCCCAGTGAATACAATTGAGGGGTTTTGCTGTGTCAATTGCATTAAATGGAATTTTATAAAATATGTATTTCCCATTGACGTTTCTTCGGTTAAGGAACCTATCGGAGACGGTGTCAACCTATCTAAAAATGTTCAGATACCTTGATTTGTTGTTGCAATAGCTTTTTTCAGAAGGAATTACAACACAAATCTATCCTAATCGCTTTGACCCTTTTCACACAAGGGAACTGAGTTGCCGGCAACTGGGAGTTTGTAGGCGAGAAGGGCGTAAAAGGAAGACAAAAAATCTCCCCTTGCACCCTTCTCACCTACAAACTAGCTAGTTTCTGGCAACTCAGTTTCCTTGTGTGAAAGCGGTCTTTGCATACGATCTTAAACGCGGAAATTGCATTTCGACATTTGAGTATATTATATATACTCAAAGATTTCGACAGTGGCAGTCATGGAACTTGTATACCTGGACTGCTAGTCGATCGTCGTTCTCATACAAAAGTTGCACTAAAGATGGTTTCACCGATTAAAAGCGACAACAGTGTCACATACTAAAGAACGCTTTCACAAAAGGAAACTGAGTTGCAAGAAACTAGCTAGTTTGTAGGAGAGAAGGATGAGAGAAGAGATTTTTTTTCTTCCTCTTACGCCCTTCTCGCCTACAAACTCCCAGTTGCCGGCAACTCTGTTTTCTTGTGTGAAAGGGGTCAAATTTAACTCACTGAACAACCTTAGTCGTTTTCAAATAGCCGCTAGTGTATCGATTTTATTTTAAATAAAGGGAACCATCGTTATGCTGGTTTAGTTAAAATTTAAACGAGCTCCTGAGCAGGTTAAATTTTGACGACTGTATTCAACTCAGTTATGTCAAAATTTAGCCATGGGATCAAATTTAACGCATTTTTAACGCAATTGACACACGGCCTTACTGTTTTGCTTATTAAAATTTATTCGCCGTAGAATTATAAATTGAACTGTAAAGAAAGAAACTGCTAAAGAAATTCTTCGAACCGATTGGTAGGCACTATATTTTTCCATACTTATAGATTATAATGATCTTATACATATTTTTCTGCAGTAATTTTTGGGGTTTTTGTTACCCTTAACATGTTAGATTAAACACAGTGCGAGCGTTAGAAAAAAACAGGGAAGGATTGAAGAGGAGAAGCCGATTCAAATTGTTTTTAGACATTTGAATATCAAAATGGAAGGGAAAAATAGAGCCGGGTAAAGCATTCCACTTTTGTTTCGTAGTCCAGTCATTTGGGCGAAAAAAAGGGGTTTGCCTGGAAAGTTTTGGAGTAGTTTTGAAAACTTCATTTTTATATATTTTGCGGTGCTCTTTCCGAATTTTCACTTTGCCACCTCGCACCCTTGCCGCTAACCCATTCATTCAAGGTTAAATGTCGAAAATATCAGTCTTTCGCATATAACTCCGAAACTATAAATGCTATCGAAAAGTATTTCATATAAAACTTGTAGATTTTGCGATTCCGAAGATATTGAATTATCATCTTTTAATTTGCCGCCCCAAATTCAATTCAGCTGCTGTTGGCTTACTTTCTAATTCAACACGAACGTTTTAAGTAGTTAGAGTTAGTTTTTTTTAACAAGATGATTTCAAACATGCTTTCAATTCATCAGCAGCTCTAGATCGAGGAATAAAAGGCAATGTTTGGCAAAAATCATCTGCCGACAATATCAACCCACCGCCGAATATTTGTTGATCCCCACGTAAATCTTACAACGTTCTATCTTGCCTACGCTTCCAAAGACTGGTAGCCATCGTTCAGTCATCCTAAATGATTATACTACATTTCTGCAAAACATTTTCCATGCCTGAATTCTTAGAAATTTTACATGCTAGTGTTTTAGTAGCATACATGTTCAATGGCAATTTAAGTGCAGTTTGGCCACCTTCCAACATAATCACTGCAATTCCATGTTTTTCCAGTTCCACCAGGTGCATTTGAAAATAAAATTACACCCCTTTCATTACGAACAGCATCCATTATTTTTGGAACATTTGACCGCACAAATGTCTCCAATTCGACACAATCATAATCTAATTCACACCGCATTTACGTGTTCAATAAATCTTGCGCCGAGCGATTAGGTGCTATCATTGAATAAATACAAATTAATAGAAGTGATAGTCCGAGAGCTGGTGAACATTTACTCAAAGTGTTTTGTACCGCTCCAAATTCTGTGGACATGTCATTTGTATGAGGGCAAACTACATTCCATCGGTCTGGCAGTGTTGTCGCGGATCCAACACCTTCAAAATGCACTTTCAAAATGCAAAAAAAAAAAAAACTCACTCAATACCTTGTACCTAAAGTAACTACAATCCATCGGTCTGGCAGCAATACCGCGGCCCTAACACCTTCAAAATACACTTTCAAAATGCAACAAAAAAGTTTAATTCAGCCAAAAGAGCTTTATATCGCTATAATTTTCTTCACTCTTGCCTTGTACCTATAGTAACTACAATCCATCGGTCTGGCAGAGATACCGCGGCGCAAACACCTTCAAAATACACTTCCAAAATGCAACAAAAAAGTTTAATTTAGCCAAAAGAGCTTAACACCGCTCAAACATTTCTTCACTCATGCCTTTTACCTATAGTACCTACAATCCATCGGTCTGGCAGAGTTACCGCTGCCCTAATACCTTCAAATGCCAAAAGAGCTTTATACCGCTCTAAATTTTCTTCACTATAGGTATATGCCTTGTACCCATAAATTATCGGGGCACTTATCGCCTCAATAATATGACAGGGTTGTTAATTCCATAACAATAATCCTTATCAGCCCGATCGTCCTAGACAAAATTTCACCATATCGTCGCTGTTTAAGAAAACCAGCATAACTCAAAAAACCCGATTTTTGAGTTAATGATGCCAATCCACAAAAAAAAAATATATCTTTCTGTCAAACTGGCATAACTGTAGACTTCGGAATCCCGCTAGATGGACTTTGTTAATTGGCACATCTTTATTTTTCATTGTTTGTTTATGATCAACACTGACACAATTTAGTTTCTGCCAGTTGTTCGAGGTACGAGGTGAACGGAAGTGTTTTTTATGTGCAAAAGTGGCATTAGGTAGGTAGGTAGGTAGAAATGGCGGCCATGGGCAGTCTAGCCCATAGCTAATTAGCGCTGAAGTACGCCGTTTTGATACCATAACTCGTTTGAACCTGTAGATGGAATTGAAGAGAGAGAATATGGGCATATCCTCAGGATATCGTCCCTTTTTATTTAGTTTAGAATAGGATTTTGTTGTAGCTTTTAGCACAATCATCAATAAGTGGATCACTCACTCAACCAGATCAGCACCCGCACCCGCACCATCCACAGTGAGCCCACTAGGCAGTTTGTTAGCTGGCACTGGAGCGTCCACTGATCTGATTGGATGATCATCCGGCCGCTGTGCACCACAAACCCCCACCAGAACCCTAGTCCACTATCTTGTGATCATAGGGAATCGACAGAAGGTATAATGCAGAAGTAGCCGAAATTTGTCCTAGAGCCATTTCGTCGCGTTGAGAAAAGAAATCAAGTCTTTGATCTTCATTTCAGAAAGTTCGTTAATGTCGTCAAAGAATGCTCTTCCGAGTGACTGTTTTCTAGCTTTGGCCAGAGCAGGGCATTTGCAGAGGAAATGAACTACTGTTTCCTTTTCCTGCTGGTCCTCACAGCTCCGACAGTGAGTATTGTGAGGTATGCCCAGCTTCGCTGCATGCTCTCCTATTGGCCAGTGTCCGCAACAGGTTGCAACTACCGTGGCTATGTCTTGCCTGGGTCTGCGTATTAGATCAATTGTTCGGTTCTTGTCATAGGTGGGCCAAATCTTCCTAGATATAATACAGTTTGATAAACTGCTCCACCTACGGTTTCCTTTAGTAAGATAAATTGAGAGAATTTTGCCCTTCATAACTCCAAGCGGAATGTTGACTCTTTCCGCAAGTGAGCCATGAAGGGCTGAACCTTGCCTGGCCAGCTCGTCAGCCCGTTCATTGCCCTCAATGCCACTACTGTGACCCGGGACTCAGATAAGAGTGACATTGAGGTCAGTGTTCAGACCCGCAAGCTCATCCCGGCATTGCTGGACCAGTTTGGAGGATGCTGTAGCTGAATTATTGGCTTTAACAGCCGCTTGACTGTCTGTAATAATAGCTGCATTACGGTTCTGGTTTGGATCTGCTTTTAGTAACTTGCAAGCTTCCCTGATTACCAGCCATTCAGCTTTAAAGACGCTAGCAAGGTCAGGTAGCCGAAAGGACCTAGATACATTTAGAGACTCAGAGAAGATTCCTGCACCAAAGCCACACTCCATCTTTGAGCCATCAGTAAAGATAGTTGTGTCGAAATCTTTCGTCACGACGTTAGCATTCCAATCCTTCCTGGATGGAAATTTAACTTTGAAATCCTTACTGATACTCATTGTAGGGGTGCAGTAGTCAATGGGAGTCGAAAACATTTCCATTGGAATCAAGTCTGTGATATTGCTGTGACCATAGGGCTTGGCAAACCAAGAGTTTGATTCTTTAAATCTTAAAGCGCTGCAAGATACTAGATATTTAATATGTAAATCAAGTGGTAGAAGGTGCAGAAAAACACTTAAGGCATCAGTCGGGCAGGATCTTATAGCCCCTGTCGTGCCAATGCTAGCAGCTCTTTGAACCTTCCTAAGTCTATCGATGTTATATTTTTTGTTAAGTGCAGGCCCCCATACAATCGAACCGTATGTGTGGATCGGTCGTACCACGGCTGTGTACGTCCACAGGATCATCTTCGACTGAAGCCCCCACTTTTTACCAAAAGTTTTACTACAGGCATAGAATGCTATGCAGGCCTTCTTGACCCTTTCTTCAATGTTCAACTTCCAATTTAATTTGCGGTCGAGAATAACACCTAGATATTTGGCCTTAGAGGAGAGTGAGAGTGTTTGGCCGTTGAGTCGGGGTAGAGTGAAGGGGTGTATCTTAGTCTTGGCAGTAAATAGCATCAGTTCAGTTTTGCTTTGGTTAACTCCTAGTCCGCAGCTCGTGGCCCAGTTGCTGACCTTCTTTAAAGCCGTTTCCGTGATCTCACTTAACACAGGAGTAAACTTCCCCGACACTAATATCACCAAATCATCAGCATATGCCACCGCCTTTACTCCACATCTTTCCAACTTAACAAGAATTTTATTCATGACTAAAAGCCATAGAAGAGGGGGCAGAACCCCACCCTGGGGTGTACCTCTACTTACATGTTTGGTCGAGTTTGTATTACCTAACGTAGCTTGAATCCGTCTGTCTCTGAGCATGGATATTATCCATTCCCTTATGTAGTGTTCTACACCAAAATCAACTAAAGACTCTAGAATGGATTCAGTAAGCACGTTGTTGAAAGCCCTTTCAACATCTTAGAAAGTGGCAAGAGTATATTCTTTGTAGTTTATAATTTTCTCAATAGTGCGCACTATCTCATGCAGGGCCGTTTCAGTGGATTGGCCTTTAAGGTATGCGTGTTGAGAGTTTTCAAGTGGACATCTATCCAGAATATCTCTAATATGGATGTCGAGGATGCGCTCTAAGGTTTTAAGCACAAAAGAGGTTAGAGTAATTGGACGGAAATCCTTCGCAGATTCATGCCCCCGCCTACCGACTTTCGGAATAAAACCACTCTTACATATCTAGAGGACTCGGGAACATAGTTAAGAGATTAACATCCTTTAAAAAACTGTTTCCAGCCAGGGAACTGCTATCTCTTGCAGTTTCTGGAGCATAATTGGCAGTATGCAGTCCAGACCTGGAGACTTATACGGTGAGAATGTATTAATTGCCCAGGCAATTTTTTCTGTTGTTATAACGGTATTGATATGCTCTACTCGAGCTGAAGACATGTCCCAAGGTTCCAGCGTCGCTTACCTACTGTTCTCGCAGCCAAAGACTCAGCTGGAGAGACTGCCCAGGAACCATCAGGCTTTTTCAAGAATGATGGATTACAATGTTACTTAGATAGAATTTTACCGAGCCTTGCGGAATCTTTTATATTTTCAATTGACTGGCAGAATTCTCTCCAGCCTTTTTGCTTGGCTGGTGCCTGGTGCTTGCAAACCTTGAGACAGTCTTTATAGGGTTGATAAAAAACTTATGTTTGTGGCAGATATTAAAGATTGTTCTAGTCATTTTCCTTAGATTAGATAGGTCTTCATTCCACCAAGGGGGTAGTGTTTTACGGCTATATTTTATTGGACATGAGACTTTAAAAGCAGTGCTCATTGATGCCTCAAAGGATTTCACCTTTGACTCAAGATCTATCACCGAGTCTGGACTTAGGTTCGTTATATTGCCCAGTTTATATTTTACAACTTGACTGAATTTCTTCCGTCTATTCTTTTGGGATTTCTATAAGGGGATTTATTTTCGGTTTTGAAATAAATGTTGAAGAGTATCCATCTATGGCCCGAAAAAGATTTCAGAAGGGATACCCTCCAGTTTTCTACTATTAGATTCATTTTGTTATTTACGATCGTAACATCCAGTATGTCCTCCCAGCCTTCATGATTATCCGAGCTCGGAAATACAAAAGTGGGAGTGCTACCTCTGTTACAGACCGTCAGGTTCTTTTCAATAATAAAATTAAAAAGAGACTCACCTTATTCATTGATCTCTGAACTACCCCATAGGCTATGTCGTGCAAAAAGTGGCAATATGTATTAATGTTGTGTCAAGGATTTATAGTTAAATTTTAGTAAAAAACGAACTAACTTCTGTTGGACCAGTTTTCGCAATAAAGTAAGTACAGTTTTATTACTTATTTTATGTTTTAAATAGCCCAGTCAACGAAGACTCAAAATTATAAAATAAATGCAAAAAATAATGCCCTCTGGATTATTTTTTTTTACAGGTATAACATATCCAAAATCCCCAGCCCAGGGCCGCGAGATAAACTGAGGAGGGGGGTTAAAGGTACCCCTCTTTAGATTTTCGTGAATATTGGCACAACCTAGCATGTAAGCGGAAAAGTCTATAGTACTTAATTAGAGACTATATATGTCTATAAAATGATGTATTAAAATTTTTTTTAGGGTCAATAATAAAGTCAACAAATCTGAAAAACCTGTTATTGTCTTAGATATTGAATGTTTTCTGACCAATTTACCTAAAAAAAAAGGTAAATACACGTTCATTCACTGTTATTTCATCATGTTGTGAGTGAGGCTAAGAATGGAGTTATAATTAATTTCCTTTTTTTTTGTATATATAATCGAAACTATACGAAAAGGTTGATTTGTACTAAATTAGGCAAAATTTAATTAGCAAGAGTTGTTTTCATATGGCGCCAAAAAATGATAACGTTTTTTTTTAAGGCACACAATACAAAATTCATTTGCTATAGAGGGGGTTCTTTCTTTCCCCTTTAGAAAGGAGAGGCATTTTTTTTAAATAATATTAAAAAACAACAGTAATACTTACAACAAAAAAATCTACCTTTTTTGAGAGCCAGAACTCTGTTCTTTTATTTTATTTTCAAATCAAGTTATTGATGTCCATAGTTTTTGTAAAAATAACTTTCAAACTCAAAATTATAAAAAAAAAAATGGTTCTATGTATCCTAGTTTTTGAGAAAATTGAAAGTTGCGACGATAATTTTGTTGATGTTTTTTTTTTTAATTTTTATTATTATAACAGTGTGTAGTATGTGATAGTAGTATTTCTTTGAGCTTAAGGTTAAAGAGTGAGTAAATTCTTTCCATCTGTGTGAGTGGTAGAGCTGACCCTTAGATACAACATAGGTCTAGTTCACACGAAATTACACCACACGTTTTTTATCGTATTCGGGTTTTACCGAACAAATAGCGGGGTGTTAACATGGTACTTTTTGATTCGATTAAAAATCGAAAAGCTGCCGCATTAATAAGAATATAATGCATAATGAAGGAGGAGTGTTCCCACTAAGGCACTTTTCCTTTCATCGAGGCGGCAGCGGAGGAATTCTCTAGATGGAATCAACGGTGGCATCTACATTTCCAGTTAGGTTGAACTACTTAGTGAACACCTTATATGGGCTACTACGACATATTTGTAGCTCAGGCCTATAAGGAGCGGTTTATCCGGCTCCCTACCCTTGGAGTTATACGAAGGGTCTGGTCCTCCGGGTCGGGGGTTGTGCGTCGGGGTAACTTCCCTACCACGTAAAAAAAAAGTTGTTCCGAAACAACAAGAAGCCTCGGATATGGATGATTTTAAAGTTGACAACCCCAGCAAACGAAACAAGGACAATGAATTTCGGATCTGCACGTGGAACGTCCTGTCCTTATACAAAACACGTGCAGCCGAACAATTAGTGGAGAACCTGGACAGGCTAAAGGCTGACGTAACAGCCATCCAGGAAGTGCGATGGGATGGAGAAGGCATACGGAGACTGAAAACGTGTGACATCTACTACGGCGGGTGCTTGAAGGAACAGGGTCAGCGGCTCCATGGTTGTGGTTTTGTGATAAGGGGAAGACTTAGGCAAGAAGTCTTGGGCTTCCGAAGTGTAAGCGAGCGCCTGGTCACAATCCGCATCAAGGGCAAATTTAAGAACATTTCGCTGATCTGTGTTCATGCCCCCCATGAAGGGAGAGAGGACTCAACCAAAGAAGCATTCTACGATCTCCTGGAGACAACGTATGATATGTGCCCGAAGTACGAAGTGAAGATCATTCTTGGTGACTTCAACGCAAGATTCGGAAAGGAGGGCATCTTTGGTTCGATAGTCGGAGGACACAGCCTACACGACGAAACTTCCGGCAACGGACACAGGCTGGCAGACTGCGGCGGGGCGAAATGTCATCATCTCAAGCAGCTACTTCCCACACCTCAATATACACAAGGGGACTTGGCGGTCGTGTGATCAAGTAACCGTTAACCAAATCGACCACGTTGCGATAGACGCGAGACATGCTTCCAGTATTTTGGACGTCCGAACGTTCCGAGGGGCCAACATTGACTCGGATCACTACCTGGTGGTAGCTAGACTACTTATGCGGATATCCATGACGCGACAACGCAGAGCAGATGCTGTGAAAAGATTCGATGTCGAGAAGCTTAAATCGCAAGAGACCGCCAGAACTTTTGCAGACCACGTAACTCTTAATCTCTCAGGAGGTCTGCCACCAGCATCAAGTGCAGAGGACCAGTGGGAACACTGTCAACAATGCATCAGAAGTGCCGCCTGTGATGTGCTGGGTTTCACTAGGCGAATACCACGAAACCCCTGGTTCGATGAAGAGTGCCGGCTAGCGCATGCAGCTAAGGACGAGGCCTACTAGGCAATGCTGCAGACTCGAACAAGAGCTGCTGAGAGAGTGGCCCGGGAGCTCTACGGGCTGAAACGAAAAGAGGAACGCCGACTTCTCAGGAGGAAAAAGAGAGAGAGCACGAGAAGCGGGCGGTAGAGTCTATTGAGAGTCTATATTCGAAAATTTTATCAGAGGGTGAAGCGATCCACCCAAGGATTCAAGGCTAGAACGGAAGCCTGCCGAGATGAGAGTGGGAATATGATAGTAGACACACAGTCAGTGCTGAGGATCTGGAAAGAACACTTCTCTAGACTGCTTAATGGCGAAGACAGCCAAGATGCCGCTAATAGGCAGAACGCTCTATTCAACTTGGACGATGATGGCCAAGAGTTCCGTCCACCCGACCTAACCGAAGTGCGGCTGGCGATATGCAAACTTAAGTCGTACAAGGCTGCTGGTGCGGATGGCTTACAAGCCGAACTATTTAAATCAGCGGGAGATGAATTGGCTAGGAGCATACACCAGCTCATCTGCAAAATTTGGTCGGAGGAAAGTATGCCCGATGAATAGAACCTCGGTATAGTGTGCCCCATCCATAAAAAGGGAGATGTTCTGAAAAGTACCAACTACAGAGGAATTAGTCTCCTAAACGTCGCTTCTAAAATCTTGTCGGCCATCCTGTGTGACCGCTTAAAACCTTTTGTCGACGATCTGATCGGCCCTTATCAGTGCGGTTTTAGGCCAGGCAAGTCAACCGTCGAACAAATGTTCACACTCCGACAGATTTTAGAAAAATCCCGGGAATTCCAGATCGATACACACCACCTTTTTATCGATTTTAAAGTCGCGTATGATAGCCTGAAAAGGGACGAATTATACAGAGCCATGTCGAGTCTCGGCATCCCTGCGAAACTCGTCCGCCTGTGCAGGATGACGATGGAGAAATCTCGCTGCTCCGTCAAAATTGGTAAGAACACCACCGATTCCTTTGATGTTGAGAAAGGATTGAGGCAAGGCGACGTGTTATCATGCAACCTATTCAACATCGTTCTTGAAGCCATTGTACGCAACGCACATGTCAACACCAGCGGTACAATCTATCAAAAGTCCGTTCAATTGCTTGCATATGCGGATGACATTGACATTGTCGGCAGAACGAAGCGAGCTGTGGCAGGGGCAATTGCGAGCATTGAATCGGAGGCGGCTAGAATGGGATTGGCGGTTAATGAGGACAAGACGAAGTATATGCTGTCATCGAGCGAGGAATATCAACATCGTCGACTCGGGCAAAATATCACGATGGACAGATATAACTTCGAAGTTGTCAAGGACTTTGTCTACCTGGGCTCCACTATTACATCGCAGAATGACATCAGTGCAGAGATCAAGCGAAGAATTACTCTTGCCAACCGCAGTTTCTTCGGTCTAAGAAGGCATTTAAGTAGTAAGGCCCTCTCTCAGAGAACCAAGGAGACTTTATACAAAACCCTAATCATCCCGGTCCTTTTTTATGGGTCAGAAGCATGGACACTGAAAGATTCGGATAAAAATCTGCTAGGGTGCTTTGAGAGGAAGATTCTTCGTGTGATTTTCGGTCCGGTGTGTATCGAAGGAGTATGGAGGAGAAGATTCAACGACGAGCTATACGTTGACCTGGTCAAAAAGCTGAAAATACAGCGGCTGAGATGGCTGGGGCACGTGGAGCGTATGGACAGCAACGCACCTGCCCGACGAGTCTTCGAATCCAACCCCGATGGGGTACGCAGCAGAGGAAGAACCCGTAACAGGTGGCGCAATCAAGTGAATGACGACATCAAAGCACTCGGTGTGCAACTGGAAGCGGATATCTAGGGACAGAGCTGGCTGGAGGGGCTTGTTGGTTGAGGCCGAAGCCCACCCTGGGCTGTGAGCGCCATCAAAAGTAAGTAAGTAATGCATAATGAAGTGGAAACGCTTCATTTTCGTTATATTGGTCATCTGGGGCGTAGCAAAACTTCTAATCTGTTCAAAATGCTATTTAAAAATTATAGAAATAAATAATTTGAAATTAAATGTTCTGTGTTAATTTGTGGCCTTTATATTTAATAAAACTTTCGTTTACAATCGAAGCAATCCATTTTAAATACATTAATTGTAGTGTATTAATCTTGTTTAATTTATTGTTCGTTATTATAATACTTTTTTCATTTTAATGTAAAGGCTGGTATTATTGTTTCGACTACAAGTTCTTGTGTTATATTTCATAGAAGTTATATTTACTTCTGACAACATTTTTCTAGGTAAATTCAAATAGAGTGTGTTGATCACGGGGTCCCGAAATCAAAATATTTGTAATGTTTCGATATCACTAAGGACCAGTTGTAAAAACGTGGGTCAACCTCACTGATTTTGGCAGATTAACTGAGGTTTAATAAAGAGTTCAAGCATTTAATAAACTGAACGATAGTCGAACTAAAGATAATCCGCAAAAATCCGTGGTTTAATATCTTGAGCGAGTGTTTAACCACGGTTTAAATGTTTTATTTGATATAACATTATATAATATGGTAGGGATGAGTGTTAGATTTAATAAATATCCTAAACATTTCCTTTCGTCGTTTTCCAGTAGGTTCATTCAGAGATTCACTCACTCTGAAATCGAGTGGAACAGTGCCAATTGATACAGCTCATTTTTTATCTTTTGTCTAATTGAAAATATATTTGAAGCGATTGAAATTTATATGATTTAAATTCCTCCACAGTTATAATTTTTTTAATTGTTAAATTTTTTTTAAAATTTTGAATTTACACACACAAATTTTGTGCCCTCCACAAAGAATTTACCGTGACTTTCTAATTTTTTTTTTGTTGTTGAGATTTTAACCTTGTTTTTCATCAAAATCCATTTTGTTTGTAAAAAAAAAAAATGATAAGGGTAGCCAATTTAAGCGCCGCACCTGTTGAAATAATCATAAACATTTGTTGACATTGAAGGTTTTGAATGAAAAACATTTGTTGACATTATATTAGTGAAGAGATAGACCAATATACCTGGTAATTTCTGTGTCAATATACAGGGTGTCCGGTAATTCGTGTGCCATACTTTGGGATGTGATTTTTGGTCATATTCTATGAAAAAAATTGTTTTACAGTAAAGTCTGATTTTGAACTTTGACATCACTTTTTGATGATTTAAAAAAAGGCTAACTTTGGTGTACCCTGACCCATGTTAAGGTCAATTTCTCTGTCAGTACTAATGGAAGGGACCTGATTTTGGACTTTTTTTTAGTAAAAATGCTAACCTTTAAAACTACGTTTAAGTTGACTTACTTACTTACTTAGGTCCTCGGACCTATTACGTCCGTGATGTTTCCCTTACGGGACATAGGGCCTCCACTACATCTACGCGCCATCGTGTACGATTTCTTGAAATATATTTCAGCTCTCTCCAACTTTTCCCCAGTCGTGCCGATTCCTGTTCGACCGTTCTTCGCCATGTACTTCTAGGCCGGCCCACTTGTCTTCCCTCCTGTGTGAGCGGGTTCCACTGCATTGCTTGAGATGCAATGCACCGATCGCCTTTTCGAAGCGTATGGCCAATCCACTGCCACTTTCTTCTTCGTATAATGGAGTCTATGGGCTCCTGACCCGTTCTCGCATGAAGTTCGGCATTGGAGATACGGTTGGGCCAGAAAATCCTCAAGATGTTTCGTAGACATTTATTAACGAAGGTTTGCAGCTTTCTAGTGACAATTTCAGTGACTTTCCAAGTGCTGCAGCCGTAAAGCAGAACGGATTCAACATTGGAGCGGAACAGTCGTAGCTTGGTCTTTAAGCTAAAAGAGTTGTTTCTCCATATTTTGGACAGCATTCCGAACGCAGCCTTTGCTTTTCTGATTCGGCTGTTTACGTCCAGTTCAGTTCCGCCACCCGTAGAGACAATACTCCCAAGATATTGGAAATCCTCTACCATCTCTACCGGTTGTCCAGAAATATTTACTTGGATTGATGAGGAAGTTCCAAGGCTGATCCTTTTAGTTTTTGCCGAGTTGATCTTAAGCCCTACGATTTCCGCTTCTCTCTCCACCCTTGTTGTCATTTGATGGAGATCCATGATCCTATGAGAGAGTAAGCATACGTCGTCCGCGTAGTCCAGATGTTTGAGGTGAGATTGCAGAGTCCACTGAATTCCTCCATTTCCATTTGACAAAGCTGCGTGCAGTACGTCACTTATCACCAACAGGAACAGTATTGGTGACAGTATACAGCCTTGCCTAACTCCACTTTGGATTTCAAACTCCTCTGACAGCCTACCTTTGTGCAAAACGTGACACTTGGATCCTTCATATGTAGCCTTGATAATAGCAATCAATTTATCTGGGATGCCCCTCCTGCGCAAAGCAAGCCAAATAAATTCTCTATTGACACTGTCGAACGCCTTTTCAAAATCGATGAACAGCAGGTGAAGTGGTGATCGATATTCAACGCACTGTTCGATGATGATCCGCAAGGTGTTGATGTGATCTACACAGGAAGATCCAGTGCGGAAACCTGCTTGTTCGGCGTCGAGTGTGTCTTCGAGGTGGTCTTTAATTCGGTCCAATATTATCCTTGCTATTATCTTGGCTACTGCAGGCAGAACGCATATTCCTCTCCAGTTTTCGCACTGTGTGAGATCTCCTTTCTTTGGGAGCTTGACAATCATTCCTTTTTTCCACTCTTCAGGAAAGCTCTCTGTTTCCCAAGCTCTCTTAATAAGTGGGTGCAGTAGCTCGCTCGATGTCGTTGGGGCTGCTCCTAAGAGCTCTGCAGAAATACCGTCAAGTCCAACCGCTTTGTTGTTCTTCAGTGCTTTGATGGCGGTGATAATTTCTTCTTTACTGGGGGGTACGGTGCGTATTCGGGAAATTGTTACTTCGGGTAGCTCAGTGGGAATAGGGTTCACTTCACTTGAGAAAACGCGGTTTAAAACCGCAGAAAAATGTTCCCTCCACCTTATGAGCTGGTCCTCATCCGAAATTAGCAGGGATCCGTTTGTGTCTTTAACCAGGTGTTGTTTAGAGCTCTGGACACCAGTGAGCTCTTTGGTAATTCTGTAGACGGTCCTACTGTCACACCTACTAGCGGCTTCTTCTGCTTCTGTGGCATGTGCGTTGATGAAGTTACGCTTATCACGTCGCACACTACGGTGAACTTCCCTCATCTTCATGCGGTACGTAGACTCAAGCTCGTTTCTCCCTGCTGCTGGGGTAGCTGCGATGCGAGCTTTAAGGTGTTTCCTTTCTTCGATCCTTGCCCAAGTTTCGTCGGAAAGCCAAGCACTATTTCTTCCTTGCGCCCGGCCGACTATACTTTCAGCACCGGATATGAACACATTTTTCACAGCACACCAATGATTTTCGATGGATGTGGTTTCCGTGCTGCTGATTGCGTTCAATCCTTGTGAAAGGTGGTCCCCTAGTTGTTGGCGCACTGCAGGATCCTTTAGTCTATCTGTATTAAACTTGGGCATTCGAGTGTTTCCTTGGGATCTCCGAACTGCAGCTGTACGCAATCTTACGGTAGCAACCATCAGATGGTGGTCCCGGGCCATTCCCATGTCAGCACCTCTTCTGTTACGGACGTCCTGGAGACTGCTTCTAAAACGCCGGCTGATCGCGAAGTGGTCAATTTGGTTGGAAGTTGCTTGTCTGTCAGTCGACACCCAACTGACTTTGTGGCACGTCTTATGCTCGAACATGGTCCCTCCAATAACAAGGCCGTTGGCGTTGCAGAAATCGACAAATCGTTCGCCATTGTCGTTTCGGTTACCAACACCATGTTTTCCCATGACATGCCTTAGTGTTGTCATTGCCAACCTTGTCATTGCCCGAGCAAAATTTTGACTTTGAGGTCAATTTTTTCAAAAAATGCGTAATAAACATAAAGTTTTCTTATTTTTACCTGATGAACAAAACAATAATAAAAAAAAACACATAGATAAAAGCACCCAAAAGCCCATACATTGTATGATACTTGGAAAAATCTAAAACAGGTAAAAAATCAAATTTTGGGTTTCTTACCTACTTTGCGCTTGGCGATTAGAGTGGTTTTCCAAGAATTGATAGTTTTTAGGTAATTTTTAAGACTGTGCACTCATGAAAAGGGTTAAAAGTGTGCTTATGCCTACTTGACTTACTGTCAAAACCCTAATTTTTTTTTTTTTTTTTTAATTACCTTATTTCATACAACCTTAAGCCAACAGTATTATGAAAAAAATGTATACAAACTAAATAAAGCTTTGTAGGTTATACGAAATAGTTAGGAGCATTCAATTACCAAAAGACAAGAGGCAAATGCACCATTAAATTTGAAATTCATTAGATATGATGTTATTGATGGGGATCAATATAAACGTTTATAAAATAAAAATCAAAGAATTCAATATAAAAAATTAAAAGTTAATAATAATAACATTTTATATTTTAACAAGTTTACAATAGTAAAAATGTTTGTATGTATGCTTATCTGTACAGTAATTATGAAATTCAAACGATAAATTGAAAATAAATATCAAACTATAATATTTACAAATGTATCAATTTCAGTATGGTTAAAAGAAAATAGCAAAGATTTAATATTTTTGTAAAGGATACAGATTTTACTCTCTCGCATCTTAAGCTTTCGGGCAAATTATTAAACAAACGGGAAGCGGTTACTTTATAGAAAAGAGAAAAGTGTGTTTTTCTTATGTTGGGTATGGTAACAAGATTAAGGTTGCTTACACGTAAATTATGAGAGTCATATTGTCTCTAAGTAGCAGAATACTCAGAACACTCAAAAAATATTTTTAAAACTTTGTAGATGTACAAATGCTTAAGAGGCAAAATCTCAAGGTTCCTAAACAACTCAAAGCTGTGAGTTCTACGATTGACTTTACACAAAATACGAATGGCATGCTTTTGTTTAGTTAGCAGAGGTTCAATTTTATTTAAGTGAGTACCACCCCAACAGGACAACCCATACTGCAACCTTGATTTAAATAGACCATTATAAACTAATTTTAGGACAGGTTGGCTACAATAAAGGCTCAGATGGTAGATATGTCTTAAAACAATATTTAAGTATTCAGTCAAGGAAGTAGTGTGATCTTTCCAGCTTAACCTGTTGTCCAATATGATTCCTAAATATTTAAAAGAATCAACACGCTCAATATTAAAACAGCCAGAACAACAATCTGATGAACAACTATATGCTTTTGAAACAAAATTATGTTCACAAAAATAACACCATCTTCACAGATAGAACCTGAAAGGTTAAATATCATGAATTTTGTTTTATCATTAATTTTTAAAATATGATGGGAAGTGTTTCTAAGTCATTGTTGACGGAAACAAATCAATTAAAATAGTTTTTCGAGGAGTACGATAAAGCAGTTTCATCAGCGAAAGCTATAACTTTTCCATTGAAATTTTGTGCAAAAAGCGAATTCACATAAATTGAAAACAATAACGGGGCCAAAACAGAACCTTGCGTAACGCCTAGGCTTAAATATATTTCAGAGCTAAAAATATCATTGATCTTAACTTTTTGCTTACGATTTTTCAGGTAAGAACCAAACCAATCATTGATAAACCTACGAAATCTTGCCTTGAAAAGCTTATCCAGTAACAAAGTGTGGTAGACCATGTCAAAAGCCTTAGTTATATCTATGAATAAGGAAGACGCAATTTCAGAGTCATTTAAACTACTATAAGTTCACCACAAAGTTTTAAGACTGCGTCTTCTGTGAATTTTCCTTTTCTAAAACCAAATTGAGAATTACTAAAAAATATATTTTTTTCTAAATAAGACAGCAAAACTGATAAAAGAGAAATAGGTCTATAGTTGCTACGATTAGTAGTTTCACCTTTTTTATGCAAAGGAATAACAATTGCTAGCTTTAGATTAAATATATAATTCAAAACATCAGAAACGTAGTATGAAATATTTTTGAAAGTCTTAGCAGAAATCATATCATTAGATGATGAGTTTGACATTTTGAGATACATTATAATTTTGTGAATTTCCATTGAGGAAAAATTCTCAAAGAAAAAACTGTTTGGATAAAATGATTCTTCGACAATAAAGTCGTCACATTTACATTCCCTTGAAGTTATAGACAAATCAATGTTTTGAGTTATATTAGACAAATATTCATTAAATAAATTATCAACTGACGAAGGAGAACTTATTAAAGTGTCACCATTTTTTTAATGAAATGTCAACATTTTGCTTATTTTTATTTAAAATTTCATTGACCACTTCCCATTCCTTCTTAGAGTTGCCTGCATTTTCAAGAAGTCTACTCGTAAAATAATTATCTCTACACAGCGGGATTTCAGTTTTAAGTTCTTTACAGAGGTTTTGAAAACATTTTTTAAGTCTACTGTTATTAGGATGTTTTTTAACTTTGACATATAGTTTATTCTTTTTTTTAATTTTTTTAAGTAGATTTACATTCATCAACTGTTTAAGACTACATAACTTAGTTTTATTAATACAGACAACTTGACTGTTGTTTGAAATTAGGAAATGAAGTTTATTAAGAAATATATCAAAAGCAGCTGATGGCTCACTAGCATACAATGCTTCATCCCAAAATTCAAAAGTCAAAGCCGATTTAAGAGCAGAAAAGTTAATTTTTTGAAAAGAATTTGCGTCTCTCTGTTTTATTCTTGTTACAGTACACTTAAAATGTAAGCTGGTAAAACTGTGATCAGTTATTCCGAGTTCTTTTCTATAAAAAACCGCTACCCCACCAGCCGCATAAGTATCATTGCAAGCAGCAGCGAAAGAAAATCCGGGAATACTAAAATTAGAAACTTCAAATTCATAAATCCATATTTCAGACACGAATATGAAACCTGGTAAATGATCTAAAGATGCGAGATGAGCAAGAAAGGTATCAACATTTTTGCGTAAACTGCGAATATTTTGATGAATTACTGATAAACCTGAACATAATTTACTATTCGGATGATCAATGCAAAAGCAGTTCACTACACTATTATTTACAGAGGAAAAACTAGAACTACTTGAATTATAATTATGAGGATCTGATACAGAATTATTTGAATTATTATTAAATTATTCTTTATAAAATCCTCATAACTTTTAATCTTAATAACATAATCGCCTTCTTTCCTTCTGATGAGAATAGTTGAGTCCCTTATCCAGACATATTTGCATTTTTTGTCGCTTTAATAAATTTGCCTTATGAAGAAGAGATCTTGTGAACGTTGTGAGACAATCATTTAAATATAAGCGAGCTTTATTGTTGTTGTCGCCAAATATATTCGCCTGCAAGTGTATTTTGTCTCTCCGCAGCTTATGCATAATCATCATCTTAAACGAGAGAGAAGTGAACTTGACGCAAACGATGTTAGACGAAGAGCTAGCAGTGGCAGGGGAACTGTTTTCGGCAGTTGGCTTAGCTTTAAGATTCTTAACAAAACAGGTTTCGATGTCATTTTGATCTATTTGCACACCCAAACCACTCGTAATGAGTTGAATGACTTTATCCCTTACATTCGCATTACTCACATCGGGTATTCCAACAATATCAACTACAAATTGCTCTTGGTTTTGCTCGATGGCGTTGAGTTTAGACTCCAAAACGTTAACTGTATTAGCGAGTGCATAGTTTTTATCTTCTAAAGATCTGATTTTTGCAACTACCTAACCTCTTCTCAGGGAGAGTTAAATTTGAGGTATGAATGTTTAATATAACTTAATAAGTGGTATAAAAGAAAAGGAAAACACACTCATTCAGTGTGTGGATGACAGACGAATCTCAATTCACAAGAGATGGTATTACAAATTTCCATATTCTCCATACATGGGATTCGAGCAATCCACATTCATGACAGCAAATATCATTTCAGCACAGATTAAGTGTCAATATGTTTGCAGGTGTAATTGGAAATAAATTAATCTGGAATTTCAAATTACCACCCCGACTTAATTCTACTAACTAACTGCAGTTTTTACAAAATAATCTCCCAGACCAATTGGAGGATGTTCCACTGCTTCAACTAGCTTCATCATATTTCCAACATGGTGGGCTCCGGCACACTATGATCGTGAAATTAAGCATTGATTGGATGAATTATACGGTGATAGATGTGTAGGCAGAAATGAACCAATTCGCAGGCCTACAAGATCTCTTGAAAAATAAAAGGTCCAGAAACATCCGGGTTTGAGTGTTTGACTAGAAATTAATAATAGCATTGAATTTTGAAAACAAAAATAATACTTAATTACGTAAAATTTTGAGAAAATATCGTTTGATTTTTTTTTTAAATTTATTTTGTTCAGAGTTTTGAGTTTGGAAATTATTTTTTCAAAAACTGTTCACTAAATTAACTTTATTTGAAAGGGAAATAACAGAAGGGATTTCTGGGTTTGCAAAAAGTTATAACAGGGCGCTGTAATTCTTGCCGTTGTTTTTTTAATAATTTTGTTTCTGTTTTAATTCAATTTTTTAGAAAACTGCCCCTCCCACCTAAACGAGGAGGGTAGATCCTCCCTTCCAAACGATTTTTTTCTTTTCTCAAATAGACCTACTTGCTCAAGCTTTTTGTCACACCTTAGGTGAATCACTCTGTATAATAGGTGGAATTCTCACTAGGGAATACAAAAAACTGAAATTAACCATTAGTTCCGCTTTGACTTTGTAGTAGCCCGTAGCGTAATGGTTAGTGCGTTCGACTGTCACGCTGGAGGTCTGGGATCGCTTCCCAGCCTCGTCCACCTAAAAACTAAAAAGTTTTTTTCAGGGCTACTGCCTCTTGCGAGGAATTGACAAATACTCCAAGAGTATCACTTGTCACGAATAAGTGCTTCTCGTCTAGCCATTCGGATTCGGCATACAATTGTAGGTCCCTTCCATTCCTGTCGAAAGGCGCACACAGGAATGGTTGCGAGTTGTTAGTCACTAGGCCCTGGTTCTTCATGAGCCGTTGTGCCACCCGATTTATTTTTTTTCCGCTTTGACCTTTAATAACTTTGGAAGGAGTATATTTATTAGATAAAAAGTTAAGACCTTTCTTGTAGAGCGTTCAATTTTCTAAAAAAAAATGTTATGCTATTCACCTGCATCGTGCCTGATCGGGAAACTATTGATTGCTCAGAACTTGGTCTGGGCCAGTAGCGCAACAATCAGTCACGATGAAGTGTTTGTTTTACCTCCTCGTGGTGGTTCCCGGGCAACTATTTATGTATCCCAATATACATAAATAGGCTAAAATTACAAGTGCGAAAAGGCCTAGCTTTCTAGGATAGGTTACGGAGGTTAGCATTCTCCGTAACTGAAATCAACCCGCTACCGAAACCAACACTACGCCTCGGATAATTAATGATAACTCGTTGACGACTTTTGGCTATTGTACCCGGACAAAGATTGGTTTCTGGAATGTGAAGACGCTTCTTGACAATGGAAAAGAAGGTCCTCAGAATGCCAGATTCCTGCAACTAGAGAAGGAATTCATGCGGTAAAGGATGGACATCTTAGGGATAAGTGAAGTTAGATGGCTGGGTTCGGGGAAGTTCAAGTCACCAACCCGTAACACTGTACTATTCTATTCCGGAAAAACACCTGAAAGCGCTCGGGAATCTGGCGTTGGATTGCTGCTTTCCAAAACAGCTCTCAAAAGCCTAATTTCTTGGGAGCCTTTAGGTGACAGGATCCTGAAAGCCAGGTTCCGGACTAGAGTACGTCGCGTCACCATCATACAGTGTTACGCCCCAACTTTGCTCTCTTCTGACGAGGAGAAGGAGGCCTTTTATAACCGGCTGAGTGCTGCTTATGATAGCGTTCCACGAGGTGATATAGTTATGGTGATGGGAGACTTAAATGCCAAGGTTGGCAATGACAACACTGGGCTAAGGCATGTCATGGGAAAACATGGTGTTGGTAACCGAAACGACAATGGCGAACGATTTGTCGATTTCTGCAACGCCAACGGCCTTGTTATTGGAGGGACCATGTTCGAGCATAAGACGTGCCACAAAGTCAGTTGGGTGTCGACTGACAGACAAGCAACTTCCAACCAAATTGACCACTTCGCGATCAGCCGGCGTTTTAGAAGCAGTCTCCAGGACGTCCGTAACAGAAGAGGTGCTGACATGGGAATGGCCCGGGACCACCATCTAATGGTTGCTACCGTAAGATTGCGTACAGCTGCAGTTCGGAGATCCCAAGGAAACACTCGAATGCCCAAGTTTAATACAGATAGACTAAAGGATCCTGCAGTGCGCCAACAACTAGGGGACCACCTTTCACAAGGATTGAACGCAATCAGCAGCACGGAAACCACATCCATCGAAAATCATTGGTGTGCTGTAAAAAATTTGTTCATATCCGGTGCTGAAAGTATAGTCGGCCGGGCGCAAGGAAGAAATAGTGCTTGGCTTTCCGACGAAACTTGGGCAAGGATCGAAGAAAGGAAACACCTTAAAGCTCGCATCGTAGCTACCCCAGCAGCAGGGAGAAACGAGCTTGAGTCTACGTACCGCATGAAGATGAGGGAAGTTCACCGTAGTGTGCGACGTGATAAGCGTAACTACATCAACGCACTGGCTACAGAAGAAGCCGCTAGTAGGTGTGACAGTAGGACCGTCTACAGAATTACCAAAGAGCTCACTGGTGTCCAGAGCTCTAAACAACACCTGGTTAAAGACACAAACGGATCCCTGCTAATTTCGGATGAGGACCAGCTCATAAGGTGGAGGGAACTTTTCTGCGGTTTTAAACCGCGTTTTCGCAAGTGAAGTGAACCCTATTCCCACTTAGCTACCCGAAGTAACAATTTCCCGAATACGCACCGTACCCCCCAGTAAAGAAGAAATTATCACCGCCATCAAAGCACTGAAGAACAACAAAGCGGTTGGACTTGACGGTATTCCTGCAGAGCTCATAGGAGCAGCCCCAACGACATCGAGCGAGCTACTGCACCCACTTATTAAGAGAGCTTGGGAAGCAGAGAGCTTTCCTGAAGAGTGGAAAAAAGGAATGATTGTCAAGCTCCCAAAGAAAGGAGATCTCACACAGTGCGAAAACTGGAGAGGAATATGCGTTCTGCCTGCAGTAGCCAAGATAATAGCAAGGATAATATTGGACCGAATTAAAGACCACCTCGAAGACACACTCGACGCCGAACAAGCAGGTTTCCGCACTGGATCTTCCTGTGTTGATCACATCAACACCTTGAGGATCATCATCGAACAGTGCGTTGAATATCGATCACCACTTCACCTGCTGTTCATCGATTTTGAAAAGGCGTTCGACAGGCGTTATTTGGCTTGCTTTGCGCAGGAGGGGCATCCCAGATAAATTGATTGCTATTATCAAGGCTACATATGATGGATCCAGGTTTCACGTTTTGCACAAAGGTAGGCTGTCAGAGGAGTTTGAAATCCAAAGTGGAGTTAGGCAATGCTGTATACTGTCACCAATACTGTTCCTGTTGGTGATAAGTGACGTACTGCACGCAGCTTTGTTAAATGGAAATGGAGGAATTCAGTGGACTCTGCAATCTCACCTCAAACATCTGGACTACGCGGACGACGTATGCTTACTCTCTCATAGGATCATGGATCTCCATCAAATGACAACAAGGGTGGAGAGAGAAGCAGAAATCGTAGGGCTTAAGATCAACTCGGCAAAAACTAAAAGGATCAGCCTTGGAACTTCCTCATCAATCCAAGTAAATATTTCTGGACAACCGGTAGAGATGGTAGAGGATTTCCAATATCTTGGGAGTATTATCTCTACGAGTGGCGGAACTGAACTGGACGTAATATATGGACGTGTCCAAAATATGAAGAAACAACTCTTTTAGCTTAAAGACCAAGCTACGACTGTTCCGCTCCAATGTTGAATCCGTTCTGCTTTACGGCTGCAGCACTTGGAAAGTCACTGAAATTGTCACTAGAAAGCTGCAAACCTTCGTTAATAGATGTCTACGAAACATCTTGAGGATTTTCTGGCCCAACCGTATCTCCAATGCCGAACTTCATGCGAGAACGGGTCAGGAGCCCATAGACTCCATTATACGAAGAAGAAAGTGGCAGTGGATTGGCCATACGCTTCGAAAAGGCGATCGGTGCATTGCATCTCAAGCAATGCAGTGGAACCCGCTCACACAGGAGGGAAGACAAGTGGGCCGGCCTAGAAGTACATGGCGAAGAACGGTCGAACAGGAATCGGCACGACTGGGGAAAAGTTGGAGAGAGCTGAAATATATTTCAAGAAATCGTACACGATGGCGCGTAGGTGTAGTGGAGGCCCTATGTCCCGTAAGGGAAACATCACGGACGTAATAGGTCCGAGGACCTAAGTAAGTAAGTAAGTAAGTATTCATTTAAATACTTGCTATTATAAAGTTATAAATTTCCAAGTACAAAATTGTGTTTTGTCCCATACAAATCATATGGAAAATAGAAAATAGCGATGAGCGACCTCTAAAAATTAATTTAAAAATCTGAAATTTGTACAAGCTTATTATTTTGCTCAGCTCTAAGTAATAAGCTAGTGGCATTGGAAATCCGAGGCTTTTTTATATTTGAATCAGTCTAATATATATATATATATATATATATATATAAGTCTATATATATGTATATCATCCTAATCCTAAACCCTTATTTAAATCCTAACTCAAAGTCATTTTTATTTTTGTCCCACCAGAATTGCCAACCACCTCACTCAAACAGCGGTTCGCCGAGTCCACCGTAGACATTGCCCGATGTTATTGGCGAAAGTTTGGCCAGCCCACCCTTGCATCTAAGATACAACCAATGTTATCTTCATGGCCGATTGTTATGAAGGTAACCCCAAAAGTAATCTTCCAGTCACAATCTAGTCAAATGTCATATTAATTGTCCCATGTATGTAGGTATAGGTCAGTCTATCTAAGTCTCGTTTGTTAAAGTTCACTAATGTCCTTGTCCATAACTCTATTTCATCTTTGTGGACGGCCAGCCAAGCCTCCACACACTTTAAGCTGAAACTTAGCACTCCATCTTTAAGTTTAAAACAATGTCGTGTTCAAAATTCAAATCCAGTCTCTTTATTTGAACTGGTCATTAAACCAAAATTCTAAACAATCCTTTTGTCCAAATCAACACAAATCCAGAGAAAGGATCAAACCGACGAAGAAAATTTTATTATGGTATATTCATTTAAAACCAAGAAAAATCTCTATTTACTTATTTAGCTACTAATCAAAATGTTTGCGTAAGTGAATTTCAAGGTTTTCCTTCTTCACACAATGTGTATATATTCTAAGAAAATTCATCAATATAGTTTTTTTTTTTATAACCAAACTTACAGTTTACTTCGTCCCTCGAGGTCCTGCCGGCAGCACTACCCAGGATACGGTATAATTGTTTGAACTATTTTTTTTTGTTTTTGTATGAGTCCTTTGGGATTACTATAATTCTTTTTTTTACACATATATATATTTATGAACCCCAGAAACACTTTTTCACTTCACAATTTAAAGCAATTATGGATATTCTTTTTTTTTTGTCTTTTCTTTTTCGGTTTCCCTTTTTACGGGACTTTAACAATAACTATTTTTTTTCTTTAACTATACTCTATCTTTTGTTTCACTATAAAGTTATTCTTGATTTTATTCTTATCTTTATCTTTACTTTTACTTTCAAACTTTACTTTTTATTCTCTAAATTCGAATTTATTCCTTACTCTAACTTCAATTTCACTTCTTTCTTTCTTTTCTTTACACTTACTTTATATTTACACTTCCTCCCTTGTAGCTAGGTGCTTCTCGGCTCTCCTACATTCTTCCCTAAGGTCACGGATGCTTCTAATTGACCAAAAATCAAATTTGCGACCCTTTCTTTGATATAAGGTCGGACTATGTCGACCAGGTCGATCTCACTTGGCCTACTCTTCAATTGCAGCGTTAGTCCCCTAACATCTGCGTAGAAATCGTCGAACGATTCTTGAGGTTGCTGCCGCCTATCCATAATGGCCCTCAGGATCTCATGATCCCCCTTAATATCTCTGAACTGTCTTATCAGCTCGGCTTTGAGGTTAAAGTAGTTCAGAAGCCTATCATCCTTATTCTCTTCTAGATATTGCCAATACCAAATCGCTGCAGAACCCGTAACGAGGTGACGGAAATTGGCAAACAACTCTTCGTTCGATACCCTATTATGAACCCTGAGGTGCTCAATTCTGTAGATGAAACTCTCCACTGTCATTATGTTTGGAGGTTCCACCAAAGTTAAAATTCCACTTGTGGGCTTCGACATGTATCGACTGAGCCCCTGCTGGTTTGGTTATTGTCCTGAAAGTTCGTGCCTTGGGATGTTTGACGTCCCGTCTCTTGGGGAGGTTCATTGGAATGTCTGGTTCTGAACCGCCATTGACACCTTTTCATGTTGTTCCTGCCTTTCATATAATGAAACGGTTGACTTCTCAACAATTTTTAACCTTTTGCTAATGTCATTTCACTTCCCGTGACCATTTCGACCATAGAACGCATGCTGTTCATATTTTTCATCTGCTCTAAGAGCCAATTCATCGTTTTACTATGGGCTTCGTTCATAGAACGTGAAACGGCACAATCTTTGGCTAAGTTTTCATTTCCCATCGTCATTTCCAAATCCGTCACTTGTTCGTCAGAGTCGTTAGCTAGTTTAGTTCGTATTATTTCCAGTCATTGTTTGTCCCTTATCAGCCCCCCAAGCTTGTCCTAGTTCCACCTCCTCTGGCACCCAGGCCGCTATGTTCCTGAAGAGAAGACACAGAGTGAAAATAATCACGCGGAGGAGCTGCCTGAATCGGTCCCCCAACTGCACCTTCTCCGTCTTGGGAATTGTGCAATCCCGGCGGGCTATTATCCTGTCCAGCTGGTTGTTGGACAACCGATCTTTGGAGCGTCCCACGCGATGCCTCCTCTTCGAAACCCTCTTCCAGATCTACCTCCTGGATCCCTCCTTCATAAGGATTTTCGGAGAACATTTGCTTCATGTCTCTGGGGGAGGTTGACCTGTCTTTGAGGTGGCTGGCCTATTTATCGCAGGCCTACCACCACCTACTTCCTGATTAGGGTTGGACGGAGTTCCCTTCCTAACAGCCCCCGTTTTTTTCTGGTCATTCTGATTCTTCTTAACTCGGACTCAGTAAAACTTACAAAAAAAATTCAGGAAAAAAATTAAAGCAAAATGAAAAAACGAAAAAATATTAAAATCTCAAAAAAAAATCGAAAATCAAAATTAATTTTCAAAAGTTAAAATAGGATTCAAAAAAATTAAGTATTCAAAAGTGCAAAAGAATTAAAAAAAAATAAATAATGCACTTCAAAGATCAAAATCAAATCAAAAAAAAAAATAATGAACTTCAAAAAATCAATAATTAAATTCAAACAAAATGATATATTCACAAATTTAATTTAAAATAATAAAAAAATTCAAAACAAATTAAAAGGATTGAAAATTCAAAAAAAAACTTTTAAATTCCAAAACAAAGTCAAAAAAAATTCAAATCTAAAAGGAAATAATTTCCAAAAAGAGTAAATAAACTAAATTCCAAAAATGAAAGCAAAATTCAAAAAAAAAATAAAAATAAAAAAATATTAGAAGTAAAATTCAAAAAAAAATTACGAAATAAAATTCCAAAAATGAAAGTAAACTCAAAATCGAGTAAAAATTAAAAAAAAATATCAAAAATCAAAGTAAAATTTAAAAAATAGGTTTCAAAAATCAAAGAAAAATTAAAAAAATCAAAAATAATAGCATTCAATAATCAAAATTTAAATTAAAAAAAAAATTGAAAATTATTTAGAGTTTAAAAAAAATGTTTGAAATGAATCCGAAGAAAGAAAATTTTTCCAAAAAAAAACTTTTATTTGTGTCGCTAAAGGTGTGGAATTTCAGCTGGGTTTCCATTTCCGACAAAGAGTAAAGAGTAAGTCCAAGTCAAAGTCAAAGTCTTGACTGGTGCCTCTGTGAATCGACGAGTGCTTCGGATTATCTCAAGTATTCTAACCACTTCGTACTATCTGATATTAAACCTAATAGAAGGCTAGCCAGAACCCCAAGACAATCTTCCACACGAATAGAGTTATCGATGCCTCACACGCCTCACTATAATTCTGGCTGTGTCTGACTATATAAATAGCATCAAGTGTTTGACATCTCCAACCCATCCCGCTCCACATAATGCGAAAGACCTGAAACTACCTCACTAAATCTCCTGGTACTCGACCCGTCAGATTGGCAACTGCTACATTTCCTTCACTGTACGAAGAGCTTGTCCGATCCCCAGACTTGTGCTCAAAGGGAAAGGGAATTAAAATTTTAAAATGAAAGAAAAAATGTGTGTTGAGATCATTGTGAGTCCAAGGTGATGATCTTAAAAGAAAAATCATCCCCTTGAAGTCCCAATGGATCTCAAAGCCGTTCGTCGTTGGGCGCCACTTAAAACCAAAACATTTCAATACTTTCGATTTCGAAAATTGATTTGAAATCTGTGTGGAACGACTTTGTTTCGAGAAATTTAAATTGTTCGATAACCTTTTCAGGATTATTGGTAAAATTATTAAAAACTGAAACTAGTTGAAAATATGTGAACTTTTGTTTTGACTTGATAATTTTTTTCATCTTTAATGTCAATTTATTTTAAAATATTTCGTCACAAAGTATTTGATAATAGTTTTTTTTAACTTTAACAATTTCATTTTCTGTTAATTTTTCATTGATAACAAAATTTTCGGCTTCAGAACCAATATAGATATCTGTAATTTGTTTTATCAAATTTTCATTTTTGTAATCTATTTCCAAAACATTTTTGGCAAACATAAATTCTTTTAAAATAAAGTTTTGAAAAATAATCATTAAAGTGTCTTTAATTGAGGAACACAAATAAACTATTTGTGAAGACTCTGTTTGGAAAAGTTTATTCAGTCTATTTATTATACCAAGAATATATTTAAGAAATTTTAAATTAATTAAATTAAAAGCGTTTACGTTTTCTAAAATAAAATCTAACTCGTTGCACTTAGTTTCAATAATTTGTGCTCCTGACCATCAAAAAGTTTTTGTAGTTCTTTGAACTGATTGTTCCTTTTTGCACTTAATTTAAAGAAATTAAAAACGGTTCGACAAATTTCCTCGGTATTTCTCGGCAAAATCTCGGCCGCTGATTCGTTGACTAGAGCTAAAGAGTGGCTTACACAGCCTATGTGCCAAATATTTGGGATTCGCTTTTTTAGATGAGCAATAAAAAGGCATGGAAAGATGTTGTGAATTTCATGTTTTTGTTTTAATTCAATGGAATTAAACACACATGCTGAAAAAAAAGCGGTAACGCTGACTGAGACTGAAGACCAAACTTAGAGAGAAGCGCAAACTTCAGTTGATTATCCACCAGTCACAAATAAACATTGAATACAAGTATTTATCTGTGGATAAGGCCTACTGGGGGAAATACTGTAAAAAAACGCACTTCTACAAGGTTGTGTGGAAATGGGTTGAGTCGCTTTCGCCATGCCTCTAAGCTGATCGAGTTCCGGACCGTGATCTATTCGTCGTACATATGTAAATGTATCCACAAAAGTTGCAGGAAATGTAGTCATATTCAACTTTGCCATTTGAATGTGTCACTTATTTTTAATTAAAATGGTTCAAAAGTTGTAAAAACTTCACTTATTATTATTTTTAGCAATAAATAATTATTTTACAAAAAAATTGTTTGAACAAAAAAGATAGATAAATTAAATATCTATAAATTAAGTTATAACGATTTTTTTTGCGAGAAATGCAAAATACGACTGCAAATAGACAAAACATCAAATCCAAAATTCCGGGCACACGCCATATCAAATTTTGGTCTAAAATTGTGGTTTTGTATTCTAGTTCATCTTTGAAACCTAACTGCATCAAAACATTTTGTACTTTATTTAACTTTGATAGAATTGCTATATTTATCGGGATATTATATTGTAAAAGGATCGTGTATTCGAAAAGAAATTATTTGTGTTTGTTTATTTTTATAAATTTCTATGAAAACGATGTTGTTTTTGTATTGAATTAAGTTCGGAACGTTTATGTATCTACATAATGGAAACATATGTAGCTGTGTTTCTTTTTGAAATTCAGAATTTATTTTAAATGATTTGTAGATAAAATCATTTTGCTTCAATGCGAATTAAAAATCAAAACAGAGGCCTGCTATGTTGTATAGATTTTAATGAAAAGAAAGTTGAATTGCTGAGATATGTCCTTGTAAGTATACCTATAATTTGAGTTTGATTGATCTGTTCTGGGAGTTAAAAGTATCAAAATGCAGAATATGAAGAGGCTGCATATAACGAATTACGTTAGAGAACATAATTTAGAGACTTTCAAAACATCGACTCCATAAGATCGATTTTCAAAATCTCGACAGAAAAATTTCTACTGGTTAAAAGACTGACTGAACAAAATATCGAAAAGAGACTAGACCGATTTTTTAAAACGCGATTTTCAAAATATCGACTTTCAAAATATCGACTGTAATCGACATTTTAACAATCGAGATTTAAACAGTCGAGATTTTGATAGTCGACGTTCTGTTAATCGACATTTTGATAGTCGACTTTTTGATAATATTGTGGTTTATGGAATGATGTGTACAAGCGCGCGCTTGTAAACATCATTCCATAAACCATAATATGATCGAAATGTCGACTATCAAAATGTCGACAGTTAAAATCTCTCACTGGCTGTTTTCGCATCGTCTTGAATCACTTGTGAGTATATAATGTTCCTATAGTAACGAAAATGGTCGGATCGTTAAACGCTTGTTTCGCATCGTCTTCAATCACCAGTCGACATTTTTTGTCGAAATTATGAAAGTCGATCATATAAAAGACAATATTTTAAAAGTCGGCATTTCGTATAATTTAGTTGAGAACAAATATCGACAAGGCGATATTTTGCTCGACTTTTTTCAACGCAGTCGACATTTTGTCAAGTCGAGATTTCATAATGTCGACATTTTTTTAGTCGATCAAGAAATTCACGGCAATTTAAATTTCAAAACAGTCGACAGACATTTTGACCAGTCGACTTTTTTTTTGTTGATCATTCGTACCCCAATGAGGAATGTATTTATTCAGGTACAGGGCCGGCTTCAAACAAAATGAATTTCTGGCTTCAGAAAATCTACAGTGTGATACTGCAAGTGTTGCCATTGGTTTTAAATATTTTTTAAATCAAACTTTTTCTGGTCAAATAAATTTTGAGCTTGAATTTTTCCGTATTAAAAAACAAACGTTACACGCGAAACGTTGACACCATTGCTTAGCTAAGTGGTGGTTTAGAGAGTAAAAGTAAACATTTATATATACATTTATGTATACATTTGTATACAGGGTGTCCCGTAAATGATGGTCCAAACTGAAACTGGTGAAAGGCCAGGTCATGACCTATCACAATTTGGTAACTTGTTCATACCGAATCATAACGGTTTTCGAGTAACGGCTATTTTTTGAAATTTAAAAAAAAAACTTTACTTTGAATTAGTTTTTTGCTCACCCTGTCCATAATTGACTTTTGTTTTTTACAATTTGTACACTTAAACTTGACTAATAGTTTGATTTATTTTACTGAATAAAAGAATGTTCATTTACATCACCATTTGCCTACAAACTAAAAGATAAACTTGAACTTTGACCAAACTTAATTTTTGACCTCAATCTTCTTAAGAGCTCCATGAATAAAATTCGTATGACACAATACAGGTTTTATCTTCCAAAAATATCCCGTTATTCTGTAGTTTTTAAAAAGGTGTTGCTCAGATAGAAAGTTATAACCGTTTCGTTCCAATAAAACAGGTTAAAATAAAACAAAAAAAAAAACATTTTTGTTCAAGTATATCGATAAAATTAAAATATCTTTTCAAATAAAGGGTTTTTCAACAGGGACGCTACAAACGTAGAGCAACAGGGACAGCAAACGACGAAATATTTCTTGCCGTTCTTTTGACATTTTTCTTCAGTAATGTTTGCCATTTCATGATGGAAAGATATATGAGCCAACAACGAGTCGAAATTATTAAAATTTACTACCGAAATTCGGAGTCAGTGGCCTCAACGTTAAGAGCGCTACGTCCAATTTATGTTCGTCATAATCGTCCTAGCAGATCAACAATTGAGCGTCTAGTAGAAAAATTTGAATTCACAGGCACAGTACAAAATGTTCCCGTGCCAGTGAGACAAAGAAGTGCCCGTAGTGTCGAGAATATTGCTGCCGCTGAGGCTTCAGTTGCAGAAAGCCCAAATGTGTCTCTCACACGTCGTTCTCAAACGTTGGGCATCTCTGTGATGTCGTTGTGGCGAATTTTGCGAAAAGATCTTGGCCTACATCCTTACAAGATTAAATTGACGCAAGATATGGACTTGGAGGACATGTGGTTCCAACAGGACGGCGCCACAAGCCACACAGCGAATGTTACAATCAATTTATTGGAAACCAAGTTTGGAGAATGTGTTATCTCACGAAATGGTCCAGTCGCTTGGCCGCCTCGGTCGTGCGATTTGACGCCGTTAGACTATTTCCTGTGGGGCTACGTCAAGTCTATGGTCTATGCCAACAAGCCAGCGACGATTGATGAACTTCGTACGAATGTCAAACGTGAAATTGCAGCAGTATCGGCGGATTTATGTTTGAAAACCGTCGAAAATTGGGTTCAGCGTCTGGACTTCTGCAAGCGTGCCCGTGGTGGCCATGCAAAAGAAATCGAGTTCCATACATAATGGCATCAAACGTACTTTCACATGAATAAAGAATTTTGTTGATATCCAGAACCGTTTTTCTTTTATTTAAAAAAACTTTTGTAGCGCTCTTATTGAAAAACCCGATATAACTCCGACAAAGCTGAATTTTGGTGGAGAGCTTCATTTTGATGTCTTACACATTTAAAAACCTTTAACTTGGTGAAAGGGGAAAAGTCCAGTATTTTTAAAGATTTCTCGAAAACCATCAGGTTTTTTTAAGAAATATCTTTGGAAAAATTGTAGCTTATAATATTCTACAAAGAATAGATAACTATAATTTTTTGTTAGACTAATGGATTTCGAGACAAATGAGCGCAAATGCAACGGTGTGGAAAATATTTTGTCCCTGTTTTTTCAAAATCTCTTGCTTCGGCGAGAAAAGTGGTTGATCTTTTTTTGTGCGGAATTTTAATTGCTACCGTTTTTCCAAAGACATTTCTTAAAAAACCTGATGCTTTTCGAGAAATTTTCAAAAATACGGGATTTTTCCCTTTCACCCTACAAAATCGAAAGTACTTGCCCAAATTTAAGGTTTGACATCAAAATGAAGCTCTTCACCAAAATTCGGCTTTCTCGGAGTTATATCGGGTTTTTTAATAAGAGCGCTACAAAAGTTTTTTTAAATAAAACAAAAACGGTACCTTTAACCTTTTTAAAAACTAAAAAAAAACTGTATACTTTTGGAATATAAAACCTGTATTGTGTCAGACGAATTTTATTCATGGAGCTCTTAATAAGATTGAGGTCAAAAATTAAGTTTGGTCAAAGTTCAAGTTTATCTTTTAGTTTGTAGGCAAATGGTGACGTAAATGAACATTTTTTTATTCAGTAAAACCAGTCAAACTATTGGCACATGGAGTCACGGCACCTAGCAGCCAGCGCGTGAAACTAACAAACGAGATAGATTTCTTTTCTATTTGACGTTCAATGCATTTCCCATAAGAGAAAAACAAAAACAGCTCGTAGAAACATTATTTTATCAAATTAATTTTATATGAACAGTTGTTTGTATTATAATTGCAATAAATAATTAAACACGCTTGTTTGTAAATCAAACGTAAAATATATCGAAACTTATTACTAATTTGCTTTATTTTGCAGATGAAATATGTAAACAAACGTGTTTTTTGGTTGTTTTCTAAATGGATGCAAGGCATCAGTCAGAGCGATATCATGTGCGTAGGTACGTAGTAGTTTAGGGGGCTAGAGTTGCTTATGGATTTTAATAAAACATTAATTTTCCTTTTTATTATAAGTAAAGAATGAAGTAGAAATGTTAAAGGTCCACCTTAGTGAACGTAAGAAAAAAACATAATAGGTACCAGGAAATTATGTGTTGCACCAATAATTGCGGTTTTCTATTTTTCGATTAATTTCGTTCACTTTTGCTTTCGTAAAAATAGAATTATAACAGTCAAAAGCGCTCACTTAAGTAAATGTAATAAGCCAACCAAAATAAGTTTTCCAAATTATCAAAAGGAGTCACCTATAATGCACTTAAGTGATATAAATCTTCATTTTATTTTTTTGTATTAGGTACGCGCAGGTTAATATAAAGTTAATATAAATTATAGGGGCATCCTTTGATTCCTCTGTGTTCGTTTTATTTTATCCTACCTCGTAAGTTTCTTTCTAAGAATAATTTTTTAACGTAATTTCGGGCAAAAAAAACTTTTATCCTCCATTTAAAAAAAGTAGCACTCTTTTAAAGTAAACTCTTCTTAAAAACAGAACTAATTAAGAGTGATCGAGCTTGACCTTCATTCATACCTTGCCTCTTTTGTAAACCAAGAAACAAATGTATAAAAATTCAATTGAAAAATATTTTTTTTAACAATTTTTTCACAAGAAGATTTTTATTCAAGCCAAAGTTTAAGTGTACAAATTGTAAAAAACAAAAGTCAATTATGGACAGGGTGAGCAAAAAACTGGTTCAAATTAAAGTTTTTTTTTTTAAATTTCGAAAAATAGCCGTTACTCAAAAACCGTTATGATTCGGTATGAACAAGTTACCAAATTCTGAAAGGTCATGACCTGGCCTATCACCATATTCAGTTTAGACAGTACTTTACGGGACACCCTGTATGTTAGATTTTATAGTTCAATAAGTTTTTGTTTTTTTTTTTATAATACATATTACTATAGGAAATAAAAGGGGAAATGCGCTCTTAAGTATATTGAAGTGAAACTTCTTTATTTAAGGTGCATTATGAAACTTGGTACAAAAATGAGGAGAAATGAAATGACAAAAAAGGGGAAATCGAACATTGGCAAAATTAAATGTTCAGAAAACTTAACTGATTTTATCATGGTGCATTCACAATTTACTGATTGTTTTACATGGCGCATGTTTGACGTTTTTTTTTTTAATACATATTACTATAGGAAATAAAAGGGGAAATGCGCTCTTAAGTATATTGAAGTGAAACTTCTTTATTTAAGGTGCACTATGAAACTTGGTACAAAAATGAGGAGAAATGAAATGACAAAAAAGGGGAAATCGAACATTGGCAAAATTAAATGTTCAGAAAACTTAACTGATTTTATCATGGTGCATTCACAATTTACTGATTGGTTTACATGGCGTATGTTTGACGTTTACACTGCGCATATGTTTTAAGTTTACACACCGGCTGGCATGGAAGGTAGTTAGCTATTTTTAGATCACATTAATGCGTTGCAGTAAGTGCATGTGCACACGGTAATAACTATGCAACTTAATACTACTTGTGAGCCGTATTAATATGGCATTTTTCCCATATTAATTGACAGTTGTCGAATTATCTACTGTCTCGGCCAGTGCTTTAGCACCTACAGAAACCAAGAAATATCACTTTTCAATTTGACAATTGTCGAAATGTCAAAATATGGGGGTGCCAATCGCATCAATAGAAACAGAGAAAATTTACTTTTCAATTTGACAGTTGTCGAAATTACGGTGCCAATCGATTTAGGAGGGTGGAATTACCTACTGTCTCGGCCAGCACTCTAAGTCCAGCGGAAACCGAAAAAATCGCCCTTGACACTTTGACAGTGGTGACGAAATGTCAAAAATCCGAAAATTCACACCTCTAAGATAGATAGGATCGGACCAGGGACAAATTAATTCATGAAATTTTATTGCTGGTATCGGCGCAGAATTTTATCCTCAACAACATATCAAAAGTCCCCCAAAATCCCCGAATTGGCTTTTTGTATAGACGCATTTTAAGAGGTGGAGAGGGGAGGGAGGCGGGAGTTTGTGAAGCTGAAAAATTTGTTGTAATACAATCTAATCGTATGACACATGTCTTTAGGGTGCTTTTAAATGCTGATTCTAAAGAGACCAAAACAGAAAAGATACATGTATCCTGTGGAAAGTTAATGTCATTTTTATGGAATGATCTTTTTTTTAAAGTACAACAAGTAATACATTACCCAAAAGCATTTTAAAATAACGATCGACAAATTGAGAAATCGGTATTGTGGTTGTCGATTGCGTTCGACAATTATCGAGAATCCAATCGCTTGTTGTCGACCGCATTTCTGTGATCGACGGGGTCTATTCAACAAGTTAAAAATTGTGTAGGGATCAAAATGTGAGTGTTTTTATTTTAAAAAAATGTTTTTGTTTTAAGTAAAATATATTTAATTTTTATTCTTAATGCAGTGCGAAACAAGTTTCAATGAAGAAGTAGATAAAAGCCATCAATGCACTCAATAACTCCTGGGAATACATTTTTGTTTGGAGTATTTTTCTTTCGTTTATTTTGGACATACATAGTGTGTTTCTTTTACACTTAGCACTTCTTTTAAGATTAAGGATACAGTAGATTGAGCCAATCGAATAAAAAAATCATTTTCCACACTTAATAAGTTCCATTTCTTGTATCTTCTTCTGAATCCTTTTCACTTAACCATGCTTTGATTGTACTCATTTTTTATTTTAATATATATTTTTATAAAAATAAAATATTTTATTGCAAATTCACGAATAAATAAATAAATAAATAAATAAACAATCCAGTCTGAAAAAATCATTCTGTCGAACGTCAACGTCAAGGTATGAATTCACAATTTATACTTTTTCATTCACAATGTATACTTTTTCATTCACAATAACTCATATACTAGTCGATCAAGTTACGCAATACCGATTGAGAAATCAATCGATGGTGATGATTGTTGAAAGTGCGATCGACAACCGCAATAGGGTCCATTGTCTCATTATGAATAAAGAACAAAAATCTATTGTGAATATAACGTATTTCGTTTGACGTTTAAAATTATAATTTGCCATCACTCCGCCAGACTATTTTGCTCAAAGCCGGTTATGATTAATAAGTGGGCAGGGATTGGGGTAATTAAATAGGTAAGGCCTGCGAAAATTGTATACATTTGTCAACAAAGAATTTGTGTTTGTCGTTTTATAGAAAATTTTATGGATATCAATATTTTTAATACCCGCACTACGAAGTTTAACAATAGAACAATTCACAATAGTTCTTAAAGTTAACAGTTCATCAAATAAAGGTCTGTTTAATGAATCTGTTCGGAACAGAAAAGATCAGAAAAGTACAAGATTCGTGTGTTCCGTGAGTAAAAACCTTGCACTAAACGGTTCTAACTTCTGTCACGAAGGAATTTTGCTTGCAAAAAATAGTGCTCTCTGGATTATTTTTTCATATGGTAAGGGTTACCCCCAGGTATAACATATCCAAAGTCTCCAGCCCAGGGCCGCGAGCTAAACTCAGGACGGGGGGTTAAAGGTACCCCTTTTTAGATTTTCGTGAATGTTTCCACAACCAAGCATGTTAGCGGAAAAGTCTATATTACTTAATTAGAGACAATTAAATTATCTATAAAAATATATATTCACATTTTGTCTAGGGTCAAAAATAAAGGAGATGCGGGCGGTAGAAAAGTCAACAAATCTGAAAAACCTGTTATTGTCTTAGATATTGAATGTTTTCTGACCAATTTACTTGGAAAAAACAAAAAACTTTAATACACATTCTGTTTATTATTATTAAGCTTAATACAAGCCACTTAAAAAACTAAGTCTTAAATCTAGACTTTATATAATACAAATTATGTACATTTAAATATCTTAATTCTAAACAGAGTATAATACAACTAAAAGAAAAACAGTCTTGAATCTATATTATAAGGATGGGTATAAGGAAGTTAGGAGGGCATGCTTTAAAGAGGGTTTACTAAGGTTTAGGTCAAATACGTTGGAATTATTAACTATACCCAACATTCTAGTTAAGAGTTCATTTTGGCCGTATTTGGTGCGGTGGTATTGGAGACGAAAAAGGGTAACAGATCTAAAACGGCGGGGATTAGTATGAATATAGATCTTTTGGAGAAGACAAGGACAGTCGATAGAACCATTTAAAAGTTGATGAATAAACAAAATTTCAGCATTATTACGGCGGGTAAATAAAGTTTGCATGCCTAAAAGTTTAAGACGTTCTGAATATGGAGGAAGGTTAACCCAGACCACGTAAGGCAAAAAGTATGAACCTTCGCTGGACGGCTTCAATTCGTTTGATGTGGACTTGATAATAAGGAGACCAGACCTGAGACGAATATTCGAGGAGTGGCCTAACAAAAGTTATATAAAGGGATTTGGTCACATAAGGATCGGCAAATTCTTTAGACCAGCGCTTGATAAATCCAAGAGTTGAGTTAGCTTTGTTAATGATACTATCAATGTGGGCACGGAAATTAAGTTCGGAGTCACATATAAGACCTAAATCACGGATTGAAGTGACTATAGTAATGGGTTCATTATTCAAAAAATATATTCTCTGGAAGGAGGATGTTTGCTTACGGGAATAAGTTATGGCTTGGCATTTCTTAATGTTGAGTTCCAGGTTTTTTTGGCACCAAAAAAAGAATTTGTCCAAGTCGATTTGCATTGATTGGGCATCTTCGGAATTGGAGATTTGTTTATAAATTCTCATGTCGTCTGCATATATAAGATCAGAATTAGAAAATTTTTTGTCAAAATCGTTTGTAGTTAGAACAAAAATAAGAGGTCCAAGGTGACTTCCTTGAGGAACACCAGACGTTGAGTTCGATACACAAGATCTGAATATAACCCTATACTGTCGATTGGATAAATAAGAATAAGAAACTATCACAGGTGGGAAGCCGAGCTTTTTAAGCTTGAATAAAATAATATTATGGGGTATTTTGTCGAATGCTTTGCTAAAATCGGTAGCGATAGCATCGACTTCTTTACCTTTTTCTAAAGACAAAGTGTACTAGACACAAACTCAGTTAGGTTAGTGGTTGTGGACCTACCCTTCAAAAATCCATGTTGCTTAGGCGAGAAAATTGGTTTACAAAAAAAGAAAATGGTATCGTAGATAATACTTTCAAAAAGTTTTGGGATGCATGACAGTTTTGCTATAGGTCTATATTTAGTAATATCATTTTTAGTTCCCTTTTTATGAATCGGTATAATAAAAGAATCTTTCCAAAGCGTGGGGAAAACTCCAGTTGCAGTAGACAGTTGGAAAAGGGCAGTGAGGGGCTGGGTTAAGTTGTCAATACAATTCTTTAATACAATAGAAGGAATACCATCAGGACCCGCAGAATAATCATCTCTAAGCATATTTATCTTTTTGATGACTGAGGATGTATCAATTATGATTGAAGTTAACAAGTTAAGTTTGAGTACAGCCATTCATGTAGCTAAAATAACTGAAATCTGCCTCATTAATGTCACAAAAAAAGGCTGTACCAAAAAATTCGGCAAAAAGATTGGATATAGTTGAAGGATCAGCAGACGAAGTATCACCCAATTTAATACTGATGGGTAACCATCGAGCTTTCTTTTGCTATTTATAAATTGGAAAAACAATTTCGGGTTACATATCAGATCAGTTTGCATTTTAGAAATGTAATTTGAGTATGAAGATTCACATAAACAGGAGAAATTTTCATAAGATAAGGTGTAGTTAGAGAAATCAAAGCTAGATTTTGGTTTGAGAAATTTTTGCCAAAGTTTGTTTCGTTTGTTGCGAAGAGAACGAAGTTCTTTGGTGTACCAG